>WOVY01010644.1:0-205760 GCA_013436015.1 Rhipicephalus annulatus
TTATTTCACAGTGCTCATGCAAATTTGTTTACATAGCCGTGTCGAATAGTAGCAAACTGCTAGCCCATGCTGACAATTTACGTAAAACTTACTGGGTATCACCCGCAGAGCTGCATCATAGCATTTTTTGAATGAAGATCTGATCTTAATTTTAGGGCATTACAAATATCAACATAGCAGTTTGCATGCTTATACATAATACTGTAAGGCGTGATTTGGAACCTTTGATTCTTAACTAAGGGTTTCGACAGAGCTGTGAGGTTGTTTAAAGAACCACATGGTTTACTTCGTAAATAAAATTCTGCCATCTCCGCGAAGTGAACGATTATGGAGCCGCTTGCCCGGAACTGATCGATGGAAGAACTCGTGAATCTTCTGTTCAAGTTTTATACAATTATATATAGACTTGACACGTTTGGATGAGGTAATTGTATATAAACTTATATACACAAGATTAATAACTTACAATGACTATAAATACAAGGATGACATTACTGATTACAAAGCTGCAAGACGCGTTTTCCTTTGACGGTTACAATTTTGTGGTCGGTGAAGTATGTGGCGAGGAAATGTTGAAATAGAGGTTGCATTTGAAAATTGCAGAAAGCAATGTCGATGCAGGTCTAGAGTCGAGGTTTTCTTGCCGCCGCTTACATGCCGCCTCTTCTTCGCAGGCTTTGACCTCAGGGTGCGCCTGTCGACGAGCCTTCTTCGCAGCAAAAAGTGCACATTATGCCTTACAGATGTGTAGTGGGTACCTCGCTTGTGAGCATAACTACGAATGGCATATAGTTGCACAGTGAGTGCACGCTCCCCTACCTCATTAAAGTTACGGTGGTCATGTAGTGGGTACGTCGCACCGCTGCGCCTCTGGTGTACACGCCAAGGGACATGCTCCGAGCATTAGAAGCTTGGCGAGGAAGCTCCTAAAAGCTGACACGAATATTATGCTTAAGAAACTGTAATTATAGAGGTGGTGCACTAAAATGCGTGCCTTCCGAAGCCAGGAAGAAACATCCAATGCATATGCACACACGCTAAATCTTAGTCTTCCCCCGTCATTTCTCCGAGCTTTTGTCTATATAGGTGCGCACAAGTTCCCCTTGAGGGAGAGGGGCGGGAAGGTTCACTGCATGCAGTGCCTCCCTATAAGTCCTATGTATGGAGCAGACTCTGCGGCTTCCCCCTTGTTAGGGAGCTATAGTGGGGCGGATCGTCCACCAGCCCCTCCGATTGCTTTCTTTTCGTAACAATAAGCGAATGCCCGTGGTGTGATTCTTTGAGAGCTGTGACTTCATCTGAGTCAAGCGCGAGATATCAAACCTCCCGCAAGGCCGCATGCAATCACTGGCGATAAGCCGAGGGAGAATACAAGTCACGCTGGAAACATGACCACGATAACGGGTGTTCTCACGAGAGAGAGCGAAGGGACAGGCTCGTTTTATCACTGTCATATATATCTGCTGTTGTCCCCATGTTGGACACGTCATGCTGATTACGCAGTAAATTCAGTCGTCAATATACTGTACATATCGCTTGTCTCATGCCAATTGTGCACATCTAGAAGATAAATACTGAGATTCCTCTCATTTGAAGGATCCCAGTAATGAAGCCTCTCAATGCCTTGTTTCACAAAAAAGTGATAATTTACTCTGCTTCACTATACTTCGCATTGCTTGAGACGGGTACAAAACGTAGTGGAGGTGTGTAACGATGCGTAATAGAACGCTCCTCAAACAAATAAATAGTACGCAGAGTTTTGAAAATTATGGGACCTCGTAGAACAGAGGGAAATTTTTGACCAATATCGAAGCTGTAGTTCAAAAAGGGCGAGCATGCAGTTTGAAGCAAGAAAAAAAAAAAATAGACGGAGACTAAAAAGTAGCCTCCGAATCGCGGGGCGCAATTTGAAGCTATCTATCTCCCTAGTGTTTCAGAACAACTCATTTTGTTGATATGCGAAACCAATGCTGAGCTTTCGAAGCATTCGGGGGTGGTCCAAAAAGAGAACGGTTGCATCGTTCCCGACGTCCTACGTCATACACTGTGTGCGGGCGGAAAATGAGCGCCGGTGCATATGGCAGGATACCCGCCGTTGTGCAGGGAAATCTGACCCATCCCACACACTGTGGGAAACGGTTTCATGCGAGGCAGGCAGCGACTGATAATAATATCATATAAGTCTTACGTCCCGAAACTACGATATGATTATTAGGGACGCCGTGGTGGAGGGCTCCCGAAATTTCGATCGTCTGGTGTTCTTTACCGTGCACAGACTGACATTGCACACTGACTTTCGAGTGAGATTCGCTAAATGATCGGAGTGAAACGTCGCCGAAAATTCGCAATTTTTCTTCAAATTCCGAAAAAAGTCACCACTTTACGTATTTTCGATGCGTCTAGTAATAAAAACTTCTGATTATGTATTCCCCCGTGAGATACAGATATCATTCACAACCACTAAATTATACTTGAGTTTTGCAATGCCCGTCACATCACCCGCTTTATCTTGGGAAGGCTGAGCGGGTTTGCAGTCGCGTCACCCGCTTCACAATGGGAACGTTGAGGAAGGGCTTGCATACACCAGCAGCGTCTCTGAATGCTATAGCGCCACACAGCAAAAGTTTGCGAAGGTTTCAGCTGTAGCAATACAGGGCCAAGCACTCGATACAAGACAGCTGGAGACGTCGTACGTACGTAGTCTTCCAGCAGATTTAGAGAACTTTATTGCAGTAAGATAATATGTCCGTTATTCAAACACCTCAATTACAAAACAACGGAAATAAATTCGGAAATATACAGCGTATCCGTCGCAATGCCCACACTATAGTATCCCACTGGGAACTGCCGATTTGGAGCAAATTTAGGAGCAGTCAAATTTTAGTTTTGAAGCACTTTGGAGCAGTAAAGTTTTTTGGTCATTTTGGAGCAAGTTATCTTGGGATTAGGAGCATCTTGGAGCAGTAAAATTTTAGTTCTGGAGAATTTTAGAGCGGGTTATCTTGCTAGCAGAAGCATTTTACAGCAGTAAAAATTTAGTTCTGGAGCAGGTAATCTTACTTTTAGGAGCACTTCGGCATAGGTATACTATCAAACGTTGCTATAACGAAGTTGAAATAGAGTCGTAATTCGTTAAAACCATGAGTTCGTTATATCCATTATCCATTTCTGGCGGCAATCAGTCACCAAGAGAGAATGTACTCACAACTGAATATCACAGCGTCTCACCGCGCAAAGAAGAATGGCTGTCAGAACGCAAACAACTAGCAAAATAATAAAGAACAATGCCCATTTATTTCTACCGAATTCGGCGCATGAGCTGGAAAGTAACTTGGAAGAAAACAGTCCATAATAGACTTTTACCGACTCCTCTTCACGCGGATGGCTGCTTTTTAAACTTCAGCAGCTATTTCGAGTCCGTCGACGTGGCCATCTTAAGTACCAAAGAAGCACCGCAGCAAGTCTGTCGCATCCAGTGCTTGCGCGGAGGTTGGTACGCCGGGTTCACTAACATTAGGCTCCGGGGTGTCGACACATTCGTCACTGTCGTCATGCACCCTCGTCACCGCGCGCACAATTTCCGCATCTCACAACTCTTTTGTTGTCACCGCGTCAGCATCAGCACCGACGTACGTGCAGAAAGTTAGGCACAACGACGGCGTCAAGGAGCGTCCAACGACGTCTGGGCCTATTCGCCCGCGGCCCCCTTATTGGCCACATCGACGAAGTCTCCGACTACTTTTTTTAGGGGCGAAGCATCTTAGGGTCGAGCCGTGTCCCCTGGACACGCGAGTACAGGATGCGCCGGGTAGAGGGCGGGGTAGTGCCAGCGCTCTATCGGTTAACTATCGGTTAAGAAGAAGGTGAAGGAAACAAAGACTGACATGTGGAGAATGGGCATGATTAAGAAGTCCGCACTAGAGATCTATCGAACTTTTAAGCATGAAATTGCCAAGGAAAGGATCTATGATAATACTCGGGGTAGTTCTCTACTGTTTGCAACGAGGACGGGAGTACTGCGAACCAAGACATATCGGGCCAAAACGAATTGGTAGACACTGCATGAAGTAGGTGTGGAGAGGAAGAAGAACTGCGGAACACTTGATAATGTTCTGTAAAGGGCTTCACCTATAGTTCAGGATGCTGGCGCAGAGTTTTTCAATGCACTGGGGTTTAGGGACAGGGAGAACAAAATAGACTTTTGAGCGGGTAGACTTAACAAGAAGGAGGTTATCTGATTGGTGCCTAAAGTCAAGGCACGAGTGAACATAAACCCCTTCACTGCAAAGTACGAATCCTCAAACTCACTTTTTAAAGAAAAAAAAATAAATCTTGTTTTTGGTTCATTAAGTATTACGGCTTGGTGGCGCTAGCCCACCACGCGATCTAAAGGGTACAGCCATATTTATCCATCCATCTATCCATCCCTCTTGGTAACTCTACTACAGTGAACTAGAAGTGTAACTCTACTCTTGGTGCGTGCTGCGGTTTGAAAGAAGACCGCTAGGGGCGCGGCTCTCTTTGTCTCTTTCGACAGCGGCAGTCATGGAGTGTACTTCGTTATGAATGAAGACAGGGACGGCTCGCAGCGCGGCAACACAGGCCAGAGTTCCGGGCTCGCAGGTTGGATTTCATACAAGAACGCCTAGCTTTACATTTCACCGATCATAAGGTGGTCATAATAAAAGAAAAACGCCGCCGACATCTAAACACCATACGCGCATTGTGATAAAAAAAACTTTGTATATACTGTACAGACGTGTTCTCACGTCGTTGCATGATCGAGAGGGCATGCACGAGGGAATTCACAGTTAATGATCCCCCGGAGCTTCGCCCACTCGTCATCATTCACTTCGTGGATATGCTGTGATTTTTTTTTTCAATGCTGGACTCAAATTAACGGCTTTCAGCATTGCCGACTGCTCGATTGGTAGATTTTTGCACTTACGTTTGCCGCTGCTATTGTTTATCTTGTGTTGGGCGGCGAAACTAATAGAGGCGGTGTTGCTCATCCACAGCGAAAGACAAGGAACATGTTGTTGTTAGTGGTTCATGAGGAAAAGGAAGAAGGCCCCTAATTTCTGTCTACCTACAGGCAACACGGCGCAGTGCCTGAAGGAACATAGCCGCTATCTCCGCTGTCCCAGTGTGGAGCTGAAGGGGAACAGGTCAGATGCACGGGCGGGTCAATGAGTTTTACAGGAGAGGGGAGGCCAGCTGACGCGCAGGCTTGCGCGAGTTGTTGCGCGGGCATGACCATTAGTTCTTGAGGAAAGGGGAGGCAGGAAGACACCCAAGCGCATGTTGGCAGGCGGCTCCCGAAGAGCGCAAGGCGCGAGTTATGAATAACCTCAGCCATAATGATACGTAAACCGTGTAGCGCTATAAAATATTGAATTGAAGATATTGCCTATAGTTCTGGATTAATTATTGGGTCAAATTGTCTCTAACGATTGACTATCGGTACGACTATCAGTACGATTGAATGTCGGCACGAAAATCTACACATACCCTGTATCGTTGTACTCATAAATATTGTAGAAACAAGGTTCAAAATGTTACATTAAACATTTTTTACTCCTTTCTCTTTTTTTTTCATGTGACGCGCTGGTATGACTTCGTGATAGTATTTGTATTAGTATTTTTTTCATGTATGTAACGCGCTCGTTGTTTTTTGATAGCATTATCACATCGTTGAGTGTCTCTACTGTGTGCTTTGTATATGGGGCTTGGGCTTTCCTCAAGCGAATTGTTTCGCTTTTTGCCCAAGCTTACCCACATCTTTAGTAGGATGTAAATAAAGCTGATTTGATTTGAATTGACGTATACCAAAATGATCAGTAAATGATCGTTGTGGACAAAGGATGGTTTGTTATATCCATAGTGAAAAAAATTTCACTTCGTTAAAACGAGGTATTTGATACATGGGCTTTTATGAGAACTTCAAGGGGAGTTATAATTGCTTTGTTTGATCCATTAGTTCGTCATATCCCACTTCGTTATAACGAGGTTGTACTTAACACGAAGCAGCGTGAGAAATGAACGTGGGCTCTACCGCTGCTCGACAGCGGCGCTCTTAACACGAAATCAAGTGCACACGCGTGTGCACTTGATTGGGTGCCCTGCATATCGTCATTGTTTGGGATTCTAACTTCAACGGCAGCGTGATGTCCTTGGAAAGCAAAAATCTGGTTATCAAACTAGTACCTGAGACCTTTTGCGGTCTCTCGGCCTTTTATTTTACACAATAAACATTATGTCGTGCTTGTTGCATGTTGGTTTTGTTCCTACGTGTAATGTTCTTTGCTGCAACCGGGTTTCGTTTGCGATTAGAATACATATATGTGTCGTTGACGTACCTGAGTGAACCAATGCAGAACAAACACCACTGCAGTCACTGTCACGAACAGCGACGTATCTCCAGCCTTCTGCTATAGTTGCACTCATCGGAGCTTTTGGTTGCGGTCCCGCCGCAGAATGAGGTTGTATTTCACTGGCGGCCAATTTTGGAAAGCGGCAACGGCCTGTTCGCAGGAACGCAAACAAATGCTCTCATTAGACAAGACTGCTGTCTTCGCTAATTAAAACATTAATGTTATTTAAATACTGCCGCAATTACAGTGTCCAGCAATTTTAGGATTTATGACGTCGTTCCGGGAGCCGCATAAAACTGCCCTGCGAGCCGCATGCGGTCCGCGGACCACAGGTTGTGGACCCGAGATAGACTGTTCGGCGCAGTTCGGCGCAATTCCCATCGATTTTACCAGGTTGGCGCAGCAAACCTTCTTTGGCGCAGCTGGGACTGGAATGGGATCCCTGCAAAGTTTCTGTGCGGCTGCATACGCTGCACATTCGCATCGGTGCAGTTTCTGAAAGATGGCCAAAGAAGCTGACTTCTTGGCTGGCCCGAAAAGTATAACAAATGTAGACTCTACATACCCAATTAGGAGAGAGGGGGTATCGGAGAAGCACAGAAGTCAAGCAGCTATTCAGGTAAACTGAAGCTGTGGTCGGAACCCGCGCGGTCCAACCATCACTTCAGCAGCAAAATATTAAAGAAGCTGCATGGATGGATGGATGCTATGAGCGTCCCCTTTATAACGGGGTGGTGACAAGTATGCCACCAGGCTCGACAAAAAAAAAAAAAAAAAAACCTTTTGATGTGCTGTCTCGCACATCAGCGCTAGAGGCGCTGATGTGCGAGACAGCACATCAGCGCCTCTAGCGGCAGAAATGAGAGATTGTGCACACGCCGCCGACAATGGACAAGGCGCTAGCAAAGAAGCAAGCTCTTAAAAAAAATCAAGCACGAGCTCATTTCATTCAAACAAATTGATTTACGATGTTTTAGAAAAAAAAAATAATCGGATTCTTCTGTGACAAAGTGGCTTCACGGCAGTGCTTGAAAAGAGTGCAGGAAAGCTAGCTTCGCCGACGTGGATCACTTTTGGAAAGATTTGACAACCGAAACTAGTTTTCAATTCTGGATCCCTCCTCCCAACCACGTATTTCAAATTAAGACGAAATGGGTCAATCTATACGCATGTAAATATAATATAAATATTATGTTTGTCCAAGGCTAATGTCACTGTTCTCTAAGTGAGCATGCAGTTTTCAACAGTAAGCTAGCATGTATTTGCAATTCACACAAAAGAAAGCGCTTGCCGAAGTAGTTGAAGTGAAATTCGGTGGACTAAACCAGCCCCGAATCTAAAACCAAGTTGTGCTTGATGTATTTTGTGATGTCACTTCCATGTGGCGCAGGTGCATTCCTGCACGGAGTCTTCTCAAGCCCCGCACGGTGTAGCAGTTTCTGCTTCACAGATAGCACATTGAATAGCGAATACCAACGGCTACACACAAATATGGCAACAGAATGGTAGAAGGTAGAAGAACTCTTCTTGTAGCGACAGGGCGAAGGGGAGGATTGGTCTCCATTCAGGAGTCCAGCGGACTAATCAATAAAGATGGCGGGTACTGAGTGCTATGAAACCCACAGTGCCCATTATCTGATGTACAGACACATAAAATGAACTTTCTTTAGGTACGTTTATTGTCGAATGAGACAACAAAGCAATATTGTAAAACAAAATATGAATGCACAACTTAAAATTCACACTTCATGCAGGCACAATATGAATAGGAAGGGTACAGAAAGATGTATTGTAAAGACTTTTGATGGGTGGATGGAACATGATTTTACCCGATGGTGTTGTCCCCATTTAACTTGCATGCAAATGTCATGCAGAGCAACCAACCAACATCCTAAATGCTTGGTAGTAGTGCAACCGTCACACGTGAGGAAAATGTAGTCTTTGAGCATAGAATTAGTACACGATCACGTGTAGTATGAGCAGGCAAATTTGCTTAAACTGTATTGATATGAATACGAATGAAAGATGTGAATACTGTTACAGGGAAGGCCAATGCCAAAATTACCCATACTTTGGCACTTGGCTTACATTAACAAACAAAAAAGTTAGAATCAGCTGTGGCATTTTTCACATTACCTTCAATAAGGACAGAGTTAGTTCGAAAACAATTTAGGCTAGCAGAGCAAACGTAAGTACATCAAAGTACCACAAACAGCGACTTTGCGAACAAACTACTAAAATTCAGGCCAAGACAATGCACCGTGCAACAAATGTCAATGAAAACACTCATAGTCTAGAGCGAATCACACATATTTAATAATGGGTGCAACACAAGATGTACATAAACGCCAAAGACAAACCCTACATGGTATTGTGATAACGAGTGTCTCTTCTATTTCGCAACCATATGTGCAGTACGATTTTTCAGCTAAATAAATGAGGCAAGTCAGACACCAGCATCCTTAAAACAGGAGCAAATTTATTTTTAAATCATGTATACTTTGTACCCATGAAATTCAGGTACACTGAAGGCTGAATAAAAGTGCACCCTTATGCAAAAATACACAGTAATTGAACTCGTGCAATCGATACAAAGTGAACACTGAGACAACTCATAAATGCACCAGAGCATGCAAATTACATGCAACGTCAAATGTTAAAACAATAAAAACAATACGAGGTGGAGCCTACTTGCTCTTCTTTTTCGTAAGGGCAAAAACAAACAGCGGAGCTCCAGCAAAGATGTCATTAAATCATGCTGCATACATGCTACGCCAGAGCTTGACACAGAAAAGGGGAAAAAGGCAGTAAATAACACAGTGGCAGACATTTTTTTTTTTTTACATTTTGTTCAAATGTGATCATTCGACAATACTTTCACGCGACATCCAAAATGCAGGAAGGCTTTGTGAGGGCGTACAAAAAGTCCACTTTCGTAGTGTGGGTATTTGTCAAACTTGGAGGGGCAGAAGCGAGACGAGTCATGCCTCTATTTGCCGTCAACGCTTGAAGAAGGACGTTATTTGCTGCTGTGTGCTGAGTAGCGCCCTCTTTGCCTTGCTCTTCCTCTGCACACAAAACGAAGATTGTGAGCACTTGTGTGCTCTACAAAACTTCTTTTTCTAAAATATATTCTTCCAGTTTTCTTCTTGTACAATTACAGGCTGATGTTAAGCTATAAAGAGTTTGTCAAACATGGTACCAATACCACAATAAATCTTTCTGAACTTAGTGTGAACACAAGTGTTCGACTCACCAGGCACAAAGAAGTTTGGAGTGTACCCATCCCAAGAACTTTTTATGACAAACAATCATTGTCCTACAGACTACCTTCTTTGTTAAACTTTTTAAACCGCAAAGATTTTGATCCTTCCTCTAAACAAAACTGTCAGATTAAACACTTTGCCCAACTGATACATTATCCTCAATGATACATCTCTCAAAATTTATGCCCAATCTTTCCTTTTTATTATTGCTTTTCATGTTCATGTCACTTCATGACCATACATTTGAACTACTTTCTTTTTATCTTAGCACTGTTTTCATAAACTTTTTGTATTTCTTTTTTGTGATGTTATACCTATATGTTTATTTCATATTTGTTGTACATGATTGACTACCATTCCTGCTGCTTTGTCAACTTGTGAACGGGGTCAGGACCTCGTCAAGCTCTTGAGCTTTTAGTCCTGTCCTCCACCTTATCTAAAAGAAATAAATTGATTGATTGATTGATTACCTTTATCCACAAAAAATGTGCACATTCACACAATTCCCTTGACAATATGAACAAAGGGATAACTAAGAGCCAGAAACGGCCACCGATTGCGGACTTCATAGAATCCTGCAAAAACTCAATTTAGCATAGTTTACAATGTAACAAACTAATATGTTTTCTTGCACATAATCCGCACCAAAAGGCAGAAAAATCTGCTGATAAAGTGGGGATGCACGATATATGTGGCGGCTATATGCATTTTTTTTCGTACAATTAAAGTTAGGAGCACAGGTTCTATGCAGCGGTAGGTTATATGCAACAAAATATGGTATTTTCATTTCCCAGCTGTAGTTCCATTGAAAAGCATGCTCTTATATTTTTACATATAAGTGATACGAGCCGCAGCATGCTTTAACGTTACCATAGTATGTGAACGAGGACTGCGCATTTGTCACACTGCGGGCACTTATAGAAATGCAGTGGAAATATGCTCGTATAAATACGACGCATGTAGACATTTCCGCAAATGCACATCCGGTTGGCAAGGCATGCATGTGACAACTTGCGATAAAATTTGAGTACTCACACCAGGGTCGCTATTTCGTAACAGTTTATCTAATGGACGTGTCCGCTTTGACTTAACATCATCAGAGAGCACATTCAGTTCCTACAAAAAGTATCAAGCCATGACGTAATTGCAGAGGTGCATGAAATCGGAGGCCACGTTTAACTTACTGCGAGGGCTAATGCAATCACTGAATGAGAGATACCGTATTTGCTCGCATAATATGCGTACCTTCGGTTTGGTCGCAAAAAATTTCCACGCATAAAAGGCGCAACAACTCGAACTTCGCCGTGATCAATAGTTCTGCACCGTAATTTCACGGTTGCCGTTCGACGCCCTTTTTCGTTAACTGAAGCGAGGAAAAAGAAAAGAAGAAAGACCACGGCGGCGCTGCGCCTACCCAGCGGGCTCGCCGAGTGAAGAAGAAGGGTGATTGCTTGGGTTTTGGAATAACCTTTGCACCGGCATCGGCATGGCTCCAATTGCTAGGATGGCCATGCGCGCTCTGCGTGGAATGCGCAGTCGTGTCCTCGTCAAGTGCGCATCGGGCTTCCTGCCCAGAAAAAAAAGGTCATTACCGCGTTTGCTACCTTGACCCCAAATTTCAAAACTTTTCGGCTTTGCGACGCAAGCTTTCACCTTTGCTGCCACTACACAGACTTGCACAAGCTCGACAAACTTTTGCAGTCGTTCATTGCCTGGCCGCGAACCTAAACATTGTATCGCCGGCGCTGCTCTTGAACCAGTTGCTTCAGTGCAATCTTTTCAAAGCTCAATCTTCATGTTGCCGTGTACAAACATCTCGCGACGTGCTGAATCATAGGCTAGCTAGGCCTAATCACTGTCGTTGCTTTTTCAGTGGCGGTCGAGAGGGATCAATGTTGCAGTTTTGTATGGTATCAAACTTTAAGTGGCTCCACTTAAAAGAAAGGGGGCTTGGTTGGCGCTTGTAACACTCGAAAGGTGGTTCGCGATTCGATTGTAATGTCTGAGATATGGGGTGTGAGCCCGTGAAATTGGATTATTGATACTGTTCAGTGGAGGGAATTGTGGTCAAGACAATGTGCAGAATCTAGGTGGCTTGAAGCGTAATCGGCGAGCTTACATGATAGCGCTTTCTTTTCGTAGTTTCTTATTTCATTTTCATTTCCTTGGTAACACAGATTTTCTATATTAATTTCTGGAAATTTGAATGCACACCACATTGCATGGCTCGATTCTTGGACACGCGAGGCTGCATGGTCAACATATTGTCATGTCGTTGGCGACACCGCCTTGGGTGTGTTAGCCTGGCTGTGTTATTGTTTGTTTGTCCGTCATGTTATTGGGTTTGTTTTGGAGTGTGTGTGTGTAAGGATATTGTGTAAGGATGTCCTAGCTTGTTGATTACAATTGATGTATTGATTCGGCAGACAGTATCGTCGTTATAAATTAGGTAAATATATGTATGTATGTTGTTTGGTTTGTACCGACCGCGTCTGCTGTGTCTGTTCACTCCAAGAGTGTGGCGTGGTGCTTGATCGCCATATCGAGACACCACAAGTCGGAAATAAAAATGTAGGCAATTTCACCCCGCGTAACAGGTGCACCTCAAACTTGGAGCCGTGCTTTCTGGAAAAGAAAGTGTGCCTACTGTGCAAGTAAATACAGTATTGCATGGCCTTTGAGATTCGTGTGTCCAAGAGTGGATCTCCAGAGACAACATGCACTACATCTAAGTGCAATCCGTTCCTCTCATTCGGGTGAAGAACTGAGCAGGCTTCATCATCCCAAAATGATGTCACGCAAAAAGTACTGAAAAAAGGAGGCATGCTGCGCATCAAGCCATGGCCAATCTTAATAATAATTGTTGGGCTTCAACGTCCCAATACTGCCATTTGATAGTGAGAGACACCGTAGTGAAGGGTTCTGGAAATTTCAATCACCTGGCGTTCTTTATCGTGCACCTAAATCAAAGCACATGGGCCCCTAACATTTTCGCCTTCATCCAAAATGCAGCCACAGCCGGGATTCCATGTCACGACCTGTGGGTCAGCAGCTAAGTGCCTTAGCCACTAGGCTGCCGCGGCGGGTAAGCCTTGGCGAATCAAAGATCGCCAGAATGGACAGTTCACTGGTTGGACATTGCAAATATGACACTGTTGATTGACTAGGAGGAAGAACGATTTCGCACCTACCTTGTCAACGGCAGGCGATGCCTGCCTCTTAAAGAGCCTGGCCATGATCTTGTGCTGCTTCCGACTATGCGATGCACTCGGAGGGGACGGCGTCGCGTCAGGTGCCACGGGCCGTGGTGGCGTTTCTTGCACCTGCAGTGGTAGGTTTTCCAGGTCACACGTCACGTCTGTGGCACCATCATCTTTCTTGATGTCGTCTTCCAGGGCATTTAGGCGGGGCAGCAGGCGCCGCTGCGGAACGTTTGCGGCACTGTCGGCTTTCTTCCTGGGGGACAGTATGGTGTCGGCGGGAGGTGACGGCGACTTGCCGCCCGATGACGTAGCAACACTCTCGGAGCGTGTGCTGTGCTCCTGCAAAAGTCATGTGGATACATAAGTCAATTGAGTATCCTTACACACACACGCACACAACATGTACATTTATTAAGTGTTGCTGAGCACACAACAATAGCATTACGTACAGCGATGCATTCTCTAGAAGGAATATCTTATAAAGTTTCATAATAATGATAATATGTGGAGTTGAACGTCCGATACCACCATATGATTATGAAAGACACCGTAGTGGAGCGCTCCAGAAATTGCAACCACCTGGGGTTCTTTAACGAGCACCCAAATCAGAGCTAACGGGCCTACAGCATTTTCTTCTCCATCGAAAATGCAGCCGGGATTCGCTCCTGCGACCTACGGGTCAGCAGTCGGGTGCTTTATCCACTAGACCACCGTGGTAGGGCCTCAAAGTTGCATAGCCTCACAGTTAATACACTCGAACCTCATTATAATAAAGTTGCACCTTACCTGAAAATAAGTTTGTTTCATCCAAAAATTCATTATAAAGGTGCATTCTTCACACTGTCTCTAGTAGGACTATTTTTCGTGTACTTTGTTATAACCAATATTTAATTATATACGGGTTCGCTATATCAAGGTCTGACTGTATTCAAGTGCTGAGATTTCGACATGAAGTTTAACAAAACCTTGACCTGAACATCTTTTGGTTTTCCTTAAGTTTTTTCGAAGAAGCCCTTTTGCTTAAAAAACTTTCCAGTGCACTGTGATAGGGTTGTTAAACTCTTTAAATTGTAGGTAAATTTCCGGTGTGAAAATGTGTCGAGCAACGAGCCCTTGACTCTCATTGTGAGTACTTACCGAAGATCCGGGCGTGTTGCTGGCAGCACTGGTTAGCCTGCGCTTGGTGGGCGGTGTGAACCAGTCGGCCATGGAGGAGCTCGTCCTCGTCGGTGTGTGGGCGCTGCCGTTCGAATGACGAGGTGGTACAAGCCGGGCCGAACTGGGTGATGCGCCAGTCAGTGTTGCTGTGCACTCTACAAAAGACATATTTCAAAACACATAACACTGGCGATGGGTGAACAGTAAAGTTGTGATTCGATGCAAATGGTGATTTAACAATTTCGAATAGAATAGTTTACATAATAGTTCAAATAGCTTATACCCCATATTACAAAGAGAAATGAAGGTTTTTGTCATGACCAAACTTACTTGCACAAGATTTTGAAGAATTAGAACAAGGCTTGTGCGAATGCCACTGATTTGGCACGAAGCAAAGTGAAAGCACCTTTTTGGGTCGAGTTTGGCTTCCAGTGGCTAGATGTGTTGCTTCCAAGATTCGAAGCACGCACAATCTTTCTGCTTTGAAGGCAGTGTCCAATCTTTCTTGATTAGCAAAACCAGTGATCAAAACTGTCTATGGGACACAACTTTTCTTTTTTCAGTCAGCCTTATTATCATCATTTATATGCCGTTAGGTTTTCTTTTTTCCCGCACTTTTGTTCTTATGATTGTCGTTGCGCACGCGATCATGTTGGTGGTGTGCACCTTCCTTTGTGGTGGCGTGTCAACTGTGTTTGAGATGTCGTACACGTCATACGTCCTCTGCTGCTCGAGTTTGACAGTAGCACATCGTTGTTGCGATGCTCGGCTACTGACCTGAAACACGCGGATTCGATTGCGACCGTGATAATAGTGTTTTGATGGCGGCGAAATGCTGGAGAGTCACGTACTGTGCGGTGTCGGTAAAAAAACCCCAGACAATGTCGTAAAATCTCGTCAAACAGGTGAGACGTTTCATGCGCCTTTTCAAGACCGGCATTAAGTTTTTGTTTGCTTGGTGCCATGGAGCAATTAACTGTGCCGCTCTCATCGGTTGGCAGCAGCGATTGCCAACGCGCTTGCCAAAAATGTTACCGTCGCCCAAATAGAACCAAATTGCCAAGCGTTGCATGAAGCATGGCATAAACTCTGTTTTCACGTGTTGACTATTTTCTCACACCGTACAATTTTTTGAAATATTTCCTGGTCCTCGTCAGGTCTCGAAAACCAGTCTGTGACTGTAATAATTGGCTTGCGTGTTCTCAGCAGCGTCTACTTTTGATTGGCAGCATGTTTTCACTGTGCTCAAAAAATGTTGCAGGGCCTCTTTAATGGCAAGAGTATTGCTTTTGGAATTGTGAAAAGGTAATTTAATGAGATATAAAAACATTTTAATGTTTCATGACACTGAAAGTGTATTAGTGTAATTTCATCTCACATCAAACAGAGGCAACCGGTAGCTTAAAATACTGAACATCGACGCCAAATGATATGCTCTCCAGGGAGTGTAATCACTATTCCAGCCAGCTTGCGATACAGTAAAAGAAGACAGAATTGTACGAACATTTTAAACGTGTAAAAAGTGTGAACAAGGCTTTCAAGTACCTTCTAAAAGGCAGCAGTGCACGTTCGGAAAGCCTAATTGTAGGCTTGTACGAATATTCAAACAAACAATGCAGCATTCAAATTCATTTCAAATCAAATTTGAATTATCAAAAATTCCAAATAATTCCAGATGAACGGATAGATGCATATAAATCCGCATGTACACCCTGTAAAGGTGGTTTCACTGCAGTGGAGGGGTGCAAAGCCCGTGAAAACGCCTATTTAGGTGTATATTAGTTCGAATATGACTTCCTGTATAAGTGGTTTCACTGCCATGAAGAGATGATGAGCCGTGAAAACTCGTATCCACAAGAAATCTCACTTCAAGGTTAAATGAAGATATTACCCTCACATAGATTCATTTTTCCAGTTTAAAAACCCATTATACTAACTTGTATGCTATAAGTATAGCAAATTTTAAAACATAACTTATTTGACAGGCTATCACTAGCATTCTAGCTGAAGTCAAATCTGGCTACTATTCGAAGTTGCTTCCATTTCTTTCGGTGTTAAAAAAATGATACAGTCAAATCTCGATAATTCGAACTCGAAGGGGCCCGAAAATTTGTTCGAATTAAAAGAAGTTTGAAATAAAGAACGCTAAATAAACGGAGGGCTCTCCATGCAGTGGCGCATGTGCATTGAGCTAACACACGAAGGGGAAGTTTCAGCAGACGCACATTTATTCACAAATCACAGGACATCCATTATTAATTGAAAGAATCTGTGATGCGCGTCTGCACGCGTTTGCCTTGCAGCGAGCTTGCAAAGCCTTTCTGCTTCGGCTTCAGCATTCTTCTGGCAAGAGAAGTTGCACGCGGAAATGTCCAGCGCTGACATTATTCAAAGACAACAAGAACGACTCCGTAGCGCAGCGGAGCCTCCCCGCTACGCAGTCGCAGCATGGCCAGCACGTGAGTAGAAAGGAGGAGCATCTCCACGGGGAGAGAAGCAGATCAGTATTTGAGAAAAAACCAACACTCCATGGCAGCTTATTATTATTTTTTTTTGCTCTCTTCGCGCGCGTCGTTGAAAGGAAAAGGGCTACGTGGCAGTGACAGGAAAGAACGGAGAAGCATGGCACGGGTCCACGAGAAACCTCCCCCCTCAAGGTGCAGTGCCATGCTCCTGCAAGGGGCAAGGGCTACAGAAGATAGTGTCTTTTTCCTTTCTTTCAACCACATATTCATTCAACCCAGCGACAGCTTTCTTTTTTTTTTCCTCTCTCTTTTTCGCGCGCCGCGTTGAAAGAAGAGTCTTTACGTGGCAGAGACGGAAAAGAGAAGCGTGACACGGGCGTGTCGCACATCGGCATTTGAGATAGAGCAAACATTCCACCGCAGCCTTTTCTTTCCTTTCCCTTTCCTTCGCGCGCAGCTTTGAGGTGTCACAAGGGCTGCCGCGGAGTTGGGCGGGGTGCTGAGAGCATTTTCGGAGCGCAGTATGTTCGAATATCGAAAGTGCTTGCGCGTTCGAATTACTGGGCGTTTTCACCCATTGGAATACACATAGCTGTGACGGGACCTCATCGTGAGTTCGAATTAACGAGATTTGACTGTACTTGCACAAGCCTTGCAACAACTAAAAAAAAAAAAGAATATTGCGCAGGTTAGTATGGTCATGGCAAATCAAATATGCCCCTTTTTCCTTATGTCATGTATATACTATTCGATTTGAAACTATTTGGCAGAAATCGTTATTCGCTTAGAACTCTCAATTCACTATTCGCACAAGCCTACCTAATACTATGACTGGCCCAGGCCCACCCACTTAAAGCATGCTGGTGCATTCGCCATCAGCAGCTGAAGAAATATCTGATGTCGGGAGTATACGCCACGAGAGTGGTCTGGTAACACTGCCCTCCTTTACCTTCTGCCTCGCCCGATGAAAAGTTCTACCTGCAAAACCGACGTCACTACACTTTTATCCGCTGTGGATAACTCCCTGATGTGAATGGATATTTTTCCTTAGCAGCAGGACATCCTGATGCCCAGCTTTAGTCGTTGGTGCACTACCTGTCAGCAGTGTTTGCCACTTAAGAGACACCGCAGTACATCCTGTGGATTAGTTTTTTTCAGCTTTTCCATACGCCATGAAATTACGAGCAAGCATCCCCCTTCCTTTTTTTTTTTTTCAAAGAATTGAACTATGTGCTAATGTTATGAAGCGTGCAAACTTGGGCAAGTTGGTAGGACATAACTGAATGCAGGAACAGCGCCACCTAGAAGTAGTTGTATTGCAGTGATTGTTCCTGCACCCTTCTCCGCATGCCCAATTTACTCATTTTTCGCCTATATATGTACACCACTCCGATAAAAAATCTTTGTTGAAAGTCAGCGCTCATTTCTGTCTTTGTTTTTTTCGCTTCCGTAGTTACGAAGAAACTACTTCTAGATTGCACTGTTCCTGCATTCAGTTATGTGCCAATGACCACACAAACATGCCCCTCCTCTCACCCCTCGCTCCTCCAATTTTCACAGTTTGAATTACAGATTCGAGATCAAGTACATAGCAACAGTGATTACATGTGTATTCAATGAAGCATTTTATCAGAAGCACGAATATGGTCTGCCTTGCTAGCCACACCTTTACTGCCATCTTGAATTTTGGTTTGTAACCGAGACCCCCCCCCCCCCCCCCTGAATCTTTCGCCATGCGAAAAGACAGAAAGACAGGGAGGGGGGAGGCACATGCTTGGAATTTTACGACGGTTCAAAAGTTCACTAAGATTACACTGCAACAATGTGTCACTGTGGCTGCAGAGGAAGGCACTAGAAGTTTAATCCAAGTTTCAAAATTTATGTTGTAAGTAACCAGCTAAGCTACACAGGCAAGGGCTTCTAGGTAGGGGTGCGCCAATTTACACCAGTCTAGAAGATTAAACACTGCAATGGTTACCATGTCAGAGACGAGACTCTCAATCTATGTTTGGCCTAATAATATGTAGCAGATTCAAGGCTCATTCACACCAAAGGAGGAACGGCCAAAGTGGGAAGGTGTGCTGGAAACTAGGCAACGAATAGCTCGGGTGACCGATTTTCGGCCGCCGGCTAATGTTCTCCACTTTGCTGTAGCCGATCAGAACGACACGGGGCGATGGCGCTGGTGTACCTCTAGGAGAAGCAGTGGCACAAGATAGCAACCCATGTGCAACAATGCAGGATGCCCCTCCTCCTCCACTAAAGAAGGCGGTGCAATCCGGTAAGGTGCATGCACTTGCCGCCTTACCCCTTCTAAATGTCCGCTAACCCCTTTGCCGCTCCACCTTCGGTTGGAACGAGCCTTTAGTGCTGCTCTGCAAGGTACTGCCGCAGCGAAGTATAGCGCACAAAGCAAGCATGCAAATGTCCAGCTGGAGATAAGCTGCCTGCACAATGATGCGTACCTACTTGGCGTCTTACGCAGAGCAGATATGGCGTGCAAGAGTGCACCGCTGGGCGCTGCGGTGCAATCGTACAGTAAAAATAGAGCAGAAGCTGGCGTCGGCAACGAGCATGTTGGGAGCGTGCAGGGGCATTCAAGCACTGCGGTGGTCAAGCTTCAAAGGTCGCCCAGACAAGTGATAGCAAGGCAGCCGCGAGTAATCAGGCACTGACAGAAAAGCGGCATGCACCCGCCACCACCAGACGAAATTACAAAGTTCCGGGTAGCCAGTGCAGAAGCCAGACGGATGCAGACGACGAAGAGATCAAGAAGTCAAACTGCGCAGAAAATAAATCAGAGAAAGCAGCAACGAGAAAACTGATTTCGTACGCGCGAATCCAAGACGGCTCCCCCCAAAAGTCGGGAAGGTTTTATAGTCGGCTACAAGAGACTCGCACACAACGCACTTTTAGACGTGTTCAAGGGCAGTTTCTACCTCGATGAACTAACGTTTGGAGAAGAAATTTTCACAGCCAACAAAACTGATAGAAAAGTTTATTTATTAGATTTGAAGTACTCATTGCTAGCGTTGACATTAGACCAATATCAAATTGAATACAGTCAAATCTCGGTAGAACGAACCTCACATTAACAAACTTTTAAAAAATCCCTCGTCAACTGCTAATAGTTTCAATGTAAAATTATTTCACGACTACGCACTTCAGTATACCGAACGTGTCAGAATAGCGATTGCTAATTTAGTAGCACGTTATACTAACAACGTCTCAGTAGTACAAAGTCATGTTCTTAAATCTGTTGCGACCACTGGAGTGGTACGCAAGCAGACGACGCAGTGAACGATAACCTTGCTTCTCAAAAGACTCGTGACGGTGCAAAGGGGGAAAAAAAATGGCAGTGGCTTAGCTCAGCTATGCCAGGATTTACGTAGCGTTAGCAAAGGTTCAGCTGATTATTCTTAGCTTTCCAGGCACATGTATATTTATTTTGCCAAGCAACTACTTCGGGATCCGATGAGTTAAACTTCTCCGCTCTACTGCACCGTTGAGCAGCATTTGCACTCTCCTTCTTTATGGCTATACCACAGTGGCAAACGCCAGTCAGAGGCGCTATCAAGCAGCTCCAGCGCAGTGTCAGATGGCGACTGCACAAGGAAGGCGCGCGCGTCGGCGTCCATATGTCTACCAAGGCTATGACGGCATTCCTCTGGAAAGTGCACACCGGCGGCGGCAAGTCGCGCGCGGCCGCAGCCGAGTGCAAGGGAGGTGCCGGCTCCTCCCTAGCACTGATCGCGTGACACAACTGATCGTCTGCGCAGTGCATCGAATTGCGCGCACACAGGCGGCGGCGGAGTATCATTGCGCATGCCCAGACCAGTGCCACGCGAAATTGGCTCAGCGAGGCCAGTGTAGCTAACGCTACAAAAAAATGAAAGGATGACTTTTATTTCTTTCTTTTTGTAGAAATGCCGACACTGCAAGTTTACAAGCACAGAGGCGAGGGCAACACGGGAGGGCAAGGTCAGCGAGGTAGAGTGGGAGTTGCGGAGCAGGAAGCATGGGTGTGGAAAACCCGAGACTGCGAGGGAGCACAAAACGCAGCGCGAGGAATTTTCTTTTTTAGTTTTCTTCGGAAGAAGCAATGACAGCCACGACGCTTTGGGTTTTTCTTATCTTTGTCATTTCTACATGTCCTCTAGGAGGCCTTGTCAGTCGTGTTAATCTCTTTTCGGTGGTTACTTATAGCATCTGCAAAGCAAGTCGGTGTTTGCGCTGCAGTGCTACTACGATCAGTTAATCTCTGCCTGCGACGAAGAAGCGGAAGCAGTTCTCGCTAAGCGAGAAAGAGGATAATCTTCGGCAAATGAAGGCAAAAAGCAGGCTGTTGTGGCCAATAAACTTGAAGTGCACGCGTCAAACAAAAAATCACATACTTCTTTAAGTAAATATGCATTCTTTGGTGTTCACTTGTACATTTGTTTTCTTCTCGTGAAAAACAAGTTGAAGGACCCACCGTTGTAAAGTTAAGTCGTTTTGGTGGGTGGAAAATAAGTATTCATGGTGACTTCTTGGGCTTTCAATATAATGACCTTTCAAAATAACGAACAAATTGATGCGGTCCCCTGAAGTTCATTACATCGAGATTTTACTATATAGACTAGATAGCATGAAAAATTATTGCATTTTAAACGGTTTTAGAGTGCCCATGACAGCAATACTTAAGTTTATATAACCAAATCTAAATAATGTGATGCCTACTTTACTAGCGTGAGACACTTTATCTGATGTGTATATATGTGTATAACTGTGGCAGGATTGAAATAGAAATAGCTTCTGATTATGTCCAAGTACCAGATTGTTGATTCCTATAATTTATCATGTCACGGCATTGCCACCAATTCACCATTCCGTTTCACGTGCTGCTGAGAAATCACATTACCAATGGAGACCTTACTGCCCTCAACCACACGTATTACAGTCGCAAACTCATTTTCTGCACCTTGTGGGGACCACGAAATACGTGTAGTCCGAAAAAACGATTAAGATACGAAAAGAAAGCTTACTTTGATTAAAGCAACCTCAAAAATTCCTAGTAATGCCCCACTTCATGCTGTGTTTGGGGACGAGCAAGATTCGGCTGTATCTGGGCAACAGGATTATCGTCAGGGTCACTGCTGCCGAATGTTGCGGGCGACACAGTTGGTGGCGCCATGGCACCAAGGAAAAAACTTGATGCCGGTTGCGAAAAAATGCATGCATTGTCTTGTCTGTTTGGTGGGACTTCAACAACGCCGTCTGGGGTTCCTGTGCACTGAAATTGCACAGTACGCCAGCCTCCAACATTTTACCTCCACTATCGCCATGGCCACGATTGAATCTGTATGTCAGTAGCGAGGCACCATAAATATCACTGTGGAGGCGCTGGTGTAAGCAAATACGGCCGCTCCAGGGACAAGTGCTCTTCTCACACTTTCTCTTCGCACTGAAAGCGGGCTGCCAGGATAGCACGTGCGCCAGCAATCGCAACCACGCCCTTAAAATGAAAGCTCACTGTTGCTACCCGAGCGACGCCCCCACGTTTCGTCATGCTCGTTCAAGATGAGCTGTTTTCTTCATGTTTGAGCATTCGGCAGCAGTTGTAACATGCTTGTAACAGTTGTAACAGTTGTAACATGGAGGGATGTTATCGTAGGTGCCCTCCAGGCGATAGTAAAAGTTACGACACGGGGGGCATGTTGTCAATTTGGAATTGTCGGGGAACATGGTGGCGACAGCAAAAACCCGTTGAGAGTGTCAATGCTATTGCAATTATAACGCAGTTTTTTACCACTAAGTAAGTGTTTTGGGAGAGACCTGCCTGCAGTACTCCTTTTGTATACCTTGTTCATTTATTTTTACAATTTCGGTACCAAACCTGCATATAACGAAATCCTCTATATAGAGAGTCTTCTCGGGAATTTGTCAGTTTCATTATATCCAGGTTGAACCATAGTTGTACACCTTGCCATACATCAACCATGGAATGTGACGAAATCAACGTGCCTGCAGCTGCGAACACTTCGGCGCGCGTGCAGTCCTTCATCGCCCTGCCTGCCTCCTCCGCAGCTGTCGCATCCCAGAGAAGCACCCGGTTGTCGTCACCACAGGTGGCCAGCTGCAGTAGCGGAAGTAGAAAAACAGAGCAAGGTAAATAAATTACAGGCACAGTGAAGCAGCTGCAGAGCTAGTTAATACTTGGGGAACCTTGCTATAACAAACATGACATTGCGGCAAAGCTATGCTGGAAGGCGAGATAAATATACTATAGTTCACACTAGAAATTTTCAAATCCTGGTGCAAGCATTACTGGGGCTTCTTTCTGTTGTTGAAAAAAAGTTAGTTTAAGGCTTGCGAATTATAGAAAAGTGGCACTGAAGTCTTTATTTCTTACCTCCTAGTTTACCATGCTTCTGAACGTGAAAACAAATTTTAAGCGGCAAAACCAGCTGACGACAGAAAAGCACAGCGCGAAACTTTCCTTTATTATTGACCAGATGAAATTACTTAATATCCATCTAAAGATAAGAAAACAGGTCCATTTCATTTCTATCAAATGGTACGGCTACTGTGGCTAGCAGATGAACCCACACACTCTTACCAAGCAGCGAAACACCACAAACATTAAGCCAATAGCCTATTAAAATTCCAAGGCTGTAACTTCGTCACTGATTGATCCAATGTTCACAAACATTACCGCTAAGTACACTGAAACCTTATTATAACAAAGCTGCACTTTACAAGAGCATAAGTTAATTATAAAGGTTGTTCTTAACATTGCATCTATTGCAAGACAATTTTTCATTAACTTCATTCTAATCGATATTTAAATATATCCATGTTCGTTATATTGAGGTTTGAGTGTATAAACACATTGTCCCGGATTCACATGTGCAACATATTTTGTCGTTTTTAGTCGAACCCCTTCTTTAGGAGTTGCTGATGCAACAGACAGGTGGGTACAAGGGACACCAGTGTGCCCACATCGAAAAAGGTGTTAGTCAGAAAACGAGAACATTGTACCCTGCTCGTAAGATACACATCATGAAAGGAACTAGAACTGCTCCCATGTGTGCACCTGCGATGAAAGGGCTTTTCAAATGTAAATCGAAGATGTCGGAGACAGGCAGGGACGTAAGCTTCAAACAACTGCCCACCAAAAATGACGCTCGGCGTCACAGAGGAAGAAGAGACTCACCCTGGCAGGGTGGAAGGGGTCCCAGGCAAGTACGGCCACCTCAGCCCGGTGGCCGGAAAGCCGCAGTTGGGGAAACCCAGGTGTGTCCACCTGCATGCGGTGGACAGGGGTTCTCGACAAATGCCGCAACAGTCGTGGTGAAAAATTTGCGAACGCGGGGGTGTTACCGGAGCAGACTTTCTGAAAAGCAGACTAGTCTTTTTGAAGGCTGGCACATGAAGGCAGGTCCGCTTGGCGAAATGTCGGCTCCAGCGAAACCCCATGTTCACGAATTTTTCGTCACAAGATTACATCTTCCCCTAGCCCATTTTTCCATCAGTTATCGCGCAATCCCTGTCGTTAGGAGACAACTGAGCAAACCCATACACAGAAACAGAAAAAGGTTAAACACCCTGTCTTCTTGCATTTTTTGGCAAATCATGCATTACAGATGTGCAACTGTGACAGAAGATACACAAAATCCTAAATGCTTCTTACATGTGCCGCAGTTCCCTCTTCACATTTATCTCATTATCATTTCTCCCCTCAATGGCAATGACGCATTTCTTTCGTGCGTGTGGGAGAAAACAGCCAATCATTAAAGTTGACGAGGCTGTGCTCAAATCATCTGCTAGCGCTCCTACCACACTAAATTCAACGCTGAACCCTATGTTCTGGAAAAAATGGCTTTCCTGCACTTCATATTACGGGGAAACTTGGCATACAATGGCAGCAGAAAGTTAAGCTATTATGCTGGTGATCACGTCTGCTCCACCCACTTTTTTTTTCGGCATTACCATATAATCTTCACGACTTCATGCAGCATCGAAAAGATTTGTACAATAAAACAGGAAAGGTGACACTTACATTCCAAATGTAGGCTGACGCGTCCGAAGAGCCACTGGCCAGGAAGCATCCATCAGAGCTGAGACCCAGCTTAACGTAGAAACTATGGGTGCTGTGTCCGCTATAAACCGCCACTGCACCGATGGAGAAGGAGGAGGAGGACAAGGGGGGTGAGGGGAAGCATTTGTTACTACATTTTACAATTTTTTGTTCTAGAGAACACACACACACCTAAAGACAACACACAGCCCTACTGCAAGCACTGGCTAGGGAAAACAGGACACTTTAAGCTATAGACGAGATATCTCATCATATTACATTATCCGCACTACAAGCTGGCAGCGCTATGAAAGCTAGAAAGGCCTCTCTGGCACTGCTTGCCCCCACAACCAAAAAATAATTGCATGGCATAAAAATATTAATAATAAAAAGACAAATGTGTTCAGGATTTACCACAACTCCAGGTTTCATGCTGTTATGCCATGATATCCGATAAATGCATAACCTATAGTCGGTTACAATCTAACAAATGTGCTTAGTCATTTTAGCGACGTCAAGCACTTCACGAGTCTCACATTCCTGCCTTTCCCACACAAGACATTTCGTTGCTGGCTTTATGGTTGCAAACTTGGAACGTCTTCGTAAATTCTGTCACAAATTCTGTCATTGCTGCTCTGCCAAAACATAATGTTCCAGGTAGCGACAACAAACCTTTAGCTTTCCTTATGCATAGTATTTACATTTTACGAGAAAACGTGCTTAGAGTTCGAAGAGAAATCGGCTAGCACAACTGCCTTTCACAGGTGAATGCAAGTGCGTTGCAGTTCGTAGGGGCAAACCTTATATTTCATTATTATTTTTTTTTCGGGGGTTGTAATCGCTTATAGCAACCATAGCAGATTTTAAGCCTACTTACAAGAAGACAAGGCGACATGTTCCTGTACTTAGCAGCCACACACGATTCACACTTCTAGCGAAAAGTTTTCAGACCGCCCCGACAGTAATTGGTTCTGTTTTGTAGGGCACTGTGAACAAGGTTTCAATTTAAAGCAGTGTCAAAGTAAATGTACTTGTATGTTGCAAGCTGAAATACCCCTCACCAGTGAAACCAATAGCTTTGGAAGCAACTTGAAAAGCTGCTCTAACAAAAACATTTTCAGAATAGCTTTTAAGAACCCCTGATAGGAACAGCAACTGCTGTAGCTGCAAATGCAGTATAGACCGCTTGAATATTCGCACTATAAGTGGTACCACACTATAGGCGGAACGACCTTTTTCAAGGGTCGCAGTTGCACAAAACAAGTTGAGCATGCAGCCTCGTGTGTTCGAAAATGGAAGCATGTGATGCGTGGTGCTTACATCCGTTCTGATTTCCGAATGTTAAAATGACAAAAATTAGTTACCAAACAACTGCATTGCTAACGAAATGAACGTGACAGGGTGGGGAGGTCTAACGGGAAAAGATAGCAACACCGCAGAAATTCGCCGACTACTTCTCAGACCGCCTTGATTATGCACGTTACACAGAAACTCTGTTGAATCACGTCCGAAATTTTACGTTCTAAAAGACGGCAGTCGTTCAATTTCATGGGCGCGCACTTGATTCAATGACATCACAATGGAATCGCAAACCACGATCCATGTGCAACACGTGCCATCAGTTTCATTAACGAAATGTATCTCTTCCATTCAAGCGCAGCCACCGCAAAGAATTTTGTTGGTTCCATTACAAACGACAGCCTAGATTGCACGCAACCGCTTATCCCTAAATGCGACCAACACTGATTATGCGCTGTTCGGTGTGCTGTTGCCGGAAGTTTGTCCAAGACATGGAGATCAGGCGTCGAAAAAATTGCGCTCAAGTGCTGAACCAAGAACAGCATGCGTGATACGAAGTTTGCTTTTGTGATTGTGAGATCAACGACGAAAACCTGCCAAGCCTATGTAGGATCAGACACAAGCAGCAACAGCGAAAGCTTACGTGGTGAAGCCGTAAAAGCTTTAGAATTTACGGAACTAGAAGCTAGCGCAGTTGATAAGGTAAGAATCGCACGTGTCATCTTGAGCCGCGCGCAGCCAGAGCCATGCTAGCGACGCATAGTACACTGTAGCCGCGCCAGCGCCGGTGCTAAGGCGTCCTGGGCAACTGCCCTCCTTCCTTCTTAGCGAGCGCATGCTGTGGTCTTTTTCTTTTTGCGCCCTCCGCCCTTTGTTCGTTCACTCTGCGTACCTTCCTCCTCCGTAACGATCTCGTCACTCGCTCCCCAGCGTGCCTATTTTCAGACGCGCACTCGCTAACGCAATTGTCACAGAGATTTTCCCGCAACTGCATTATAACTGGTCTTTCATCTTGGGAAACTGCACAATAAGCGGTATGTGTATAGATGGGGAGAGTAAACGGGAGTCGATTTTGACAGCATTATAACTAGTCCTGCACTATAAGCAGTTACATTAAAAGCGGTCTACACTGTATCAGCTTTCCCTACATGAGAAACATTATAGGCCGCCGAAACAATGGCAGTGTGCGACATACGAGGTTCCGTAGTATTGCTGGCCAGCAGGTCATATTGGTATATGTGGTGGTCGGTGCAGCTGGCAAAGGCCCGCCTCCGTGACGCGTCCAAGACGATGCTGGTGTAGCCTGCAAATGTGGAGACAAGCAAGAAGGAGGTTGTCTTCATACTCAAAGCACTGTGCTGCAAGATGCCTCTCCACATCAGATGAGAAACCGCACGATTCGAAACGAACAAGCACTGCCATACTGGATTAAAGGGGCCCTGCAACACGTTTTGAGCATGGTCAGAAAACGCTGCCGATCGGTGATAGAGGCTCCCGACAACATGCGCGGCAAATATTATAGCGCAGTACGCGGCCTAGAATTCACAATAAATTATCAAAGTCAACTAAAAATAGCTTTCTCTTCTCTCGACAAATCACGGAATTAAGCCCATCTATCAGCCATTGGCTGATTTGAACATGGCTCGCTTTGTTGTTACAGAGGTCGCCGCAAAAAACCGTCACTTGTCCACGCGCGCGCGCGATCGCACTGAAAAAGTTGCGTATTCAAAGAAAAAAGAAAGGAATGCTCAAGGTCACGAGGCGGGAGTGACGTTTTCGTTTGCCCTTCCCGTCCCTCCCTGCTCAGCTTCCAGCACTTTTGTCGGGACAAGAGAAGAAAGAATGTTAATAAGAGTTGCAGCGCGAGCACGAATGTGCTAGAAGAAACAAACGAAAGTCGAGGCACGGAAAGCAACGCTCGTGTTGTCCTCTTTGCCTTCCGTGCCTCGACTTTCGTCTGTTTCTTCTAGCACATTCGTGCTAGCGCTGCAACCCTTATTATCGTGAATTCAAACCAACCAGCCCAAATCGCCATTCTTCTTCAAAGAAAGAATGTGATTGCAGCGTGTGACAAATCTTTGTAACTCCGCTCGTACTAGACGAAGTCTTAAAATTTTTGCGGCGTTCAACTTGTAAGGTAATATGCTTTATCAGTGAATTGATTTCATGGTTACTCGAAAAAGTGCTTCAGGGCCCCTGTAATATTAAAGCCTAACAATTAAATAACTTTGCAGTACACTCTTGGTGAATAGAACCTGAAAGGACCGGCGAAATGACTTCAGTTTAATGAGATTTCCACTTACTGTTAGGTGCAGAATTCACGTACTAAACTGATCATGTAGGAAGCAGCTGTTCATTTTAAAGAGCAGTTGCATTTCAGTATGCCTGTGCGAATTGTGAATTTTAGGTTTGAAGCGAATTGTGATTTTAGTCTAATAATTTCGAATCAAATTTGAATAGCATATATATCGCATATCACAGTGGAACTTTGATTAAACGTTTGCTGGTTTCATGATGACCCACATGTTACGACAAAATGGTCTGGACCTGGCAAAATCCCCATAGAAATATAGTATTAAAAACCTTGGTCATACAGTTGAAACCCACTACAACGAAGCTGACGGAGCCCGGAAAAAATTCCGTTGAAGCGAAAATTTTGTTGTAGTGAAATCAAAAAAATACCGCTGATATGAGCTAGGAGAACAAAGAAACGTTTATTCTCAAAATTAAAAAAATGTCTGTTGCTTCTTATTCTTTCCCAGCAGCGTCACGACGTGATTCTCACTTTTGCATAGTGAGGCCATGGTTAAAAAGCACACTGAAACAATGCCTAAAACCGCTTTGGTGAACGAACTAAACAGTTGCATTAACACGTTAACACCAGCAGCTGTCCACCATCAAAAGTAGCCGACAATGAGATGGAGGCAGGGTATCGTGAAGTGGCGACTTTTGCATTATTCTATCTTAGCCATTCTTATCATCCATCACTCGCGGCTAGCTGATTTTATTGATAATGTGGACGAACAGCCGCTCTGACTAGTTACCGCACTGGCCAAACGTGACCATAATGATAAGAATCGGAATCGGAAAAAGCATTGCGCCGCGGTTGCATCCAGCAGCAGCGAGAAGGAAACCACGAACTGAGTGACTGAGCTTCAGCTTCGGATCGTCTGCGGCTCAAAAGCAAGCCAGTGGCAAAACAAAAAGCAGGGCCGTCTCATAGCCATCACTATCGAGCAATGGCGGCACCCATGCTTGCTGAACAGCGGCTGTTTTTGGTGGTGCCAATGCGTGTTTTAGACTTCGTTGACGCATTTTCAGGCTCTGAAAATGCATCGAAATATTAAAAATTAAGTTTCCTGCATAGCAATAAGTATCTGAGCCTGGAATTGCATAGCAAAATTTCGTTGAAGCAGGATGATCTAAGAAAAAGTGTTTATTGTGACGACAATATTTATGCATTCACTCCTATGGAATGCTGATAGGGAATCGTGAATTTTTCGCTGTAGCGAATAGTTGAAGCGGAGTTCGACTGTACGAAGCAGTTGTACACCGACCCCGTATCTTACGACTTTCGAATTCTGTCCAAAACCAAAACCACCTTTACTCGAATCAAACCTCGACGAAATAGTATTTACGAGTGTAAAATATGAGCTTGCGCTCCCGTAGGTTGATTATTGAAGAAGTAGAGAGTGAGACGGGATGCCTTCTTAGAATGAAAAAATTATTCTTCTGGAAGTTCATGGACTTCTACATAAGCCTCGATTGCATGGGAACATATCCGGGGTCGTTACCTAGTCAAGCTCTGTCCACACAGAGTAGCTTCAGTCGGCCGAAAGGCTGATATTTTCACATTTTTGTTCCGTGAAAACTTTTTCTGGTTGACATACAGCTGATTTCCTGCCTTTGTCCACTCGCAGGGGTAGGCTTGCACGCGCATAACGGTGTGGCGCAGCTGTTTTTCACTGTGCAAAACTACTTTCACTGGACGTCAACGTTTGTAATAACAGAGGGACAGCACTACTAGTTGCACTTTCGAAAACAACAAATTACAAGCTCAGCCACGCATGAAGGCATTCTACGAAAACTCGCGGACAGAACCACAAATAACACATTAGACAACAGTCGTGTGTTCACTTATAAAGAGTGTTTTGTAGAAACCAACCGGAGTGTACAAGATTACTGCAACACAGAACGTGACTCACCGTGAATGGCCGCGCTGCGTCCCGTGTAGGGCACGCAAATGGCCGGTCGAGGATCATTGTTGTAGAGCTGGTAGTTCTTCCGCAAGTCCCACACCTTCAATGCCCTGCAAAGCGCATTCAATTTTCACAGCTATCACGACAAAAACGATCTACCAACTTCAATGTCTCGAGAGAAACGTTACTCTTGCAATGTGGTATTCTAGGAAGCTGTAATGCATATTTTGCTTCAAACATAACACGCAATGCTACAATCACTGAACAATAATTTGGCCTCGAAGAAGTCAGTGAAAAGTCCAATAACTAATAGACCAAAATACCTAAATCTCCAGAAAATGTGTGACCTAATTCCACAAGTGGCACCCTCGAAAAATGTACCCAGTACTCTGGAACTGTCAGTTTCAGAGATAACACGAATTAGGGTGACCAATGAAGGACTCATCAGAATATGCGAGTGAAAGTGTTATAAGGACGGTAACAAGCTCACCGACTACCCTCATGCAATCACCGAAAGCGCTAAAGGCCGTTGACGTACCCATTTTTAGTCGCTTGAAATATCACGAAACAAGAACATTGCTATGCGTGCATGGTCTGAACAGTCTATGGAAATGATGAGCCATTTAAAGCTACACATTTTCTTACACCATTTCCTTCTCCAATCCTTGCGTTTCGATAGCAGTCATACTGACACTCCACCCACGTTATCAACTGTGGTAATCATGAATCTAAAGTAACGATCTGCTGAAGGCAGCAACATTGTTAGATTAATTCTGGCTGCTAAAAAAAAAAAAGTGCCGAATGGAAGAAATCCGGTTTTCACGGAAGAGTGGACTACAAAATCCTCCTACGTTGCTGTGAATGCCCAAGAGCAAACAAGTCATTTGCTCTTTCAAAAGCCAAGGCTCGCGAGTAACACAAGTAATGCCTCGAAAGGTCATTGACTTGACTGAGCTATCAGAAACCCTATTCCTGCCAGAATCACCAAGAAAGATACCTACCCATTGCTGGCACCACATGACACCAAGTAGTGCTCGTCACGAAACTCGCAGGCAGTCACGCTACAGGATGATGGCGGCTGCAACAAATAGACAGAGAGAGAGAGAGAAAGTAAGTCCCCAAACTTTCACAATGAAAGGCTCCTTAAGCTTTCAAATAGCGATAAAAAGCTCCAATGCTTAAGCACTTGAACTGCTATCAAAATCAAACTGTGGGGTTAACCATTACAAAGCTACAACAAACACTAGAGCATAGAGGCTTATAAGGCCGATTGGGCAACTTGGTTTGACATGACCAATACGAAAATGAGCCTCAAGATGAGGACGAAAGGTGAGGACATGATACATGTCTCTCGTTCCAAATTTTCCTCTCCTTCTTCTGTGCACAATCTTGCACCCATCAAAAGAGAGCAATTTGAATACAGTACAACACTTGAAATTCTTCAACTTTTTATGTTACCATACCTAAACAAAAGAACACAACCATTTTTGCATTCTGCTTATACAAGAATGTGTCCACAAGAACAGACACACAAATCTATGGCCTGGTGATCTGCAGTGCAGATCACCAGGCCAAAGATTTGTGTGTTTGCATGCCAACTGAGTAGCAGTGGCATGTCATGAAGGTCGTGAATCATGCACACACTTACGCTGTACACAGTTGGAATGTGAATCATTTGAACGTTCGCTCTTTTACTCTACATCCCATTCTCTTTAAGCATTCCATGTTCTATATCTTTTCCCTGTTAGTCCTCCACAGTCTCCATAGCCCACTGCAGGCCGCCCTTCAGTTGACAGCAGGCTGTGCTAAAAAGTTAGTTTAGTACAGAGTATTAAGCACTAACTTTCTTTTCTTCCTTTTGGCTAGTCAAGTCAAACAAACAACTAATGAATACTACCAAGAGACTACTACTTTTACCCCTTCATTCACTACAGCAACTCACGCGCACGGCAGGCAGAGCCCACACAAACACCCTACCTGCCAATGCTGGTAACGGGTCTTCAAGTACTAGTCATTCCAGTCCAGAGTGGTTGTACACGCGCGGCCAATGTTACAGGCAACTAAAGCGGGTAGTCACACCCTGCGAAGTGCCACAATGTGGAACTGCGCGTCCTCTCACTTCACTGCAAGCAGCGAAACCTATAGTATTGCGTGTGGTGAAGCGGGAGGAACCGTAGCAGACGACGAACTGCTAACTCTACTTCTAACGCTGCTCATGCCGCATTACTTCACGTGGCACCCGCTTGGTGGCTCAAGAAGTATGACAATGTGTGTTACCTCTAACAGTGGATGCACCTGTACAATACAGACTGTCACGATAATGATGAGCAGAAGATGCTCAGGATAGACGGTGGTTCACTGCACACGCACAGAGTTGTTGGGCACTTACCATTGCTAGGGCGGAGAGCTTTCTTTTCCGGACGGGCGTGGCTCCGCATCCTTTGCAGTGTACCCTAGGAATGATCAGCTCTGAAAGAAACGTGGATGCATACCATGACTCTTCTTTCTATGATGACTACGCTTGTGCGAATACAGTAAAAGCTCATTAATTTGACACCCATTAATTCGGAAATTCAGATAATTCGGACGGCTCCATTGGTCCCGGCCAAAGTGCACGTTAATCTATGGGACCATACCTTCGTTATTTCGTCGGAATTCGGCTCCGCACCGCTTAATTCGGACAAATGCTGACGGCTGCTGCTACACGAAAGCAGCGCTGGCACCACTGGAGTGAAATTGAAACCTGAGTGGCATCGCCACCATCATCAACTAGTAGGGGCGATCGCAGCGTCACCGAACGCCGGCGTCTTCTTTCTTCTCCACTCAGCGCCTCCGACGCCATTTTCGCTTGTGTTGTCGTGTCGGAACCATCTCTTCTTGCGGAGTTCTCTTTTTTTTTCTCATTGTGACCGTATTTGCATGCCACCACCATCGTGCGCTACAGTGATGGCAACGCCATAAAAGCGGCAGAACTACGACGCGAAGAACTTGGCGACTAATATGGACATTTTGGAAGCACTAAAGAACGGCGAATCGCGACAGCAGGTTATGACCAAGTACAACGTGAAGTGGAGCACGTTGGGAACGTACGTGAAAAATGAACAACAGATTCGACAAGCCTTCGAAAGCGAGAAGTTTCATGCCTCTAGAAAGTGGTTGCAAACCGCAGCTCATCCCCAGCTCGAAGAAGCTTTGCTCTGGTGGATTACTGACTGTCGCAACGCGCATCTGCCTTTGAGCGGACCTCTCATCATGGCGCATAGTGAGAAGTACGCTGCAATGATGAACATTGAATCGTTCAAAGCATCAGAAGGGTGGTTTGCAAGGTTTCGAGAGAGACACGAACTTGTCTTCAGGAGTGTGTGCGGCGAAAAGGCCAGTGTTGACGAAAGCGTGACCACCGAGTGGAGAAATGCGAAGCTGCTGGAGCACATCCCCGCATATGAACCACGTGATGTGTTCAATGCAGATGAAACTGCTCTATCTTTCAGAGCACTGCCCGACAAGACGGTGACTTTCAAAGGGGACGCATGCATTGATTGCACTTCTTGCCGCCAATATGACTGGCACGGAGCGATTGCCACTACTTGTCGTCGGGAAGGCGCTTAAGCCACGTTTTAAGAACGTCAAAAGCCGTCCTGTCGAGTACACAGCAAACAGGAAGGCATGGATGACATCGGACATTTTTCGCGGCTGGCTGCAGCAGTTGGACCGGCACTTCACGTCGAAGGACCGCAAGATAATTATGGTTGTTGACAACTGCAGTGCCCATAACTGTACAGTCGAACTGAAGAGCATCAAAGTATTTTTTTTGCCGCCCAACACTACATCTGCTCTTCAGCCGATGGACCAGGGTATCATTCACTACGTGAAGTCGAAGTACCGCAAGCACCTGCTAGAGCGAATGATCCTATGCTCAGAAGCTGGAAAGTTGTATCAAGTAGACTTACTCGGCGCAGTGCACATTATCGCCCACGTGTGGAAAAACACTCCGCCGCAAGTCATCGCCAACTGTTTTCGGCACAGCGGTTTTGTGAGGCCCGAGCATGCAGCAGTAGCCGACGATGGCATCGAGGAGGTGTCAGCCGAGTCCACCGACGATGACTTCCCGACTTTCGATGCTGTCCTTCCCACAGATGTGACCTTTCAGGACTACATCGCGATTGATCATGGTGTCGCCACGAGTGGTCTCCTGACCGATCAAGAGATTATTAGTGATGTCACGGGCGCCCATGAAGACCACGATTCCGACGAAGAATCATGCGAGGAGATACAGCCGCGAACTCATCGAAGTCTCGGAGGCGCTGTTAATATTAGAGGACGCTTGCCTGAACACTCCCGACAGCTTGCGTGCTGTTGGCCATTTGGAACAGTTAAGAAAAATTGTGATGTCAGCCAGAATCTGCATGAAAACGCAGGCGACAATTACAAAATACTTCAACAAATAAAGGTATGCTTCTGCAGCTTGATTTTAAATGTTGTTTTCTCTGTTCATTCCTTAATCCGACATTCGGTTAATTTGGACAGTTTTCCCGGTTCCGTGAAATCCAAATTAACGAGCTTTTACTGTATTCGAATAACTAAATTTTCGGAAACTTCGTATGCTACATATATGGCACCCATAGATTACAATGTACTTCCATTTTATTGATCAGAAGCTATGTAGGACACAGTAGACGGTTTCAAAATTTTATGACGTCACAGTGTTTGGTGCGGGAATATCAATATTACGATATGACTAACATGTGCATCAAACTTGATCTGGGTTAGTTTGGACTGTGTACTAGCTAGCAACTATTGTTGATCATTTTTAAGAAATCTGGTCAAGATCAAACCTGACTATGATCCAAGTGCCCAGGGCCAATGGCCTTGATTGATATGTGGGGTTTAACGTCCCAAAACCACCATATGATTATGAGAGACGCCGTAGTGGAGGGCTCCGGAAATTTAGACCACCTGGGGTTCTTTAACGTGCACCCAAATCTGAGCACACGGGCCTACACCATTTCCGCCTCCATCGGAAATGCAGCTGGGATTCGAACCCGCGACCCGCGAAAGAAGGCAATGACTTGACACCGACTAGAGAACAACTTGACTGATCAGCAAAAAACATGCACAAATAGCTGATCACAGAGTGAAATGCTGCGAACAATTTCTGTGCGGGAGACTTACGAGGATCGGAGCAGCGAGTGTCCCAGATCATCAGGCTGCCATCTCTCGACCCCGATGCAAATATATCTGCAAAAAGACGTGCAAGTTCATATTCATGAGCCGTTTTCATTCATGTTGCTTCATACATCACACAGAGGATTTCCCCGAGCAAACTACAGCCAAGCATTAAAGGGACCCTGAAACATTTTGTTGAAGTTTTGTCAGCAGTGAGGCTAAAGCATAATCGAATGAAGTATAGTCCAACCCACTCACCGTATTTACTCGCGTAATGAACGGACTATTTTTCTCGAAAAATCGGAGCAAAGTTGGGGGGTGCGTTTATTACGTGGAGTAAATTGTATGAAAACTTTTTTGGGAGAAGGAAAAAAAAAACGTAATGCACAAAAAAAGTTAGGTCCCTTAGCCTTTCACAATTCACATACGTGCAGAGTTTAGAAACAGCTTTTTTGTTGCGCTTTACTGATCTTCGGTGGTTGATGGCGCTATCTTCTGCAAGCTGTCCCTCGCACCACACCATGCCATAAAAAAATTATGCCACTATCTTTTCTCGCAATCATTTAACTGCAACAGAGGTATCTGCTTGTGATCTCAAGGGGTGCCCAATCACCGAAAACCGTGCACTAACGAGACAGTTTAAGTGAAGAAAAAAAAAAGAAAATAGGCTCAAAAGAAAGGGGGGGGGGGGGGGGTCCGCAGGAATGCGGGCAGTTTGGTGACCTTCACTCGATGTGTGCATATCAGCTGCGACGTCTCTACACTCGCACCACTGTGAGCACGCTATGAGCATGGTATGAGGTCATGTTCTTACATGACAGGCGTGTCAGGATTATCATGTTTGCACCAGTCACATATTTCGTCACCCACTGACGTCACGTAACACCAAATTTGGTATATGTGGAGCTAGCAAAACGGCCGAGAGCGCATGATGAAGGGCCCCATATACTCCAATGTAGCGTTGACGCGCGCGCACGCTGGGCACAGCGAGGCTACGTTAGCAAAAAGCGAGCACTCTATAGTCTGACGCCAGGCGCGACTAGTGTCCGTCGGCATGGCCCGACGGCAATCAGTACGAAATGCGGCATGCTGAATTTCTCGCTGATGTGCCACCCACACAACACTGTGTCTCCCTCTTTTGGTGATGGAGGGACGCCAGACATGCTGAAATGCACATGCATCAAAGCAACGCAGTGCGGCGCGCGCCTACGAGTATATGGCAGGACCAGCGCCTGGCGTGGCAACGCCTGCGTGACGCGGCGAAATGAACGCCGGCGAACACCCGCACCGCGTCACGTTGAAATGTATTGGTGCCTTGACTGTGGCATGTAGTCATGTTCTCACATAACATGCATCTCCTGATTATCATGTTTGCACCAGTCACATACCTTCGTCATCCATTGGCGTCACGGAATACCAAATTTAGCTAATGTGAAGCTAGCGAAATGGCCGCTAGCACATCAGTATGGCACGTAGTCATGTTACATGACACGCACGTCATGTTTATCATGTTTGGATGCGTCATTTACCTATGTCGTCCGTTCACGACACGTAATACTGAGTTTGGCACATGTGAAGCTAGCGAAACGGCCGCAAGTGCATCATGAGCATAGCATGTAGTCATGTTGTTACATGACACGCATCTCCTGCTTACCATGTTTGCACCAGTATCATACCTTCGTCATCCATTCACGTCCCGTAATACCAAATTTGGGATAAGTGAAGCTAACGAAACGGCCACCAGTGCATCATGAGCGTGGCATGTAGTCATGTTGTAACATGACATGCATCTCATAATTATCATGTTTGCACCAGTCACATACCTTTGTTATCCATTCACATACTGTAATACCAAATTCGGTATAAGTGACGCTAGCAAAACAGCCGCGAGCACATCATGAGCATGGCATGTAGTAATGACGTTACATGACACGCATGTCATGATTTTCATGTTAGGGTCTGTCGCTTGTGTTCGCCATGCAATCATGCCATACCATACCAGTTTTGCAACATGCCATGTGAACGAAACTACCGCAAGAGCTGCAGGACTATGAAATATAAATCACGACATTCGTGACATACATGTCCTGATTTTCGTGTTATGACTAGTTAAATATGTTTTTCATACAGTCATGTTATGCCATATCAAGTTTGGTATCGATACCATTATCGAAACGGCCAGGAGAGCTAAAAGTCGTAGGCGGCTAGATAGATACGCCCTAAGTCGCCGAAGTTCGCTAAGAAATGCGAAGCATTTCTTAGCAATAGGGCACGCTTCAACAAGCGAAGGGGGGGGGGGGGGGGAGGGAGCGAGCCGAGGTAGTTGAGGGTGTTGAAAAAGTAATCAAAAACAGAAGAGATCCAACGGGTGTGAAGGCGTCAGGTGTCCGTTAGCGGCACTGCAGCGGATGAATGTAGAGAGTGCATTTATTACGCGGGGGTAAACAAAAGCCCAAATTTTGATGACTGAAGTTGAGGGTGTGTTTATTATGTGAGTGCGTTCATTATGCGAGTAAACACAGTATAACGATCCCCGATATAACAAGCATATTTTGAGGCACTTACGATTTTTCTATGCTACATACAGCGAACATTTTTCACAACTTCCTACTTTTACAACGAACACTGCCGACACCATCGTGGTAAAAATATGGCGCACACGAAGTGAAGAAAATGTTAAAACAGGTATTCTGAAGCATGTGATAGGCGTGCGCGCTCGCGTGTATCCTGCTCCAGTTGACTTGTGATGAAGATAGTAGATGCTGATTCAGGACGTTGCAAAACGAGGTCGCTCACTTTCCAGATGTTTCTTCGGCAGTAGAATGGAAGCAAGAAGACTGCGGCCAGCTTTATCACAGCAAACTTTCCCGACGCCGTTTTCGACATCTACGACCGTCGCCTATTAACGAACAATGCCTTTGAGTGCAAAAAGCCGTGAATGCGAGAAGCAATTATTTCGGTCGCATGAATCTCAACTCTGATGCTCAGCTCTGCAACACCACAATGGGCCGCAAAAAGTTTCCCACTTCTCTGTAACCGCCGAGACCGGTCATTTAGTGATAACTACCTCCACGCGGTTGCGGCGGTGCCATAATGGATAAGCATCAGAAGAGTGATGGCAAGGTGGCGGGTGTCGACAAATAAGCCATTTGGTATTTTATTACAGTCCTGCGCAGATAGCTACTCAGCGGAGCAATGGTGGTACAAGCATATCATGCTGCCGTTTGCAAGTTTGCCACAGTCGTGTCGTGCGAGGCCGCTTACGTGTGTTGTGCGCAAAATTCTTCATTGTGTTAAACGAACAGGCTATTCGCTGCACCCAAGCACAATTCCGAGTGAAGCACACGTGAAAAAAGCACAAATGTGCGCATACAGTGGACTGCCAGCGCACTGGCACGCGACGGCGAGAGCCGAGTAAGTGACGTGCTGCATGCAACTAGCCAGGGATGATTGATTGGTTAGACGTAGCGGTACTGTGCTTCAGTGAAACGGCACGAGTTCATTGTGAAGGTGGTTGAATTCTCTCGTGAGCAAATGGGCGTTGTTTAACATGCATAAACGTCTAAGTTATCATTGGGTGGGCCCATAAATTACGAACTACTTATATAACGACCATTTATCGCAGAACTTTCAAGTTCGTACTAAATGGGTTCGACTGTACAATGTCATTAGGCGTCCTTGCAGGCAGCATCAGTGGCCTCACATATGTGCTGCAAACAACTAACCAACACAGCATGCAGGAGAAGACGCAAATAGGTTGCAACCGAAAATGGACAGCAGCGGCGCAAGCAGCCTCCTATACCTTGCCATCGACAAACAAAACCTGCAGATGGCGTTTGCCCACCTGCAGGTTTTATTGTCCGATTAAATAAGCTGATGTCCTGTTCCTGAGCATGTGATTGGTTCAGAGGCTTGTGACTGAAAAATCAAACAGCAAGCAACTGAGCCGGAGCAGTCACACAAACGGTGCTAGTTTCAGGGGTAAACGAGCTTAAAAAAGAGAGAATAGGGACAATGAGAAACTTACCAGCGTGCTCTGGAAGGAAGCGGACACACTTGACGCTGCCCTTGTGCCCTTGGAAGCTGGCCACCCTGGTCTGTTGCTCAATGTCCCAGAGGCGAACCGACAGGTCCCCACTAGCCGTGGCAAGATGACCCCGCCCGGGCCTTGGGCACACGTCGAAGACGGCATTTTCGTGTGCCTGCCATGCTGTTGCGATGAAATACGAGGACTCGCGTTATCAACTTAAAGACTACAGTAAAGAAGGAATAGCAGAGAAAGAAAAGGCTGGGATGATAACCGGTTTATAAAATATTTAGGCTATCCTACTGGGGAAAAGGATGGGAGAGATTTAAAGGTTTCTAGACAGTCATGGCAAGTCACTGGTCATATACTTGCCGGAGCAAGTCCGATGACTTCCAAGAATATCAGCACTGCCTTCGTCGCCTTCACGCACGACGACCCCTCAAAATGAAATTCCAAAATCATTTCTGCGGTCGTCGGTTGGAGATCTCAAGTGGTCGTCTCTGCGCATCGCAGCCAGGACAACCACGAAAGATGGGCTGTTACGTGACCTCACTATGGAAGTTGTCACAAAATGGGTCCCGTCACTGAAGACAACAGCAGATTTATCCTTATTCAAGTGCTGCAGCCCAGTTAAAGGCCATCGAAAGGACTAGGTACCTTATTTTCTTCAATACAACCGGCACAAAATATACAGAAGATACCGACTGTGTGCATTTGCTCAAAAGAGTGCATGCGTATCAGAATGCACCTACTCTTACTACAATGCACATGACTTTGTGCCGAGACATGCAACATCGCAAACCATCGAGCACTCACAGGACTTCAAGGATAGGCGAACATCAGACTGGCCTGTCTGCAACAGGTGAACCACGCCATCCTCATCGGCTATGGCCAGGAGGTCACGAAGGTCTGGCTCTGAAAGAGGTGCAACAGGGTCGGCTAATGAAATGGGGATGAGAAAACCCCGAAATGCAAAAAAACTAAAGTCTTGTGACCGCAAGTTACTTTCACTCCCTTTCTGACACAGTGGATCAGCCACACGAAGAATAACTGCCAAGCAAAAAGCCATTTGGTTAGAACTGATATGCATAAGTGTTCTTACAGGCTCTCAGACACAACTATTTAAGGGAATTAAGCATTTAAGAAAAATCAAGCCTTCTGATGAGTGGAAACAGGGTTTATTCACAATAAACTGCAGCACGACTCCATGGGCTGCTGCTGCTGTAGTGCGTGAATCAAAGGCAGAAAAGTTTGTCATCTTCTTCATGAATCTTTTTCCAACGCCATTAAGACACTGCGAAAGAATTTTTTCCAAGGTGCAGAGCAGCCTTCCACTGCTTAACTACAGTAACATAAACAACCTTCCCCAGCAGCTTTCCTGGTCATGAAACTGCCCTGCCTCAGTTTAACGTAAAGCTAATGGTGGCCACTAGGGGGGCACAGTAAGAAAAATGCCATCCAGAGGAGCAATCACTATAGTTGACAGTACTTTTTCTTCTTTGGTACATCACGGCTAAAAGCCCCACTCGTTTCAGACAAGTAAAGATTTACATTATATTTCTTTTACAACATTTACATTCTATTTTAGCAAATCATGCGAACTTAACTTGGAACTTCTAATGTTTTCTTACTGAAGCCAAGGCACATACAAAAAGTATACAAGTTCAAATTCCGCTAGCATCTTAGTGTACCAGCACACAATGCGCATAGTAGACCTTTTTGTTACTCTGAAATTTGTCTTTAGCTGACCCAATAGGCCTCAAATAAAAAGAAAAAAAAAGAGCTGCGATTACTATGATGCTCTTTACAGAGAAAGAGACTTAAGTGGCATTTCTATTAAATGCATGACAATTAACCAGCCCTCAAGGCTGAATACTTATTTCCTGAACTTCAAGATACACGTGTATGCCATTCCAGTAGTGATTACAAGCTAATTTTACGTAACAGATAATGTTATAAGATGTGATCTTGCCTTTGCCAGTAATATGTTTGGAACCGAAAAAGAAAAAAAAGAGCTGCGATTACTATGATGCTCTTTACAGAGAAAGAGACTTAAGTGGCATTTCTATTAAATGCATGACAATTGACCAGCCCTCAAGGCTGAATACTTATTTTCTGAACTTCAAAATACACGTGTATGCCATTCCAGTAGTGATTAGAAGCTAATTTTACGTAACAGATAATGTTATAAGATGTGATCTTGCCTTTGCCAGTAATATGTTTGGAACCGATACAAAGGCAGATCGTAGCCGCCAATGAAATGCTTGCTTCATGGGAACTGCTGCCGTTTTCAGGGCTCGAAAGCTTTGCACAAGAAAAATTCAACCTTGTTGGTAAAACAGTAGGCGATTATTTAGCTCCAAGCGACATGAGGACGAGAAAGGAGGACACAACACGTGCGCTTGTGTCCTCCCTTATCGTCCTCGTGTCGCTTGGAGCTAAATAATTGCCTACTGTCCCGAAAGCTTTGTTATTTTTGGTGTGCATCAGTTGAATTGTGTGACGCAGTTTTACAATGTCATTTTTGTTGTCAATATCCCTAATGAAAACTGCATAAATTAATATTGTGCCCCTGACAGTGCATTGTATTTCTTAACAGCTATCTCACACAAGCAGGCTGACGAGGATTGACGCACATTTGCATTCCATGCCGTAGTTCCCTGGCGAACTAGAATGCTTGATATGATTGTAATCGAAGATCTTTATTTGAAAAAAAAAATGAAATGCAAATGCTTATGGGAAATAACACGCAGCCATCGCCTTTACTCGGCACAAAGGTAGTGTAGAGATAAAAAGACATTAAAAAGGAGTATTGACACAGCAATCTTGCATACTGTTTATTTGTTGCTGTTACTAGATTAAGTAGCTGATAGCTTGTCAAGAATAAGTAATGTGTGCAATGAAATATAAAGCAAAAAATTAATCAGACACTCCATATTGGCAAATTCAACTTGTGCTTGTCACATGAGCGAGCACCCTTTAACTCCCTCGTCTTCATAACAACGCAGGTGCGGTCCGTGTCACACGGTATCCTTTAGGTCAAGGAAGTTAAATGAAGCTTTTGGCAAAGGAAGTTTGACAATCTTCCTTAGTGGTGGAAGGGAGTGCACTCGTCCCCAGTATTTGTAGTCGGGAAAAAAACTGCAAACGCAAAGCAGACCCAGTCAACGCAGTAACAAACTCCAATACCATTAAGAGTTATTTCACTGCATGATCCGCTCGTAATGCGTGTTCAACAAAAAGGAAAATATGCATACGAGTATATATACTCTCCACACCATGCCTTGCCAAAAGTCACCTTTTCAACATTTTGGAAAAGTTTCTCCATACCAGCCATTCTATCCATGCGCACTCCGGTGTTTACATCTCTAAAACTCATTCACTTCTTATTGTTGCACTCCTTATTCAATCATATCAGTGGTATACGTGGGTTATTGTCCTTTGTACATGCCAGTAGTTGCACTGGCACTACATGCAAACTGTTGTGACTCAACCGCAGCAAGGGCTTCGCGTGCTGACCGCGAGACCTTGCTCATCTCATATTGTAAAGAACACCGTGATCTACGTAGTAGAAACACTTAAAAGATTGATTGGTATGTCCGGTTTGACGTCCCAAAACCACCATATGATTATGAGAGACGCCATAGTGGAGGGCTTCGGAAATTTCGACCACCTGGGGTTCTTCAACGTGCGCCCAAATCTGAACACACGGACCTACAGCATTTTCACCTCTATCGGAAATGCAGTTGCCGCAGCCGGAATTCGATCCTGCGACCTGCGGGTCAGCAGCTGAGTACCCCAGCCACTAGACCCCCGCGGCGGGGCAAAAAACTTCAAAGAGCTCGTCGACAACTTGCAGTGTGTTTGACAATCAGCGTACATAGCGAAAATGCGTAGAAAAAGAAATGTACAATGTTCCAACATTACTGCCGACCTGCTTGCAGGCGTACGCGATAAAAACCAATACATTTTTACTTGTTTCGGTGTAAATAAATTATATTTTACATAAACACACGTACAATTGAAACTGTTTTCAGAAGTACAGGTCGCAAAATTTGCATGCGGAGAAGGCCCTGCAGCGCCTAATGGGCGACCTTGCGGCTTCTGTCCAAAGCTTGTAAAATTGCAGCTTGACACTCCATCTCCGTCAAACTCCCTACGGGAGTTTTACGTTGGTGGGGTTAAACAGAGTTCGCTGGTGGCCGTGTGACAGGGGTATTAGGCAGTGAAATATCCAAGTATTGCTAGAGACTGCCATACAGTGAAACATACTATAGGTGTCTTGCATATCGGGTGTTAAATTAACGTGTCTGACTATCTGCAATCTCCTCCAGATGTGACACACCCAAGTTGAACTGCATTCAAAAGTGGGAGTCTGCCACGTCTGTGTACACTTGGAAAGGAAAACAGGTCACAATTTTGAAACCATCATGAAACTCAAGAATTCCCAAAGGAGAATATTGAATGCAGGAATATAAAAAGCCTTGAATATACACCTACTTCAAGACTTTTTAAGGACTTCAAGGGCGTGTGCACCCTCTCTGTATAGAACCACAGTTTGAACCCAAAAGAGGGATATCTTATACTTTGATTACCAGAGTTTCTATTGAAAATAACAGGCACGTTATGTTCTTATACCAATGACACATTAGACAATGGGTCACAAAAAACTTATACGTCAACATGTGAGCCGCAGTACTCTGAAATATTTAATATATTTCTCTGCAATCTTACCATCGAAACATGTTAATACATAACGATGTAAACTGTGCCTCTGTCTATGCACTTAGTAATAGTATTTGCAGCCTTGAATTTCAAAAGTAAAAACGAGTGATTTCACTGTGTTTGGTCCACTTGAGGCTGCATTTACTATGAGCATCAAATGAAGCCCAAACAGCGCCAAGCCTTTGTGATGGTATAGTGCGTGCTGTCCAGCCATCGTGATTGACAGGCACACGCATCCTGTTTGGCAGCTCTGCGCATATATGCGTACCTGTCCACGGCGATAAGTTGGCAGCGCTATAGCTCAGGCCGACCTCTCTACCTTTCTTTAAATAGATTCTCTCTCTCTCTTGGCAGCGCACACTATACCATTACGAAGACTTGCCGTTGTTCGAGTTTCATTTGGCACAGATAGTACATGAACAGGTATTAGGAGCAGAATGTGTTATTTCACTTTACACCTCATTCACGCCAAAATACATCTCTTTTCTGAATTAGCACTTTTTTTTTCATAATATTGCATTACATACTGTACACAGCTCTGCATGACCCTAATCAGGACTTGCAGTAGTGCAAAATGAACGAATTAATAAGTACCTGGAAAGTAGGTACAGGCCAGTGGGGGCAACTCTTCCTGCTCCTGCAAGAAACACATGCATAATTTCACTGCACAGGCATTTCATGAATTCATTAGGAAAGACTGATGAGCTCAGTATTATGGCATCATGAGCGATGCAGAGCAAAATACATGCACACACACCCAAATGTCGACAGAAAACACAGTAAGTCACAACTGAAGATATCATCAAATTATAGAAGGCTTGCACTGACGTCAATGAAAATGGCATGCTGGAGCACCAGCATGTGGGTACGCGAAGTTTTCGACGTCACACGGAAGTTCTTGGAACATCACATGCTGGTTATTTCTTATTCACGCACTGTGATGTTCCTGGCACACCATTTTCACATAGACACAACTTGTTTCTTATGAAAGCCACCATCATAGAGTCCCAGTTCCCTTCAGAGGCTACGCCCATGACGTCACGTGCAAGCCATGTATATGATTAAGATCATAATCGAAGTTCGAGCTAGTTCTCTGTCAGTTTCCTTATTGGGAAATGAAATGCTTTTGTGACGACAGGAACATGTTTTGAATTAACTTCTTGGGTCTAGTTATGTCTTATTTCCTTTTTGTTTTGCAATGATATCAGTCGAATAACGTGCAGTCCCAACTGAAATTGGCCGAAAGCCGGCAAACAAGTGTGCAGTGCTCGGCAACGATTGTTGTCTGCCAACCAACAATTGCACAAAGTGAAGCCCTGATTGGTAACCAATATCGCTGGTTATTTACTTGGCCGCAGATGTTCAGACAAAGGTTGGCAAGTGATAGGGAAATTGCTGGCCCCCAATACTCGGGCGACCAAATGTGGTCAGTCGTTGGGCCATGCTTTGCTACCTACCACGTTACCCAGTTAACTATGGGCCAGCCATAAGCCAACATTGCATGGTATCTGTGGGTGCAATTTTTTTTTTCCCACACACCGTGTGTATTATTTCACGGTCAGCATAAATTTCTTGTTTGAGGATTCGGCGTCGGTTGTCAATGCACGAGATTATTGAATCCATCTGTGCACCACTTGCCATCTGCAAGGTTGGCCTCAGGCATGTGTTGGCAGCCAGAGGTCGGCCCGTGTGAGGTCATTAACAAAAATCGCCCTTGGTCCAACCTTGTTGACCAAGCTAGGGCCATGAACGGCTAGGTCGGCCATGCATATTGGGCAAGCATTGAGCCGAGGTCGTTTTTTCCGTGGGGGTATAACTCTTAGTTCTTTCTCAACATGCCCCGTCTTGCCCGTCGACGTCCGTGAATAAAAAAAAAGAATAGCGCAATTACGTGCATAACTTCCAAGGGTTCGCAACCTCCTTCACGTAAAACTTGTGGAGCTGTAAATTCTCACAAGCAAACCACGGCTCCAATTTCAAATGCGGCCGAAGAACATGCGAATACCCAAAAAACCCGTACCCAAACCTTGGCATGCAAATCCTAAACTGCGCGCCGGTTTCACACGTGAAGCGTAGGACTGCTGCACGCAACTACTTCGCTCGCGAAATAACTAAATAAAAAAAAGCAATGGAAACAGAGAAGTGACGTTCAGTGGCGATACCACGCACATTCGCAGCAACGGACAATGCAAAAATAATGATAAAAATTTAACGGCGTGCATGCACAGAAGTGACTGGGTTAAACGAGCGCGAAAGCAGGAACACGTCACGCACACATGTGTTCGCGTGTGTATGTACGGCTGTCCGAGATGTTATGGATTCGCAGTACCGAACTCGAACGGCGAAATTATTTATATATAGATACATGCACGAGCCTATTCCTTACACAGACTGCACGGTTTTAGATTTAGGCGCGCATGTCGAGCGAGGCCTATAATTTGGGCGCGCACTCGCTCAGGACTAGTCGGCTCATCCGTCGGCAAGTGCTAGAAAAAGGTAACGATAGAGACCAACTCTAAAGACAAGAAAGAATGACTTACGTTGTTACGGGTGACATATTCATTCGCGGCCCGGTTGTGAAGATTCTTGAGGACAGAATAGGTCAGCGCACAAGTCCGCCCATCGGTAGCTGCGATTAGCGTAAGCAAATAAGATAACAGATCAACACGGAATCAAGGTAGCACAGTTATTTATTAGGCACGACTGCTGCAAAAAGTCATTGGTGTACACCAGCAAACTCTCGAAAGACGCGACGCGATTCTTTAGCTGCGAACGGCGGATGAAGTAGACGCCAGTTCGCGCCCATTAAAAGCAACAAAAGAAACTCCAAACGCCATTTCAACGCCAAACGCCTCTAGAATTTCAATATTGTCCCACTGGAAAGAATGGGCCAGCTTAAATTTCAAGTTTTGGGGCTCACGCGTCCGACCGTTACGTAAGATGTCGGCTGTAAACTGGACGCTATTAAATGCCCGAACATGTTGGATCGCGCCCGGATGAGATAACGCTTCACAAAAAACTTACCCGACCGACGAAAGTATTCGTTCCCACGAATCACATTTAGCACGCTGGGACCCATCACTACCCCTGCTCGAAGTTTCTGCGATCGTTTGAGCCACAATTATTCACCAGAAACTCGCATCCAACTTCTATCCACTCAATCAAACGGCCGCACGAGATCCCAGAATTTTTCGCGCAAAAAACAAATTAAGGCGGGTTTTCGCCGCTCAGCAGTCACGTGTGCGTGTGACGTAACATCTGTGGCGCATTTGTTGCAACGTAACTTTCGTTCAAAATATTTGTGCCTAAAATATAGATAAATAAAACTATTTAATTTATTTAAAATAAAAAAGGCGTATTTTTGTAACAATTAGACATTCAATTTTCTACGGAGCTGTGTTAATGCGGGGCAGGTTGCGAGCCGAAGCTTTGTGAGAGCTGCGGGCGTGTTGCCGGTGAAAACTTCTAGCAGTTTCAATTGATACGGTTTAATTTAACGATAACACAATGAAGGCGCCTACGCCGGTTGCATCTTCGACGGGTGGTACTGGCGACAAGTCAACTTATAAAGACAAGGATAAGCCGTCGCAAGTTCGCCAGAGCAACATCACCGCTGCAAAAGGTAATTTTGTGTGGGCGCACGTGCCTTAGGCCTACACACGCTGACACATGCGGACTCATCGAGATGTCTCGAGCTTTGTAAAGCTATTTGGTGCTCGGTAAATCTTAGGCGAGCATTCTTTAGGGACGAAGAGAAATAAATCGGAAAGTTTGGGAACTGTTTCGTTTCACTTATGTCTTGGGCGTTGAGCGGCGCTTAGTGGACCGACAACCCGGCGTTAGCCTTATAAGGAAAAAAAAAAAAAAAGCAGTTACTCCACGTTTCACTAAATAAGGTTCAGATCTAGCCAAGTTGGTAAGAATTCATAACCAGTACTAGCGAAACAGTGCAGCTAGTAGTATTTTAAGGTGTTCTTTTAATGAACGTTTTCAGGAAAATCCGCTCTCGTGTTGTCTCCACTCTTCAGTCCTCGTCAATTTTGCGCCGCACTGCTTGTACTCGCTATGAATCCTCTGTGTTCGTATGTATATATTATCACCATCTGTGCGCTACGTGCTGCGTAAGTAAAATTCTGTTACAGTTTGCGGTAACCTCTTCATGAACTGTCTTCATTGGTAGCGGCGAGCTTTTGCGAGTTGCCTTCCGAAATGACTTAATCAGGATTATATCGAATGCATGGCGAACGCCGCGAACGGGTGATGGGCAATTGCACTCTAGGTAGTCGGCTGCGTTTTAGTATAGCCTCACCATGCACAACGAAGGAGCTTGATGCTAAGGATGCATACGAAACTAATAATCTTTTCAAGTATGTAACTAGTTGTATTAGCAAACTACAGTCAAATGACTACGTAATCTTCTTTTTTTGGGAAAAACCGCTTAGCCGCACTTTTAGCTGCCACTTTGAGCATTTTTAGTGAATTCGAGAAAGTGTGCACTGATAATAGTTGGGTACACGTAACCCCGTTACAATGATCTGGCCATGTAAAGTTGACAATGTACGAATACAAACATATCTGGCATCACAGAAAAAGGGACGCTGGGACATGAAACATGTCTCGAAAGGAAAGAAGTTACAAAGCATCTACAAGCCGTAAATTTTCCTTGCAGTGGCTGAGAACGAGACAGGGAAGGCTGCGAGTACTGTAGAGCCCTTCAAGCCTCCACGTTTCATTCCTTGCATCTCGTTAACTTGTTGAAGGTCTTGAAGTTTTTGAAGTTTCAATGGGGGCTCTATGTGCCCCCTTCGCTATGGGCCGGCCAAGAGTAAAATCAGGTTCTTCTACAGTTCATCACATGACAAAAATAAAAACAGATCTCCAGCCAAAATTTAGAGTTCAGAGATATGTTCCAGCTCCCGCACCAAGTCGTTCACTCTTGATGTTGGTGTGGAAAGCCAAAATATAGAGGTTCCAGGCACATGTTGCATGAACTTGCTTGGATAATCGACGGATTAAAGACATCATATGGGCGGAAAGGCAGAATGTAGCATCCATCTGCTTTGTGAAAATTGAGTTTGGCAGAATCCCGCCTGGCTGGGGAAAGACATAGACGATAGGAGCAAAGCATCAACCAAAGTAAAAATATACTCGTAAAAAGACATTCAACTACCCACATGGAAGGCTTGTTCATGTGGCTCCCATGTTGGAACTGAAACTAGCTGGCTTGCGCATGAATCAACATTCTTAGTAGACAGGTATTGTTTACCGTTAGCGTGATAGCGAAGGTTAAGGGAATGGCATCACCGGGCAGCAAATGCTCGTTGCGAATAGCGTCTTATAGTTTAGCAGGATAGCATTTAGGTGCCCTAGCTGGAATGGTGGCGCCACCTATCGGAGGGTAAAGGAGAAAGAACAGTGAAGGAACACAATATCTGCCTGTGTCATTGTTCAAAGCATTGTCACAAGTTTATTTTAGTAATAATATAAGTAAATAAATATGAACCACGCACCAAATGCGAAAACATTTGTTGCTGATTTGTTTACATCGGTCTTGTAGCTAGGCTTGCACACGTTCGAAATGGGAAGCTATGTTGTAAATTACACCAAATTATTTATAATACTCGGTGGTCGAAGTTAACTGAAGGCAGGCAAAGCCACTTTAAACAGTCTTTTGCTGCGAACAAAGTGAATCTTTTAACAACTACGCCAAAATTGCTTCGAAGCAGGCGTCCGAGAGCGCCGCCATGTTTTACGTACACCTACGCTAACACAGTAACGTTAAATCTGAAAAATAGCGCATGTGCGGGTAAGCGGTACGAGTAACGTGCGTGTCTGCGCATGCACATTTAGAACCCACTATCACGGAACGCCTAGTATTCCGGTAAGCCCGGTATACTATAACTGTATGATATATACTCTCTAGGCTTCTCTCGCACTGCGGTCTGGATGATTGAACTAAACAATTGGGCTTTTGAGCAAGGTTTCCCAGAAACACTCATGTGTGGAGGTTTTCCTTGCTTATTTTCTTAGAGAAAACTTGCTTAGCATAGTAATAGTCTTTTTTTGAAAGCACAACCTTTGGCTAATGTGGGACCCATTGTGCTTTGTTCTTGTCAAGTGATATCCGCACGTACAATTTTTTGGTTGAGTTTAGCGTTCAATTCTCCAGCCCAGTCTGCAGCCTTGTCAGATCATAATGTTGCATCTGATTTGATGATTTGCCTGACATGAACTTGCAGCTGTTGCCGATGCCATACGCACGAGTCTTGGACCCCGAGGCATGGACAAAATGGTGAGTACTTTTATTACATTTGCCATATATGAGGATCCATAACTACGCATTACTAATATGCATTATTAACTGAAGGGGTACTGATCTAGGTGCACAGCTTTTTGTAGGACACAACCGCACAAAGCCAAGAAAGGCATGGTAAAAATTATCTGTTTGTAACGGAAGTATGACATATCCAGTGAAACATTAGTATTATAAATCACATGGGGTAACCAAAATATTCGTGACATTCAAAATTTGTACTACTAAAAAAATATGGAAAATTTGCCTGCAGCAGAAAAATTCTTGTGCACATCTTTATTTGTTTTGCAAGACTGTTGCAAAGTCGCACGTCACCGATCATACCTGCACTCGTAAATATCCGGCTCGTGCGCGTGTAATTCGTGAACCACTTGTACTGCAATCGGCGACAGCTAGCAGCCCCATCCAAATCTTAGTATGCCCTTCTGCATAACACCGAACCACTGTGGGGAGAGAGATGCAAAGGAGGCCTTGATGCGATAGATGAAGGCTAAGGGTTTAACATTCGTGTTGTGGGGTCTCGGCGAGGCGAACGCGCGCATCGCCACGCCACGCTCTTGGAGTGAACGGACACAGTGGACACGGTCGGTACAAAGCACACAACATACATACATTTATTAACTAATTTAGACGACGATATCGTCCGCCGAATGATACATAAATTTCAATTAACACTAAACCATACAAACAACATAATGCAGGGACACACTAAACACACAATAACATGATAAAAACACACTAACACACCCAACACACTAGCACATACCCAAGGCGGCGTCGCCAACGCCTGACCTTCCACGTGGGACCCCGGCGCGAAGCCCGCGGTGCCGAGCACCGGGGGGCCCACGCAACAGACAACCGTTCGCGGCAGCCGCCACGCGCAGAAGAGACCCGCTCAACGCTCGCCCACCACCAAGGCCCGCCTTCCGCCAGGGGCCACCACCGGCGTCACCACTCTACCAACAATGGTACTCAAAGCGAACACAACGCCATCTATCGCCCGGCGGTAGTCACCACCGAAACGAAGCCTTGGGGCGAGACACGTGCGCCACGCGGCGCAGACAACTTTACAGGGGGGTGTCAGCACCCCCACATTCCCCCAACCTTAAATCAAACCATATCCCGGAATAAACAATTAGCTAAACAAGCTTTAACAAAAAAAATGATATCGCACGACCATAATGTCCTTGCACCACGACACCGCCGCCGGTCGACACTGCTGCACTGTCCGGCTAGACTTCACCCGAGTACCGGCCCCGCAACAGCAACGTTGCCGTCGGCGCGATGATCCGTCGCTAGCGCCGACACGTCTTCCGGTTGCGACCAGCACTCGTGAGGGCGCCGGACTGCAGGCAGTTGCGCAGGTCCCAGGCATCTCCATCGCCCGACCTCACGACCGCATTCCTGGCCAACGACGCTGACGATGTGCAGGACAGCCGGCCGTGGATGACATCCCTCCCGCTGAATACATCAACAAAAAACAAAACTCGAAAGAAACAAAGGAGCGCGGCCCAGGGGAGGGAGCTTCAGGCTTTTCGGCCACGTGGTACGGTGGTCAGTACTGCTAGCTAATACATCGGTGGTAGCCGAGACGCCCATCAAAATAAAACAAAAATCACTTTTCCTAACTCGTGCTCACAAGAAAAAAAAGTGAGGGAAGCGGAGCGCAACACCTCAACGCCACGATCCACCTAGTTGTGCCACGTGCGACAGGCGGCTGCGTAGAGCCTTAGGCCTAATGAGTCGCTCGGCAACAACCGGCATCCACCCAGCACCCAGCCTAGGCGCAGAAGAGGCAGCCGCGAGGAGACGTCCACTCTGTGAGGTGGCCCTATCGCTCGCCGCACACAGCAGCTTACCGAGCGATCGGCGTCCACCGCCCCGGGCGGTGTCACGACGCCTCGGCGTCGAGCCGCAATACAAGTCAGCAACGACGCCCGGCTCCCTGAGCCCAAAGAGATAGAAGAAGCTATTCACAGAAAATCGGACCACCCACGAGGCTTCCGTACTCACTCGCTTCGGGCCTGGCCTACAAACCACGTGCTCTAGGCCTTGCTCACCCCAGGATGCGGACCGCATGGCTCTCGTCCTAATTCAACAACGTTTTTGAAAACCACAACAAAAAATAACAACACTTGCGAGCAAAAAAAATAAATAGAAAGTCAACCTGCCGACCAATTGAAACACGTTACAAAACCAATCTCCTCGCTTCTCAACAAAGCACACCACCGACGCTAGCAAAGAAGTCCCCCCTAGGCCTACTCTACTCCGGCTCTAACAAAATCCCTGTACCAAACCGCAAAAACTGTCGTCCGATACTCCAAGAGCTCCACGTTGGGCAGCCAGTGTGGGGTCTCGGCGAGGCGAACGCGCGCCTCGCCACGCCACGCTCTTGGAGTGAACGGACACAGTGGACACGGTCGGTACAAAGCACACAACATACATACATTTATTAACTAATTTAGACGACGATATCGTCCGACGAATGATACATAAATTTCAATTAACACTAAACCAGACAAACAACATAACGCAGGGACACACTAAACACACAATAACATGATAAAAACACACTAACACACCCAACACACTAGCACATACCCAAGGCGGCGTCGCCAACGCCTGACCTTCCACGTGGGACCCCGGCGCGAAGCCCGCGGTGCCGAGCACCGGGGGGCCCACGCAACAGACAACCGTTCGCGGCAGCTGCCACGCGCAGAAGAGACCCGCTCAACGCTCGCCCACCACCAAGGCCCGCCTTCCGCCAGGGGCCACCACCGGCGTCACCACTCTACCAACAATGGTACTCAAAGCGAACACAACGCCATCTATCGCCCGGCGGTAGTCACCACCAAAACGAAGCCTTGGGGCGAGACACATGCGCCACGCGGCGCAGACAACTTTACAGGGGGGTGTCAGCACCCCCACAGTGTCTGCACAATCTCCTATCCAACAATCGTGCATGTTGAGAGGCCTTGCCTTCATCCACATCGTCCTCATCTGCTTGCAGTTCGCGCCCACCTTTGATAGAATGTCTGATGCACAAAGACATTGTTTGCATGGACGTGGCTAGAGCATGTCTTCGCAGAACGCATACATGCCAACTCTTTCTATATTGTCGCAACGTGCAAACGGGACACAAGGCTTCCTTTCGACATTAACAGCAAGGCTCTATTCACATACAAAAACAAAGCGCAAGGGCAGACGCGCAACGTCGTCTTCCTCGAAAAACGCCAGAGACTGCCGCTCGGGATGCTGGCTTCTTCGTCCTTTTGTTTACTGCTAATAACCGTGACATTAGCCTCCCTCTCAAGAAGGCATCGTCCCGATGCTTCATCATCATGGCGGAAGGGTTTGTAGTCACTGGCAGACCACGGGTTCATTCCGACAAATAAGGTTTCATCCGAACCACGTGCACAACTTCTGGTGCATGTCTTTGACGTCTTGAACAATGGGGACTGTCTGGAATCACCTGATAGTTAACATCACTGAGACGACGGAGGACTTTATACGGCCTAAAGTACCGTCTCAAGAGTTTCTCCGAGAGGCCACGACAGCAAACTGGAGTCCAGATCCAAACTTTCTGTCCTGGTTCATAGGAGACAGGTCGGTGACGAAGATTATAGCGCCTTGGGTCATACTCCTGGTTGCCACGAATACGTACGCGGGCAAGTTGGCGGGCTTCTTCAGCAAGCTGAGTTATGTAGTCTGCACTTGTGTCAACGCCATCACTTTCATGGGGCAACATAGCGTCGAGCATGGTTGTGACGTCACGGCCATAGAGAAGACGGAATGGTGTCATGCGTGTTGTCTCTTGCTGTGCCGTATTGTAAGCGAAAGTGACGTAAGGCAGTATCTCGTCCCAGTTTTTATGTTCCACATCGACGTACATGCAAAGCATATCCGCGAGTGTTTTGTTCATCCGTTCCGTCAGACCATTTGTTTGTGGATGGTATGCGGTTGTGCGCCGGGGAGATGTTCCACTTAGATTTAAAACTGTGCAAATAGCTCTGCTGTGAACGCTTTTCCTCTGTCAGTTATTACTACAGATGGAGTGCCATGCCTCAGGACTATATTCTCAATAAAAAACGGGGCTGCTTCACTTGCTGTGTCCCGCTCCAAAGCCTTGGTTTCGGCTTAGCGAGTAAGATAGTCTGTGGCTACAATTATCCATTTGCGACCAGCAGCCGAAGTTGGAAATGGTCCTAGAAGATCCATTCCGACTTGAGTGAATGGAGTTTCCGGTACATCAATTGGATGGAAAAGCCCTGCTGGTTTGACAGCTGGCACTTTCCTACGTTGGCACTCAATACAAGTCCGAACGTGCTGTTGAATGGTTGCCTTCAGTTTCGGCCAGTAATACTTCTGTCTCACTCAGCATAGCGTTCGTGTGTGACCTAAATGACCGGATGTTGGTTCGTCATGGCACGCCTCTAGTACTTCTTTCCTGAGTGGTATTGGGACGACAAGTAAGTAGGTGTTGCCGCTCGGAAAAAAGTTCACCTTATAAAGGACCTCGTTGCCCAAACAAAACGATGCTACCCCTCTTGCGAAGAGCTTTGGTATAACAGATGTGCGTCCCTCTACGAAATCAATAAGGGGTTCCAACTCGCGTTCCCGCGGAGCTACTCGGTATGGGTTCTGCCGTATGGGTCTGGCCGTTTCATCCGTAATTATGCGATGTTTTGTCAACGGCGTTTGGTGAACTCTGGACGTCAAAGAAAAACAGTCCTGAAACTCATTAATAAGCTTCAGAAGGCTTTGCTTCTGTGGGGGCTGTAAACTTGGGCCAACGTCGACGGATAGAGGGGCAGACCCGGTGACATCGGCTTTCTCCACAGTCAAGCAGCCTGCAACCTCAATGAGCTCCTTGACGTACGCGACTGCCATACCTCTTGCAAGATGTCGCTCAGTACTGACGTTCGTAACCAAAATGTGCATGTGTCCGCATTTGAGGCTTACAACTGCACTTGCAACAGATAGGCCATGACTGAATAGCAATGCTGGAATTTGCTCAGCAATGTGGTCGAAGTTGCCTGGGTGGTCGCATGTTACAGCTACGAGAGCACTTGAACGGGGTGGAAGGGTCACGTGATCTTCAAAAACACGCAGATGTTTACGCTGCTGGTCGTTGCATCTCATATCTGAAACTTGATCCGGAGCCATCAAAAATGTAGCTGACCTGTCTGGAATGTCTATGACGGCTCTGTATTCACAAAGGAAGTTCATCCCCAATATCAGGTCATTGCAGCACTCGGACAAAATCACGAACGTGGCAACGAAAGCTGAATCACCGATACTAATTCTGGCAGTGCACTTTCCAGTCGGCGTCATCAGTTGGCCCCCCGCGGTTCTTATGTTAGGCCCCGTCCATGACGTTTTAACTTTTTTAAGCCAATCGGCAAGCTTTCTGCTCATGATAGAGAAATCTGCGCCAGTGTCCACTAACGCTGTCACAGGGCGTCCGTCTAGGTAAACAGCTAGGTCGGCGCTTACGATTTCCTGGGGGGGGTCGGCGGCGTTGCATCATTCGTCGTATTGTCGTATCGTACTGGTACTGGAGGTATTGCAGCATCTCGACAAGTGGCAACCTTCCCTCCAAAGGTCGCAGCTGTTAGTTTCCTTGATGAGGGCTTGGGGACCTGCCCCGGACAGCGTCGGCGTAACTACCACGGTTCGGCGAAGAGCTCAGCGGGATCAACGATACAGAGCGGATGGCTGTCTTTGCGGGTGCGCGCTGTCACGTCGGGTGTCCAAATGAGGTTGTGAAAAACTCGGTGCATAAATCGGGTATCTTTGTTCACGATATGGACAGACGCGGTTAACATGTCCAGCTTCTCCTCAATTGAAACACAGTGGACGGCGTTCGACTGATAGGCACCCTCGGCGACCAAGTTTCAGGTGTCGGCGGAGGGTAAAAAGGCGGGTAAAACAGAGTTTCGATAGGTGCGTTATATTGCGTTGGCGGTGGCGGCGGCGGCGGTGGTGGATTGTAGACTGGTGCCGTCGGCGCGTTGTAAGAATGAGCCAGTGCAGACGAGTTGTGCAGCACTGGCGATGGACGACGGGTGGCTGCCGCATAGTTAATAGATCGCTGGGCTGGTAGTGATTCGGGTTGCGAAAGTGCTTGCCTGATTTCCTGCTGCACAACTTCTCCAAGCGAAGCCATCGCCCGTTCTCGCGTAGTCACAAGGAAGCTGCGGATATCCTCACGAACAACCTCGCAAATAAGCTCACGCAGAGAACCGTCACAGCCGGCCGTCAGAGCAGAGACGCTGATTGAGGCACCGTTTGGTCGGTCGTAATAGCGACACCGTTGCGGCAGTGCGCGCTCGATAGCTGTAGCCTCTTTGACGAATTCCGCAATGGTCGTCGGTGGATTGTGGAGAAGGTCGGCAAAAAGCTGTTCTTTGACGCCGCGCATCAAATGACGGAGTTTCTTAGCCTCGGACATATCAGGGTCAGCCCGTCCAAGTAGGCGCGTCATGTCCTTTGCAAACATGGCGACACTCTCATTCGGTTTCTGGACCCGAGACTCGATGAGTTGCTGAGCAAAGTCATGGCGATCGTTGTTTGCGAAGGTGCTGATAATTTGCTGCCGAAATTCATCCCATGAAGACAGCGTTGCCTCGTGGTTCTCATACCACGTACGAGCGCTGTCCGCTAAAGCAATGTAGACACGTGAAAGCTTTAACTCGGTGGTCCAAGGCAAACCACTGGTTTAACCCAGTGGTTTGCCTTAGCGACTCGCTCATACTGGGCTAACCAGTCTTCGACGTCTTCATACGCCTCACCATGGAATGTCTCTGGAATCTGAGCCTGCTCAAAAGTCAGCTGGGAAGCACCTGCAGTTGCCATTTCTCCAGGCGGAGTGCTTTGCGGGGAAAGTTCCAGGGGAATCGCCTCAGGACTAAGGCTCTCTGTCGGCGACTGTAGCGGTGGACAGGGGTATCCACTGAAAGAACGGGTTCCGGTGTCGGAATTGAAGTGCCGGACCGCGCAGGAGTCCCGAGCATCAGTCGTAAAAGCCCAGCACCTCCACCGGCGTCACAACGTGCAAAGAACAAAACACAAGGCTTCCTTTCGACGTTAACAGCAAGGCTCTATTCAAATACAAAAACAAAGCGCAAGAGCAGACGCGCAACGTCGTCTTCCTCGAGAAACGCCAGAGACTGCCGCTCGTGATGCTGGCTTCTTCGTCCTTTTGTTTACGGCTATTAACCGTGACAGTATTACTATATAAAATGTGCGAATTTTGACTGTGCTTACAATTTACGAATCTTGCTGATTTTTACGAAAAATATTTTAATTCCAATAAAAAAAATATTAGTAAAATAGCGTGGCCTCAGCGACTGGCTACGGCGCATTGCCGTAGCTAGTTGCAGAGGTCACAAATACAGTGTTGTGCTATATTCCACCACCAGGAGAGAACAGTATGTATTGGTGCTATCATCATTGTATCTGCAAAATCTCCCGAATTTCGATCATTTCTTCCGTTTGTACGATTGTCATAAAAAATCTCGCGAAAATCGGAATTTGTGTGAGAGATCTGTCCACAGTGACAAAAGGGTGCAGGTCAGTCAGGTCAAGGCTTTTTGCAAGCCCCCCGCATATTATTTAAACAAATTTGAAAGGCATTCATCTAAACGTACACAGTTACAGTAGTGTCTCAGCGATGTGAAACCGCGGCAGCTACGAATTGGAGAAATTCCCCATCGAAATTCATGTGTCCATTGGGCTAAAATTAGAATGTTTTGAACGCTTTTCCGAATGGCGGCGTGTGATATGAACTTTAGTACCGAAACCGTCAAACGAAGGCCGATCGAGAGTAGCATGGTCGAAGCTTTGGAAGCACATGTGCGACCAGCGCACGCACTATCCTCTACAGTGCGTGTGTTTGTCGTTGCTTTAACCGCTGTGGACGAAACCGTGATCGTTCGACACGATCGTGTATGGCGACGACATTACTGAAAGAACCCTGAAAGTGTGCGCGCGGTCGACGCTCGACCAGTCAAAGCAACACTGCTTTCCGCAAACTCTGTGGACAAAAACTTGGCAGTTGCGACCATAGACGGCATAAGACAACTTAGTTTTGAAGGCACATGGATTGAAAACAAAACTATTGTTTGCGGCCACCGCCGTGCACGAAACTACGGTTGCCGCGATGCGATAGCGATCTACGAGCTCCAAGAGCACGTGGCTGACGCAGCAGTAGGATTAAAAGCAGTAAAGACGTAGAAAAGGCTAGACGCGAGCAAAAACAAGGCTTCCACCCGCGCTTTCGCGGCAGCTAGCTGCGCCGTCACGCACATCTGAAGACAGTTATTTTCATGGAAATCGATTTTTTTGCTAGTTGGGGAGGGGGGGGTTGATGATATAAAATTTCGGGAGCATTTGCGCTCCCTTTTTGACTCTCACCTTAGTTGGGAACCCTACCCTCGCGTGCTCAGCCTCTCCAAGTCGTTATGAGACCACAACACCGATGTTTGTACTTGTGTTTAAGACCCACCACCTCTGGTTTTTCGCAGTTTTTTTTTTTTTTTTCGATGCCAAAAATGCGAGAAAGTAATTCACTGCGTCGATTTGTCTTATGGCGACAAATCATGAATATGCTTGTAGCTAAAGTCAAATCTATCGCAGGTACAAATGAAGTTTGCAATCCTACCCCGCTCGGGGGTTTTTCGAATTTCTCTGTTGCAAGGTTGGCAGGTATGAGAAAGGCAGCAGCACTTGTCGGTGTGTTAGAAGATAGAAAAGATAGCACGATGCTAGTGTGATCTGTAATCTTAAAGGGGCCCTAAAACACCTTTTCAAGTAACAAAGGAATGAATTCGCTGGAAGAGCTTATTGCCTCACGAACTCAACGCGGCAAAAATTTTAAGAATCTGTCTAATGCGAGTGGAGTTACAAAGATTCCTCGCATGCTGCAATTGCATTCTCTCATCCCCACGAAAGCGCTGGAAGCTAAACAGGGAGGGATGGCAGGAGCAAAGAAAGTATGTCACCCCCGCCTCGTGACCTTGAGTACTTTTTTTTTCTTCGAATGCGGCTTCTTCAGTGTGATAGCGGGCTTGTGTGACAAGTCTTGGCCTCCTTTGGCAATCTCTGCAACAGCCGAGCGTGCCATGTTCAAATCAGCCAATGGCTGATAGATGGGATTTCTATGAGTCGATTTTGAGCGTCTTTCCCCATTTGTAGACAAAAGAGGAAACAATTTTTAGCTGAGTTTTATCGTTTGTTCTGAATTCCAGGCCACCTGCTGCGCTAAAATATTTGGCTTGCGTGTTGTCCGGAGCCTCTACTACCGATCGGCAGCATTTTCTGGCCATGCTCAAAATGTGTTGCCGGGCCAAATTAAGATGAAGGCACATCTGGGCCTCCTAGATACGGGCACACAGTCTAGGAGTCTGCAACACGTTGCTGAAAGTTAATTGTGGCCACAATTAAGAACTTACAATTAAGAAGAATTGTACTCTTCTTACACCACGATTCTGACGAATACGCAGTGGGGCGCGCATTCCCGCACTTCTCGCCCCCACACGCACTTGGCAGGTCTCGCGCAAGCAGCACCTCTTCGTACCCGCACGGTAGCATAAGGGAAGTCTTTTCACGACGACCCATACTTCGTTGCATTGCAGGCCAATGGGTCTTGGCCGGAACCTAAGAAAAATTCATATCGCCCTAAAAGTCGTTCAAATCATGATCGTATCGCCGAGGTTTCATTGTAAAAGGAAATTGAAACAGATAAATAAACAAGTTGCTACGAACCATCGCAATGCTTTTTTTCAACATGTCCATTTGTTGGCTTTACAGGGTAATGGATAGTTCTATACAATACATCACTAATTAGCCATGTTGACTGGTCGTTCTCTGTACAGCACAGAGCGCAGGTCTGTTCTATGAGTGTTGCATTTCTCCCCCCATATCATTAAAAAAAAAATGGTTGCAGTTGCAAGTGCATGCTGTAGATCTCTGATAGCCTCCGTGCTAGCTGTGAAGCTGCACTGTCGTGAAGTTCTGGCTCCTTTTGGAAGCCTCCAGGGATTTTCAGACTTTCCGAAATGCCCAAATTTTTGCGACTGTGTTGGTTGTAGAAAGAGCTTGTTTCACAGAAATGTTGGTAATAGCGATAAGGTCGTCGGTTGTGAGTGATAAATCATGTTGTGCGTGACCGAAAAATTGAGAAAGGTGCAAATAAAATAAACAATGCGAAATCTTGGGTCTGCGGGGGATTAAACCCAGGTCGTCTGCGTGCCAAGTGAGTGTTCTACCACCCAGCTATGCGTTTGCTTCTGAATGCAGTGAAAATAACTTCCCCTGCTTGGAAACTCTGTGAAAGTAACTTTGATGCTTTACAAACACACACGTTTTATACAACTTCTTCACAGTACAATAGGAAATATTACAGTATTGATGCGTGTTACAAGCGTATTACAATCGAGGGTCAGAATATGTGATTATCGTAATGACTTCATTCTTTAAAGCCAGTCACCCATTCCAAAAGGCACACATGTTACTGTGCCTATTATCTTAAGGCCTATTCTCTTAAGTGGGTGCGTAGCAGCCCCGCTACAGTGGTCTGGTGGCTAAGGCACTGGGCTGCTGATCTGCAGATCGCGGGATAGAATCCCAGCTGTGGCAGGTGCATTTTCGGTGAAGGCAAAAATGCTGTAGGCTCATGTGCCTGTGTGCTTACTGAGGGAGTGATACCCGACTTGCAGCACCATGTAATACAGTTGGGAATAAAAGACACCAGTGGTCCTTTCATAGAAATAGGGGTTCATCAAAAAATTAGAATGTTGTAACCTGCTTAGAAGAGGCAGCTTATATATAAGGGGCGAAAACTGTCTTGTGGTGTGTCATTTTATAAGTGCACTCAACTATCTGAAAAGCGGGCATGTGTACAGTCGAACCCAAACGTAATGAATGTGAAAGGCATGGCAAGAGAGTTCTATATTTAAGTAATTCAGTATATAAAAGACAGTATATAAGTAAAATGTATCTAAAGGGATGTCGCATTTGTTCAATAGACACAATAATTTGTTATATATGTGGGTTTGACTGTACATGTTTTGAAGCCTTAGTGTGGTCTTCCTGTTTTAGGAATACTTGTTTAGTGGAAATTTGACATTCATGTCCTCATTTCAAATGTGTGCATATTTTACTAGTTAAATGTGCCACTTTTTATAGTATACCAATTTTGTCATGTGACTTGCTTCCTGAGCAAGATGATATATATTTTTTTGCTCTGGTAGCTGCAAAGCAAATCAGCATTGTCTCGATAATCTGGAATGCAAAGTCAACTCCCGGATTGACACCAACTTAATAACAAATGTTTTTTGTGCTGAACTGCTTATTCAATTGAGTTTAAAACATCTTGTTCCATTGCACTTAGTTTCAGATTATTGTGATATGCAGACTTGCTTTGCGACTTCTGCAATTTTAGAAGAAAATCATGGCAGCATAAATACTTGATAATTAAAAAACTACATAGTGCATCAGAAAACAATAGTATATTTTCAGTGAGGGCATCAAATTGTATATTCTTTGAAAGCTTCATAAAAATTCATTCAAGTACAAAAAAGTGTTTTGTAGCATGGTCTCTTCATAGAGAGGTTCATTTAGTGTTTTCTGTCGGTGGACTGTAATGGTTTTTTTGAGAGCTGTTTGATGGGCACTGACTTTGTATAATGGACTAGTGATGTTACAACCCGTTTCAGATCCAGGCAGCCAACGGGGATGTGACCATCACGAACGATGGTGCCACCATATTGAAGCAGATGCAGGTGCTCCATCCAGCTGCTAAGATGGTAGGACCATGCTCTACTACGCTCTTCTTTATAATATATATATATATATATATATATATATATGAGTGCCCTGTCAGTAGTCTGCATTGTTGCTGACTGCATAAGATGTCTGCAACCCTGGTGCAAAGTGTGCAATCGGTACAAAGAGTAGGCTGGTGTCTCAGTACATCTTGAAAGCTAAACTTCTGAGTGCAGAAACATTTATTGCTTCCCCCGCCGCGGTGGTCTAGTGGCTAAGGTACACGGCTGCTGACCCGCACGTCGCGGGTTCGATTCCCGGCTGCGGCGGCTGCATTTCCGATGGAGGCGGAAATGTTGTAGGCCCGTGTGCTCAGGTTTGGGTGCACGTTAAAGAACCCCAGGTGGTCGAAATTTCCAGAGCCCTCCACTACGGCGTTTCTCATAATCATATAGTGGTTTTGGGACGTCAAACCCCACAAATCAATCACTTTTATTGCTTGCTTGATTTTTAAAGGGTTCAATCAAAAATTTTTTTATAAAGGAATTCTCTAAATCGAGGTTTAACTGTACTATCAGAAGAACCTTCTGTATTGACCTTCTTTGTTGATTCTAAGGTTCTGGAACATCTGTTTCATGTTTGAAGTCTCCAAAGTTTAGCTCTTTTGCTGTGTCATGGTTGTCTATCACTTTGCATGGGGTGACCAGGCTATGCGGCCTTGACTGTGTTTTGTGCAGCTGGTGGAGCTCTCCAAGGCCCAAGACGTGGAGGCCGGTGACGGCACCACGACCGTCGTGGTCATCGCAGGCAGTCTGCTGGACGCTGCGGCCAAGCTGCTTCTCAAGGGTCAGTTCAGCTTGGCACGCAATTTAACCATGAACCGACTTTCATGCCCTTACAATGACACACACTGCTGTGAGTTTCGGCGTTCCCTATTAAATCTCCCTGACAATATTGTTAGGAGCAAAAAAAATCATTAACAGAAAAACATTTGAAATGCAAATTTCAACTGATACAATCCAAGCTATGATGGTTGTTCCCTCTGACAAATGCCGAATAATAAGACAAGCACGGGTATCTCGTAGTGCCATGAGTAGCATGCAGAAACACTGCAAACTATTTCGCTGTCACTGAAATACCAGTACATTTTCGCAATTCTGCTCCCCCTTCCCTCCATGCAGTGCCACTAACATACCGGTACATTCTTCATCATGCATTCAAAAGTTGTCCGACGACCGTTATGCATCCGATATTCGTTCAATTAGATGTAACGATGCTTCTGCCCATTCTTTGCCCAAATTATTGACAGCACTGCTGCTTCCAATTGCTATTGGCAAGTACAACTGTCAGATGAGCGTTAAGCACTGACGTGGCTCTGGACTCTGTGGCAGAATATTTGCCTGCCATGCAGAATCCCTGGGTTCGATTCTTACTTGAATCCCAATTTTATTTTTTGCATCCACCGGGATTTTTTGCTCGCATACAACTGCGTCAGTGAGCTTCATCGATTTACCAAGTTCCAGATCACTCGCGGACGCCTCAGCTCACAGGCGGCTACGTCACATGCACGTGATCTAGAAGTCCCGAGCCAGCCTGAGCGGCCTCGGGCCATCTGCGCGCTTGATGCTGACTGCATCCGCTGTGGCGTCTGCTATGCCAGGCTATGCCGTCTGCTCCCTCCATAGCTGAAACACAGGCCACAACGCTGACTCATTTGCAACCTAAACAGCAGTTAGGTAGTGAATTATACCTATTTTTGTTGTGATGCAACCTACTGTAAGTGAACTACTCGAGTGCGTGCGCATCGTAGACCGGCGCGGTCGTTCCACCGCTGTTTCTCCTAGTGAGTATAATGCGTGTGTGCCCGACCTTCGGGAATACGCACATGCTCGACATGGCTCAGAACACAGATGACAAGAACTGGGTGCGCTAACAATGCGAAATCCAGAAACATGCGAGAAGCGGACAGAAAAGCAAAGAGAGAGTAGCGCATTACAAATTTTCCGTGTCTAACTTAAGATGGCCGCACAGCATGCACACCGCGCTGTGGTCTGCCAGCTGCCCGAATGAAATTGTTCGGGCAGTCCCGGGCTGCCCGCAGGCCGCCAGGCACGCGAAAAACGAACATGCGTCCGAGCGATCCCGGACCAGTGACCGGAGCTTTCATTTGGTCCCCGAAAAAAAACTAATGCGGCGCCGGCGTCCAGGGCCGTCCAGTACGTGTAAATCGATGAAGCTCAATGCCATTTACTGTGACATGGGCTCCCTAACACCGTCACATTAGTAGACTTAGTAGGCCGCCCCCTTTCTGCAGGCATCCACCCCACCACCATCTCAGAGTCTTTCCAGTCAGCAGCAGCCATGGCTGTAGAGGTGCTGACGGACATGTCGCACCCCTTGGACCTGGCTGACCGGGATTCGCTGCTGAAGAGTGCCACCACAGCTCTCAACTCGAAGGTTGTGTCACAGCATTCCTCCCAACTGGCACCCATTGCTGTGGATGCCGTGCTTAGGGTGGTAGACCCGGCAAAGGACACCAATGTGGACCTTCGCGACATCAAGGTCATCCGCATGCTCGGGTCAGTTAATTTTTTTTTTTTTTTCAATTAAGAAACGGAGCTGTTGTAGCTTGAGATCGAGTTTCCGAAAACTTGGCAAGCATGCACCACTGAAAGCCAGTGTGTTCTGAGCAGGGGGGGGGGGGGGGGCATAGCTTAGCCAAGCATAGTACAGTCAAACTCATATATTTGACCCACATAGCACCAACTACAGTAGACTCTTGTTAAATGGAACCTGAAGGGACTAGGAAAATGTGTTTCGTTTAACAGGAGTTCTGTTTATTGAGTGAGAGGTGAATAAGGATGAAAAATAAGCATGAAACCAATCGAGCTGGAAGCAGTTGTTTCATTTAAGCAGCAGTTCCGCTGAGGGGTTGATGCAGGTATTGGAATGATTAAAAATAGCCAAAAAGTATTTTCTTTCAAAACTTTTCAGGGCGTTCATACCTCTGAACACCTACTCTCATGCTGTGGCGTGTTTTTTTTTATATATTATAAAGGTCATCCATAAGTAATTCTATGGAACGTAGCATTTATTACGCTAAGCTGACAATGCACAAAAAGGCTGGGGTTCCTGCGTTTTGCATAGGTGCCACAATATGGTGAAGGCACCTACCCGATGTGCGCATCGCAGCGGGTAGGTGCAGAATTTCAATCACCAATTTTCTCGCGCAGAATATGAAATGAATGTTTCATGAGCTCTGTCCAGGCGGAAGACTACGTCATTCAACGACATTTGTAGCGAAACATGCAGATATTGGAGCCATTTTTTTGCATTTATTTTTATAGAGCCCCATTTGTTTAGTATGAAGCTAACTTTTATTTTATTAGTTACTCTCTGATGGGGTGTTTTCATCATATTTAAACATTGCAACATTCTTACGATAGATTTTTTCATTTCCATGAGCTCTAGTAGGCGTCCAGTGCCCCACTTACCATAAATACTTGCGTATAATAGAGAGTTATAGTATACCGGGTTACCGGGCGTACTGTGATACCGGAATCGAAGTGCGCATGCGCAGATACGTACGTCACCCGTACCGCTTCCCGTATGCGCGGTATTTTTCAGATTTCACGTTACCGTGGTAGCGTAGGTGTACGTAAACATCGCGGCACTCTCGGATGCCCACTTCGAAGTGATTTTGGCTTAGTTGTTGAAAGATTCACCTTGTTCGTAGCAAACGACTGTTCTTAGTGGCTTCGCTTGCCTTCAGTTAGCTTCGATGACCGAGCATTATGGATAAGTTGGCGTTGTTTTTGAGATAGCTTCCCATTTCCAATGCGTCTAGGCCTAACTACTAGATCCATGTAAACAAATCGGCAACATAAATGTTTTCGTGTTTAATACGTGGTTCATATTTATTTACTTTTAATATCACTAAAATAAACTTCCAATACTGCTTCGCACAGTGGCATAGGCAAACATTATCGTTTTCTTTTCATTTCACTGTTTAACTTATTAACCATATAATAAGTGGTGCCACAATCCTAGCTGGGGCACGTTAACCACGTAAACGCTATCCCGCTAAACTATAAGACGCTGCCCACAACGAACGCTTGCTGCACGGTAACGCCATGCCCTTAACCTACGCTATCACGCTAACGCTAAACTATAACTCTCTAATATGAACACGAATATAATACTAGGTCACATTTTTGGCGCAAAATGAAAGAAAAATTTGTACCTGCGCGTAAAACTGTGTAGGAAAGGTCACCGAAAACAGATTTATTGATCAAACATCCGCTATGTCAATCGCTGTCGTCTTCAACTGCGCTTTTTTAGGACATTTTCTTGTCAGACAAATCGTCATATAGGTGCTTGTCTTCTGTGCCGTCGAGGGCATTAGAGATGCCGCACTTCTCGAAGGAATGACGCACAAGGTCCTCTGGAATTCTTGCCCAAGCGTCCACGATTCATTTGCATAGCGTGACCGGCGATGCACGTTTCAGCCACCTGGTCGGCATCACTGCAGGCTCACCTGAGCGCATCCACTCGGCATAGCAACGTTTAACCGCCTCTTTGAATGGCTAATGTACACAAACGTCAAGAGGTTGCAGTTAAGATGTCATCCCACCCGGGATCACGACCAGTTCCGTGTCGCAGTCGTGCAAAAGCCTCTTCACTGAATCGGCCAATTGCACCGAAACACGTCCAGCACCAGAATGGATGGAAACGACAGCAGGGCGCCAGGCCGTCTGCACTACACAGACATTACCCAGTCTAGGACGAGGTCTTCGTTCATCCAGCCTTTAATCGTGACATCTCACGATGACATTCTTTGGTAGCTCCTCCTCTTTTTGCACTGTCATGCGCTTGAAGGCGACATAAGGTGGGAGCTTGTGGTCGTCCGCCGTGCACGATAAGATGACTGTGACACCCGTTTTTTCATTGCCAGTGGTACGGACACTAACCTGCTTCGAGCCCTTCTCTTGAACTGTTAGGGGCGATGGCATGTTCAGGTAAACTGGCATTTGATCAACGTTGCAGATTTGTCCCAGTTGGAAGTTCTGCGAGTGGCACAACGTAATCACATGGCATTGAAATGAGATAAGAAACTGTTCAAAGGCATCAAGGAGCTTCTGAGAAATGGAAGTTCGCCAGCGCGGGGAAATTCCGGCTCGGCACATTCAACGGTAGATCCAGTGCTCGCTGGCTTTGAAGTGCGAGCTCAACATCTCCCTTTGTCTCGCCAGCTCCCTCGCTTTTATCTGCATCATTTCCATCTTGACTGGCGAATTCGCCGCCCTCTGCTGTCGCATGGACTCTGTCAATGCGTGTTCAATCTCTGGGAAGGCCCCTTTCTTTGGGCCGCGAAAGCTTTTTCGCTTTCCGCTGCATGCGAAAAGCTCTTCTTTCTGTCGCCGACACTGCTGCCGATTTCCTTGGCAGCTGCGATGACCTTTTTTTTTTTTTTTTTTGAATGCACTCGAGTACTGGTTTCGATACCCTGCCATGTTGAATCTTTATCAAGTGAGGCACAGAATACAACGAGGTTCCCACATCTGCTGTCAAAGTACATGCTCCAAAAACTCAACCGCAAAGAAAAAAATGGCACTAGCGCTCACTTTTGCCCCCCGAGGGCACGAAAATAACGAAGCCAAGTCGTAGCCACTCCTAGACAAAGCAAAGCCATAGCCAAGCGGCAGTTACAAAACCAAAACTTCAAGCACAAATTCATTTTTCGAATGAGTTTGTTAGAATCTACACATAGTACAAAGCGGAAATTTGGAACGCTAATATTAGGGAAAAAAACCTCGTATTATACGCGGGTATTTACAGTACCTTTCACTCGGCAACGGGAAGTAATACCTTATTTACTCGCGTAATCCTCACACTCGCATAATTCTCGCACCCCCCATATCGCTCAACAAAAATACGATTTCCTTTTTTCCTCGCGTAATTATCGCACCCCCGAAAACTGCTGCAATAACATTGTCTGTTTTTTCCAGCTACTGATGATGATGATAGTGCACACCATCTGGCGCCATCTCTTAAGCATTAAGAGTACTATTGCACAAAGATTCAATCCAAGCCAAGCCGAAGTGGTCTGTGCACGTTGTGGCGTGTTTTGTTTGTTGTGTCCGTAATCTTATCACGTTATGAGGCCATACTGAAGCTGTTTGGCTGCTTTCAAGTTGCAAGTGATAGATCATGCACTAAACAACGGCAACAGGGCCGCCGGTAGGCCCTTCGGAGTCTACGAGTTTTGTGTTCGCTGCTGGTGACGGCAGCTGAAAGCCACCAAAGCGCATTAAGCCTGCCGTGTGCCTAAAACTGGGATTGATGATAAACTTTATTTCTTCAGAAGGAAACTGCGGACGATTCTGTTAATTAGCCATCAGCCCAATACTGACATCCCATGATTACTTTTTGAGGGCTCCTGTTGAGCGACGAAAGCTACCGTAACGTCCGCAAGCTTTGCGTATGGTATTTCAATTTTCAACTGTTTGCTTCCACTTTTTGCGTTTCCAATAAATGTTGTCTTGTGTTGAATCTCTGCTTTCATTATTGAGGTAAGTTTTAATTAGTACTTCTTAAAGCTTGCTGTTAGTTGCCGGTGTGAGAATCCTGATTTGCGGCCACTTTGTTTTCTTTTTCGCTCTGTACGTTTTCGTAAAAAGTTTTCCCCGCGCAGTTTTCACACCCCCCAACTTTTCATCGGTTTTCCGGCAAAAAAAGTGGAGGATTATGTGAGTAAATACGGTATTTGGCTGTAGGGATCTTTGTACATCCTGAAAAAATGTTTTTTATGACAATTGGGGATAGCAGACGGGTTTTCATTTATTTCATGATGATATCGAAATGATGATATCGATGATATTATGATATTATCATTTAATATGATGATATCGATGATATTATCATTTGATCATGATGATATCGATTTATGATCCAAGTATCATAAATCTTAAAATATTAAGTATCCTACAGATTATCACTCGCATCCTACCGAAGCTACTACTCAAAGCTGTTTCGGCTTCTTTTGAATGAAAAAAAAAATTGCATTTACATAGAGCCCCTATTTCAATTCAAAAGAAATATTGTGCAGGTTAGTTGGGTCATGATAAATATTCCCTTTTTTTATATGTCATACGCACCATTTCAATTCGATTCGAAATTATTCGATCAAAATCACTATTCGCTTCAAATTCACTTCAAACCTAAAATTCACTTTTCGCACAAGCCTAGTTTTCATTTATTTCTTGATAATATCCCAATGAGTGCTTAGTTTTGCAATAAGAATTTCTTTATCGCTTTGCATGACTGTTCTCTTATGACGCTACTGCTGTTTTGTTGAAGCTCTCTGCCACACACGTGATGAAAGCGTTCGCCCAAAATGCCTTAGGACACATCTGAGTTTCCACGGTGATCATTCTTTGCAAAATTTCTGATGTGTAGAAAGATGGCTTCGGGGCAATTATCTTTCACTCGGCGATGGGAAGAAATACTTGGCTGTTGGGATATTTGGACATCTAGACAAAAGAAGTTTGTTCTGACGGTGAGGGGTAGCGGAAGGGTTTTAATTTATTTCTTGATAATATCCAATTGAGTGCGTAGTTTTGCAATAAAAAATTTTTCTTCGCTTTGCATGACGTTTCTCTTATGACACTGCTGCTGTTTTGTTGAAGCTCTCTGCCACACACGTGATGAAAGCGTTTGCCCAAAATGCCTTAGGACACATCTGAGTTTCCACGGTGATCCTACTTAGCAAAATTTCTGATGTGTGGACAGATGGCTTCGGGGCGATTATCTTTCACTCGGCAATGGTAAAAAATAGTTGACTGTAGGGTTCTTTGGACATCTAGACAAAAGAAGTTTGTTTCGACGTGAGGGGTAGCGAAAGGGTTTTCATTTATTTCTTGATAATATCCAATTGAGTGCTTAGTTTTGCAATAAGAAATTCTTATTCTCTTTGCATGACTGTTCTTTTGTGACGCTACTGCTGTTTTCTTGAAGCTCTCTGCCACACATGTGATGAAAGCGTTTGCCCAAAATGCCTTAGGACACATCTGAGTTTCGATAGTGATCATTCTTTGCAAAATTTCTGATGTGTGGACAGATGGCTTCGGGGCTATTAGCTTTCACTCGGAAAAGAAAAGAAATAGTTGGCTGTAGGGATTTTTGGACATCTAGACAAAAGAAGTTTCTTTTGACAGTGAGGGGTAGCGGAAGCATTTTCATTAGGCTTGTGCGAGTATTCGAATTACCTTTGATTCGAATTTCAATTATCGAATAATTTCGAAGTATTCGCTATGAACGAATAAGTGTATACTAGCCTACCTGTAAAGGTGGTTTCTCTGCATTGTAGTGGTGCTAATTAGTGAAAACATGTACCTAAAGAGTTCACTTTGCCGTGAAGCACAGTTCAAATTTAAAGGGGACCTACCACACTTAATGAACATGGTCAGAAAACGCTGCAGATCTGTAGTCGAGGCTACCGAAAACACGCGAGGTAAATATTTCAGCGCAGCATGTGGCCTATAGTTCACAATAAATTTTCAAAGCTAAAAATTTGTTTCTTTCCTCGACAAATGGCACTACAAGCTAAAAATTCCTTGTCAACAGCCAAAAAGGAATACACGGTTCTGGTCACAGGAATTGGCTGATTTGAGCATGGCGCGCTTGTCGTTACCGAGGCCGCCGCTTGTCCACGAGTACGTCCCCAATCGCACTGAAAAGCCACGTATTCATAAAAAAAAAAAAAGAGGTGCCCAAGGTTTCGAAGTGCGTGTAGGGTATTTTATTTTATAGTGCCATTCCTCCCTGTTTAGCTTACAGCTATTTAATCGGGACGAGAAGAGAGAAGGCAATTGCAGCATGCGACAAATTTTTTGAACTCCGCTCGTACTGGACTGATTCTAGAAACTTTGCGGTGGTAAATTTGTGTGGCAACAAGCATGTTTACTGACTCCATGGCTACTTGAAAAAGTGTTGCAGGGCCCCTTTAAAAGAACATGTTACCCTCAAATTAATTCATTTTATTAAGCTTGTTGTGACAGCTTATATGATCCAAGCATCATAAATCTTAAAATATTAAGTATCCTACAGGTTATTACTCGCATCCTACCGAAGCTACTACTCAAAGCTGTTTCGGCTTCTTTTGAATGAAAAAAAAATTGCATTTACATAGAGCCCCTATTTCAATTCAAAAGAAATATTGTGCAGGTTAGTTGGGTCATGATAAATATTCCCTTTTTTTATATGTCATACGCACCATTCGAATTCGATTCGAAATTATTCGATCAAAATCACTATTCACTTCAAATTCACTTCAAACCTAAAATTCACTTTTCGCACAAGCCTAGTTTTCATTTATTTCTTGATAATATCCCAATGAGTGCTTAGTTTTGCAATAAGAAATTCTTTATCGCTTTGCATGACTGTTCTCTTATGACGCTACTGCTGTTTTGTTGAAGATCTCTGCCACACACGTGATGAAAGCGTTTGCCCGAAATGCCTTAGGACACATCTGAGTTTCCACTGTGATCATACTTAGCAAAATTTCTGATGTCTGGACAGATGGCTTAGGGGCTATTAGCTTTCACTCGGCAATGGGAAGAAATAGTTGGCTGTAGGGATATTTGGACGTCTAGACAAAAGAAGTTTGTTTCGACGTGAGGTGTAGCGGAACGGTTTTCATTCATTTCTTGATCATATCCAAAAGTGTGCTTAGATTTCAATAAATTCTTGTTCGCTTTGCATGCCTGTTCTCTTATGACGCTACTGCTGTTTTGTTGAAGCTCTCTGCCACACACGTGATGAAAGCGTTTGCCCGAAATGCCTTAGGACACATCTGAGTTTCCACGGTGATCATTCTTTGCAAAATTTCTGATGTGTAGAAAGATGGCTTCGGGGCGATTATCTTTCACTCGGCAATGGGACGAAATACTTGGCTGTTGGGATATTTGGACATCTAGACAAAAGAAGTTTGTTCTAACGGGGAGGGGTAGCGGAAGGGTTTTCATTTATTTCTTGATAATATCCAATTGAGCGCGTAGTTTTGCAATAAAAAATTCTTGTTCGCCTTGCATGACTCTTCGCTTATGGCACTACTGCTGTTTTGTTGAAACTCTCGGCCACACACGTGATAAAAGCGTTTGCCCAAAATGCCTTAGGACACATCTGAGTTTCCACGGTGATCATTCTTTGCAAAATTTCTGATGTGTAGAAAGATGGCTTTGGGGCAATTATCTTTCACTCGGCAATGGTAAGAAATAGTTGGCTGTAAGGATTTTTAGACATCCAGATAAAATCAGCCCGTTTTTGACATTCAGGGATAGCAGAAGGAAATAAATTTGTTTCATGATAATATCGAAATGCGTGCCTGGTTTTGCAATAGGAAATTCTTATTCTCTTTGCATGACTGTTCCTTTATGACGCTACTGCTGTTTTGTTGAAGCTCTCTGCCACACATGTGATGAAAGCGTTTGCCCAAAATGCCTTAGGACACATCTGAGTTTCGACGGTGATCATTCTTTGCAAAATTTCTGATGTGTGGACAGATGGCTTCGGGGCTATTAGCTTTCACTCGGAAAAGAAAAGAAATAGTTGGCTGTAGGGATTTTTGGACATCTAGACAAAAGAAGTTTCTTTTGACGGTGAGGGGTGGCGGAAGCATGTTCATCAGGCTTGTGCGAGTATTCGAATTACCTTCGATTCGAATTTCAATTATCGAATAATTTCGAAGTATTCGCTATGAACGAATAAGTGTATACTAGTCTGCCTGTAAAGGTGGTTTCACTGCATTGTAGTGGTGCTAATTAGTGAAAACATGTACCTAAACAGTTCACTTTGCCGTGAAGCACAGTTCAAATTTAAAGGGGACCTACCACACTTAATGAACATGGTCAGAAAACACTGCAGATCTGTAAACATGTACTTAAAGAGTTCGCTTTGCCGTGAAGCACAGTTCAAATTTAAAGGGGACCTACCACACTTAATGAACATGGTCAGAAAACGCTGCAGATCTGTAGTCGAGGCTACCGAAAACACGCGAGGTAAATATTTCAGCGCAGCATGTGGCCTGTAGTTCACAATAAATTTTCAAAGCTAAAAATTTGTTTCTTTCCTCGACAAATGGCACTACAAGCTAAAAATTCCTTGTCAACAGTCAAAAAGGAATACACGGTTCTGGTCACAGGAATCGGCTGATTTGAGCATGGCGCGCTTGTCGTTACCGAGGCCGCCGCTTGTCCACGAGTACGTCCGCGATCGCACTGAAAAGCCACGTATTAATAAAAAAAAAAGAGGTGCCCAAGGTTTCGAGGTGCGTGTAGGGTATTTTCTTTTATAGTGCCATTCCTCCCTGTTTAGCTTACAGCTATTTAATCGGGACTAGAAGAGAGAATGCAATCGTAGCATGCGACCAATTGTTGGAACTCCGCTCGTACTGGACTGATTCTAGAAACTTTGCGGTGGTGAATTTGTGTGGCAACAAGCATGTTTACTGACTCCATGGCTACTTGAAAAAGTGTTGCAGGGCCCCTTCAAAAGAACATGTTACCCTCAAAAAATTCATTTTATTAAGCTTGTTGTGACAGCTTATATGATCCAAGCATCATAAATCTTAAAATATTAAGTATCCTACAGGTTATTACTCGCATCCTACCGAAGCTACTACTCAAAGCTGTTTCGGCTTCTTTTGAATGAAAAAAAAATTGCATTTACATAGAGCCCCTATTTCAATTCAAAAGAAATATTGTGCAGGTTAGTTGGGTCATGATAAATATTCCCTTTTTTTATATGTCATACGCACCATTTGAATTCGATTCGAAATTATTCGATCAAAATCACTATTCGCTTCAAATTCACTTCAAACCTAAAATTCACTTTTCGCACAAGCCTAGTTTTCATTTATTTCTTGATAATATCCCAATGAGTGCTTAGTTTTGCAATAAGAAATTCTTTATCGCTTTGCATGACTGTTCTCTTATGACGCTACTGCTGTTTTGTTGAAGCTCTCTGCCACACACGTGATGAAAGCGTTTGCCCGAAATGCCTTAGGACACATCTGAGTTTCCACTGTGATCATACTTTGCAAAATTTCGGATGTGTGGACAGATGGCTTTGGGGCTATTAGCTTTCACTCGGCAATGGGAAGAAATAGTTGGCTGTAGGGATATTTGGACGTCTAGGCAAAACAAGTTTGTTTCGACGTGAGGTGTAGCGGAAGGGTTTTCATTCATTTCTTGATCATATCCAAAAGTGTGCTTAGATTTCAATAAATTCTTGTTCGCTTTGCATGCCTGTTCTCTTATGACGCTACTGCTGTTTTGTTGAAGCTCTCTGCTACACACGTGATGAAAGCGTTTGCCCGAAATGCCTTAGGACACATCTGAGTTTCCACGGTGATCATTCTTTGCAAAATTTCTGATGTGTAGAAAGATGGCTTCGGGGCAATTATTTTTCACTCGGCAATGGGAAGAAATACTTAGCTGTTGGGATATTTGGACATCTAGACAAAAGAAGTTTGTTCTAACGGGGAGGGGTAGCGGAAGGGTTTTCATTTATTTCTTGATAATATCCAATTGAGCGCGTAGTTTTGCAATAAAAAATTCTTGTTCGCCTTGCATGACTCTTCGCTTATGGCACTACTGCTGTTTTGTTGAAACTCTCGGCCACACACGTGATAAAAGCGTTTGCCCAAAATGCCTTAGGACACATCTGAGTTTCCACGGTGATCATTCTTTGCAAAATTTCTGATGTGTAGAAAGATGGCTTCGGGGCAATTATCTTTCACTCGGCAATGGTAAGAAATAGTTGGCTGTAAGGATTTTTAGACATCCAGATAAAATCAGCCCATTTTTGACATTCGGGGATAGCAGAAGGAAATAAACTTGTTTCATGATAATATCGAAATGCGTGCCTGGTTTTGCAATAGGAAATTCTTATTCTCTTTGCATGACTGTTCCTTTATGACGCTACTGCTGTTTTGTTGAAGCTCTCTGCCACACATGTGATGAAAGCGTTTGCCCAAATGCCTTAGGACACATCTGAGTTTCGACGGTGATCATTCTTTGCAAAATTCCTGATGTGTGGACAGATGGCTTCGGGGCTATTAGCTTTCACTCGGAAACGAAAAGAAATAGTTGGCTGTAGGGATTTTTGGACATCTAGACAAAAGAAGTTTCTTTTGACGGTGAGGGGTAGCGGAAGCATGTTCATCAGGCTTGTGCGAGTATTCGAATTACCTTCGATTCGAATTTCAATTATCGAATAATTTCGAAGTATTCGCTATGAACGAATAAGTGTATACTAGTCTGCCTGTAAAGGTGGTTTCACTGCATTGTAGTGGTGCTAATTAGTGAAAACATGTACCTAAACAGTTCACTTTGCCGTGAAGCACAGTTCAAATTTAAAGGGGACCTACCACACTTAATGAACATGGTCAGAAAACACTGCAGATCTGTAAACATGTACTTAAAGAGTTCGCTTTGCCGTGAAGCACAGTTCAAATTTAAAGGGGACCTACCACACTTAATGAACATGGTCAGAAAACGCTGCAGATCTGTAGTCGAGGCTACCGAAAACACGCGAGGTAAATATTTCAGCGCAGCATGTGGCCTGTAGTTCACAATAAATTTTCAAAGCTAAAAATTTGTTTCTTTCCTCGACAAATGGCACTACAAGCTAAAAATTCCTTGTCAACAGTCAAAAAGGAATACACGGTTCTGGTCACAGGAATTGGCTGATTTGAGCATGGCGCGCTTGTCGTTACCGAGGCCGCCGCTTGTCCACGAGTACGTCCGCGATCGCACTGAAAAGCCACGTATTAATAAAAAAAGAGGTGCCCAAGGTTTTGAGGTGCGTGTAGGGTATTTTCTTTTATAGTGCCATTCCTCCCTGTTTAGCTTACAGCTATTTAATCGGGACGAGAACAGAGAATGCAATCGTAGCATGCGACCAATTGTTGGAACTCCGCTCGTACTGGACTGATTCTAGAAACTTTGCGGTGGTGAATTTGTGTGGCAACAAGCATGTTTACTGACTCCATGGCTACTTGAAAAAGTGTTGCAGGGCCCCTTTAAAAGAACATGTTACCCTAAAAAATTCATTTTATTAAGCTTGTTGTGACAGCTTATATGATCCAAGCATCATAAATCTTAAAATATTAAGTATCCTACAGATTATCACTCGCATCCTACCGAAGCTACTACTCAAAGCTGTTTCGGCTTCTTTTGAATGAAAAAAAAAATTGCATTTACATAGAGCCCCTATTTCAATTCAAAAGAAATATTGTGCAGGTTAGTTGGGTCATGATAAATATTCCCTTTTTTTATATGTCATACGCACCATTTGAATTCGATTCGAAATTATTCGATCAAAATCACTATTCGCTTCAAATTCACTTCAAACCTAAAATTCACTTTTCGCACAAGCCTAGTTTTCATTTATTTCTTGATAATATCCCAATGAGTGCTTAGTTTTGCAATAAGAATTTCTTTATCGCTTTGCATGACTGTTCTCTTATGACGCTACTGCTGTTTTGTTGAAGCTCTCTGCCACACACGTGATGAAAGCGTTTGCCCGAAATGCCTTAGGACACATCTGAGTTTCCACTGTGATCATACTTTGCAAAATTTCTGATGTGTGGACAGAAGCTTTGGGGCTATTAGCTTTCACTCGGCAATGGGAAGAAATAGTTGGCTGTAGGGATATTTGGACGTCTAGACAAAAGAAGTTTGTTTCGACGTGAGGTGTAGCGGAAGGGTTTTCATTCATTTCTTGATCATATCCAAAAGTGTGCTTAGATTTCAATAAATTCTTGTTCGCTTTGCATGCCTGTTTTCTTATGACGCTACTGCTGTTTTGTTGAAGCTCTCTGCTACACACGTGATGAAAGCGTTTGCCCAAAATGCCTTAGGACACATCTGAGTTTCCACGGTGATCATTCTTTGCAAAATTTCTGATGTGTAGAAAGATGGCTTCGGGGCAATTATCTTTCACTCGGCAATGGGAAGAAATACTTGGCTGTTGGGATATTTGGACATCTAGACAAAAGAAGTTTGTTCTAACGGGGAGGGGTAGCGGAAGGGTTTTCATTTATTTCTTGATAATATCCAATTGAGCGCGTAGTTTTGCAATAAAAAATTCTTGTTCGCCTTGCATGACTCTTCGCTTATGGCACTACTGCTGTTTTGTTGAAACTCTCGGCCACACACGTGATAAAAGCGTTTGCCCAAAATGCCTTAGGACACATCTGAGTTTCCACGGTGATCATTCTTTGCAAAATTTCTGATGTGTAGAAAGATGGCTTCGGGGCAATTATCTTTCACTCGGCAATGGTAAGAAATAGTTGGCTGTAAGGATTTTTAGACATCCAGATAAAATCAGCCCGTTTTTGACATTCGGGGATAGCAGAAGGAAATAAATTTGTTTCATGATAATATCGAAATGCGTGCCTGGTTTTGCAATAGGAAATTCTTATTCTCTTTGCATGACTGTTCCTTTATGACGCTACTGCTGTTTTGTTGAAGCTCTCTGCCACACATGTGATGAAAGCGTTTGCCCAAATGCCTTAGGACACATCTGAGTTTCGACGGTGATCATTCTTTGCAAAATTCCTGATGTGCGGACAGATGGCTTCGGGGCTATTAGCTTTCACTCGGAAACGAAAAGAAATAGTTGGCTGTAGGGATTTTTGGACATCTACACAAAAGAAGTTTCTTTTGACGGTGAGGGGTAGCGGAAGCATGTTCATCAGGCTTGTGCGAGTATTCGAATTACCTTCGATTCGAATTTCAATTATCGAATAATTTCGAAGTATTCGCTATGAACGAATAAGTGTATACTAGTCTGCCTGTAAAGGTGGTTTCACTGCATTGTAGTGGTGCTAATTAGTGAAAACATGTACCTAAACAGTTCACTTTGCCGTGAAGCACAGTTCAAATTTAAAGGTGACCTACCACACTTAATGAACAGTGTCAGAAAACGCTGCAGATCTGTAGTCGAGGCTACCGAAAACACGCGAGGTAAATATTTCAGCGCAGCATGTGGCCTGTAGTTCACAATAAATTTTCAAAGCTAAAAATTTGTTTCTTTCCTCGACAAATGGCACTACAAGCTAAAAATTCCTTGTCAACAGTCAAAAAGGAATACACGGTTCTGGTCACAGGAATTGGCTGATTTGAGCATGGCGCGCTTGTCGTTACCGAGGCCGCCGCTTGTCCACGAGTACGTCCGCGATCGCACTGAAAAGCCACGTATTAATAAAAAAAAGAGGTGCCCAAGGTTTTGAGGTGCGTGTAGGGTATTTTCTTTTATAGTGCCATTCCTCCCTGTTTAGCTTACAGCTATTTAATCGGGACGAGAAGAGAGAATGCAATCGTAGCATGCGACCAATTGTTGGAACTCCGCTCGTACTGGACTGATTCTAGAAACTTTGCGGTGGTGAATTTGTGTGGCAACAAGCATGTTTACTGACTCCATGGCTACTTGAAAAAGTGTTGCAGGGCCCCTTCAAAACAACATGTTACCCTCAAAAAATTCATTTTATTAAGCTTGTTGTGACAGCTTATATGATCCAAGTATCATAAATCTTAAAATATTAAGTATCCTACAGGTTATCACTCGCATCCTACCGAAGCTACTACTCAAAGCTGTTTCGGCTTCTTTTGAATGAAAAAAAAAATTGCATTTACATAGAGCCCCTATTTCAATTCAAAAGAAATATTGTGCAGGTTAGTTGGGTCATGATAAATATTCCCTTTTTTTATATGTCATACGCACCATTTGAATTCGATTCGAAATTATTCGATCAAAATCACTATTCGCTTCAAATTCACTTCAAACCTAAAATTCACTTTTCGCACAAGCCTAGTTTTCATTTATTTCTTGATAATATCCCAATGAGTGCTTAGTTTTGCAATAAGAAATTCTTTATCGCTTTGCATGACTGTTCTCTTATGACGCTACTGCTGTTTTGTTGAAGCTCTCTGCCACACACGTGATGAAAGCGTTTGCCCGAAACGCCTTAGGACACATCTGAGTTTCCACTGTGATCATACTTTGCAAAATTTCGGATGTGTTGACAGATGGCTTTGGGGCTATTAGCTTTCACTCGGCAATGGGAAGAAATAGTTGGCTGTAGGGATATTTGGACGTCTAGACAAAACAAGTTTGTTTCGACGTGAGGTGTAGCGGAAGGGTTTTCATTCATTTCTTGATCATATCCAAAAGTGTGCTTAGATTTCAATAAATTCTTGTTCGCTTTGCATGCCTGTTCTCTTATGACGCTACTGCTGTTTTGTTGAAGCTCTCTGCTACACACGTGATGAAAGCGTTTGCCCGAAATGCCTTAGGACACATCTGAGTTTCCACGGCGATCATTCTTTGCAAAATTTCTGATGTGTAGAAAGATGGCTTCGGGGCAATTATCTTTCACTCGGCAATGGGAAGAAATACTTGGCTGTTGGGATATTTGGACATCTAGACAAAAGAAGTTTGTTCTAACGGGGAGGGGTAGCGGAAGGGTTTTCATTTATTTCTTGATAATATCCAATTGAGCGCGTAGTTTTGCAATAAAAAATTCTTGTTCGCCTTGCATGACTCTTCGCTTATGGCACTACTGCTGTTTTGTTGAAACTCTCGGCCACACACGTGATAAAAGCGTTTGCCCAAAATTCCTTAGGACACATCTGAGTTTCCACGGTGATCATTCTTTGCAAAATTTCTGATGTGTAGAAAGATGGCTTCGGGGCAATTATCTTTCACTCGGCAATGGTAAGAAATAGTTGGCTGTAAGGATTTTTAGACATCCAGATAAAATCAGCCCGTTTTTGACATTCGGGGATAGCAGAAGGAAATAAATTTGTTTCATGATAATATCGAAATGCGTGCCTGGTTTTGCAATAGGAAATTCTTATTCTCTTTGCATGACTGTTCCTTTATGACGCTACTGCTGTTTTGTTGAAGCTCTCTGCCACACATGTGATGAAAGCGTTTGCCCAAAATGCCTTAGGACACATCTGAGTTTCGACGGTGATCATTCTTTGCAAAATTTCTGATGTGTGGACAGATGGCTTCGGGGCTATTAGCTTTCACTCGGAAAAGAAAAGAAATAGTTGGCTGTAGGGATTTTTGGACATATAGACAAAAGAAGTTTCTTTTGACGGTGAGGGGTAGCGGAAGCATGTTCATTAGGCTTGTGCGAGTATTCGAATTACCTTCGATTCGAATTTCAATTATCGAATAATTTCGAAGTATTCGCTATGAACGAATAAGTGTATACTAGTCTGCCTGTAAAGGTGGTTTCACTGCATTGTAGTGGTGCTAATTAGTGAAAACATGTACCTAAAGAGTTAGTTCACTTTGCCGTGAAGCACAGTTCAAATTTAAAGGGGACCTACCACACTTAATGAACATGGTCAGAAAACGCTGCAGATCTGTAAACATGTAACTAAAGAGTTCACTTTGCCGTGAAGCACAGTTCAAATTTTAAAGGGACCTACCACACTTAATGAACATGGTCAGAAAAAGCTGCAGATCTGTAGTCGAGGCTACCGAAAACACGCGAGGTAAATATTTCAGCGCAGCATGTGGCCTGTAGTTCACAATAAATTTTCAAAGCTAAAAATTTGTTTCTTTCCTCGACAAATGGCACTACAAGCTAAAAATTCCTTGTCCAACAGTCAAAAAGGAATACACGGTTCTGGTCACAGGAATTGGCTGATTTGAGCATGGCGCGCTTGTCGTTATTGAGGCCGCCGCTTGTCCACGAGTACGTCCCCAATCGCACTGAAATGCCACGTATTCATAAAAAAAAAGAGGTGCCCAAGGTTTCGAGGTGCGTGTAGGGCATTTTATTTTATAGTGCCATTCCTCCCTGTTTAGCTTACAGCTATTTAATCGGGACGAGAAGAGAGAATGCAATCGTAGCATGCGACCAATTGTTGGAACTCCGCTCGTACTGGACTGATTCTAGAAACTTTGCGGTGGTAAATTTGTGTGGCAACAAGCATGTTTACTGACTCCATGGCTACTTGAAAAAGTGTTGCAGGGCCCCTTTAAAAGAACATGTTACCCTCAAATCAATTCATTTTATTAAGCTTGTTGTGACAGCTTATATGATCCAAGCATCATAAATCTTAAAATATTAAGTATCCTACAGGTTATTACTCGCATCCTACCGAAGCTACTACTCAAAGCTGTTTCGGCTTCTTTTGAATGAAAAAAAAAATTGCATTTACATAGAGCCCCTATTTCAATTCAAAAGAAATATTGTGCAGGTTAGTTGGGTCATGATAAATATTCCCTTTTTTTATATGTCATACGCACCATTCGAATTCGATTCGAAATTATTCGCTCAAAATCACTATTCACTTCAAATTCACTTCAAACCTAAAATTCACTTTTCGCACAAGCCTAGTTTTCATTTATTTCTTGATAATATCCCAATGAGTGCTTAGTTTTGCAATAAGAAATTCTTTATCGCTTTGCATGACTTTTCTCTTATGACGCTACTGCTGTTTTGTTGAAGATCTCTGCCACACACGTGATGAAAGCGTTTGCCCGAAATGCCTTAGGACACATCTGAGTTTCCACTGTGATCATGCTTTGCAAAATTTCTGATGTGTGGACAGATGGCTTTGGGGCTTTTAGCTTTCACTCGGCAATGGGAAAAAATAGTTGGCTGTAGGGATATTTGGACGTCTAGACAAAAGAAGTTTGTTTCGACGTGAGGTGTAGCGGAAGGGTTTTCATTCATTTCTTGATCATATCCAAACGTGTGCTTAGATTTCAATAAATTCTTGTTCGCTTTGCATGCCTGTTCTCTTATGACGCTACTGCTGTTTTGCTGAAGCTCTCTGCTACACACGTGATGAAAGCGTTTGCCCAAAATGCCTTAGGACACATCTGAGTTTCCACGGTGATCATTCTTTGCAAAATTTCTGATGTGTAGAAAGATGGCTTCGGGGCAATTATCTTTCACTCGGCAATGGTAAGAAATAGTTGGCTGTAAGGATTTTTAGACATCCAGATAAAATCAGCCCGTTTTTGACATTCGGGGATAGCAGAAGGAAATAAATTTGTTTCATGATAATATCGAAATGCGTGCCTGGTTTTGCAATAGGAAATTCTTATTCTCTTTGCATGACTGTTCCTTTATGACGCTACTGCTGTTTTGTTGAAGCTCTCTGCCACACATGTGATGAAAGCGTTTGCCCAAAATGCCTTAGGACACATCTGAGTTTCGACGGTGATCATTCTTTGCAAAATTCCTGATGTGTGGACAGATGGCTTCGGGGCTATTAACTTTCACTCGGAAAAGAAAAGAAATAGTTGGCTGTAGGGATTTTTGGACATATAGACAAAAGAAGTTTCTTTTGACGGTGAGGGGTAGCGGAAGCATGTTCATTAGGCTTGTGCGAGTATTCGAATTACCTTCGATTCGAATTTCAATTATCGAATAATTTCGAAGTATTCGCTATGAACGAATAAGTGTATACTAGTCTGCCTGTAAAGGTGGTTTCACTGCATTGTAGTGGTGCTAATTAGTGAAAACTTGTACCTAAACAGTTCACTTTGCCGTGAAGCACAGTTCAAATTTAAAGGTGACCTACCACACTTAATGAACATGGTCAGAAAACACTGCAGATCTGTAAACATGTACTTAAAGAGTTCGCTTTGCCGTGAAGCACAGTTCAAATTTAAAGGGGACCTACCACACTTAATGAACATGGTCAGAAAAAGCTGCAGATCTGTAGTCGAGGCTACCGAAAACACGCGAGGTAAATATTTCAGCGCAGCATGTGGCCTGTAGTTCACAATAAATTTTCAAAGCTAAAAATTTGTTTCTTTCCTCGACAAATGGCACTACAAGCTAAAAATTCCTTGTCCAACAGTCAAAAAGGAATACACGGTTCTGGTCACAGGAATTGGCTGATTTGAGCATGGCGCGCTTGTCGTTACCGAGGCCGCCTCTTGTCCACGAGTTTGTCCGCGATCGCACTGAAAAGCCACGTATTCATAAAAAAAAAAGAGGTGCCCAAGGTTTCGAGGTGCGTGTAGGGTATTTTCTTTTATAGTGCCATTCCTCCCTGTTTAGCTTACAGCTATTTAATCGGGACGAGAAGAGAGAATGGAATCGTAGCATGCGACCAATTTTTGAAACTCCGCTCGTACTGGACTGACTCTAGAAACTTTGCGGTGGTAAATTTGTGTGGCAACAAGCATGTTTACTGACTCCATGGCTACTTGAAAAAGTGTTGCAGGGCCCCTTTAAAAAAACATGTTACCCTCAAATTAATTCATTTTATTAAGCTTGTTGTGACAGCTTATATGATCCAAGTATCATAAATCTTAAAATATTAAGTATCCTACAGATTATCACTCGCATCCTACCGAAGCTACTACTCAAAGCTCTTTCAACTTCTTTTGAATGAAAAAAAAATTGCATTTACATAGAGCCCCTATTTCAATTCAAAAGAAATATTGTGCAGGTTAGTTGGGTCATGATAAATATTCCCTTTTTTTTGTATGTCATACGCACCATTTCAATTCGATTCGAAATTATTCGATCAAAATCACTATTCGCTTCAAATTCACTTCAAACCTAAAATTCACTTTTCGCACAAGCCTAGTTTTCATTTATTTCTTGATAATATCCCAATGAGTGCTTAGTTTTGCAATAAGAAATTTTTTATCGTTTTGCATGACTGTTCTCTTATGACGCTACTGCTGTTTTGTTGAAGCTCTCTGCCACACACGTGATGAAAGCGTTTGCCCGAAATGCCTTAGGACACATCTGAGTTTCCACTGTGATCATACTTTGCAAAATTTCTGATGTGTGGACAGATGGCTTTGGGGCTATTAGCTTTCACTCGGCAATGGGAAGAAATAGTTGGCTGTAGGGATATTTGGACGTCTAGACAAAAGAAGTTTGTTCTGACGGTGAGGGGTAGCGGAAGGGTTTTAATTTATTTCTTGATAATATCCAATTGAGTGCGTAGTTTTGCAATAAAAAATTTTTCTTCGCTTTGCATGACGTTTTTCTTATGACACTGCTGCTGTTTTGTTGAAGCTCTCTGCCACACACGTGATGAAAGCGTTTGCCCAAAATGCCTTAGGACACATCTGAGTTTCCACGGTGATCATACTTAGCAAAATTTCTGATGTGTGGACAGATGGCTTCGGGGCGATTATCTTTCACTCGGCAATGGTAAAAAATAGTTGACTGTAGGGTTGTTTGGACATCTAGACAAAAGAAGTTTGTTTCGACGTGAGGGGTAGCGAAAGGGTTTTCATTTATTTCTTGATAATATCCAATTGAGTGCTTAGTTTTGCAATAAGAAATTCTTATTCTCTTTGCATGACTGTTCTTTTGTGACGCTACTGCTGTTTTCTTGAAGCTCTCTGCCACACATGTGATGAAAGCGTTTGCCCAAAATGCCTTAGGACACATATGAGTTTCGACAGTGATCATTCTTTGCAAAATTTCTGATGTGTGGACAGATGGCTTCGGGGCTATTAGCTTTCACTCGGTAAAGAAAAGAAATAGTTGGCTGTAGGGATTTTTGGACATCTAGACAAAAGAAGTTTCTTTTGACATTGAGGGGTAGCGGAAGCATTTTCATTAGGCTTGTGCGAGTATTCGAATTACCTTCGATTCGAATTTCAATTATCGAATAATTTCGAAGTATTCGCTATGAGCGAATAAGTGTATACTAGCCTACCTGTAAAGGTGGTTTCTCTGCATTGTAGTGGTGCTAATTAGTGAAAACATGTACCTAAAGAGTTCACTTTGCCGTGAAGCACAGTTCAAATTTAAAGGGGACCTACCACACTTAATCAACATGGTCAGAAAACGCTGCAGATCTGTAGTGGAGGCTACCGAAAACACGCGAGGTAAATATTTCAGCGCAGCATGTGGCCTATAGTTCACAATAAATTTTCAAAGCTAAAAATTTGTTTCTTTCCTCGACAAATGGCACTACAAGCTAAAAATTCCTTGTCCAACAGTCAAAAAGGAATACACGGTTCTGGTCACAGGAATTGGCTGATTTGAGCATGGCGCGCTTGTCGTTACCTGAGGCCGCCGCTTGTCCACGAGTACGTCCCCAATCGCACTGAAATGCCACGTATTCATAAAAAAAAGAGGTGCCCAAGGTTTTCGAGGTGCGTGTAGGGCATTTTCTTTTATAGTGCCATTCCTCCCTGTTTAGCTTACAGCTATTTAATCGGGACGAGAAGAGAGAATGCAATCGTAGCATGCGACCAATTGTTGGAACTCCGCTCGTACTGGACTGATTCTAGAAACTTTGCGGTGGTGAAATTTGTGTGGCAACAAGCATGTTTACTGACTCCATGGCTACTTGAAAAAGTGTTGCAGGGCCCCTTTAAAAGAACATGTTACCCTCAAATCAATTCATTTTATTAAGCTTGTTGTGACAGCTTATATGATCCAAGCATCATAAATCTTAAAATATTAAGTATCCTACAGGTTATTACTCGCATCCTACCGAAGCTACTACTCAAAGCTGTTTCGGCTTCTTTTGAATGAAAAAAAAAATTGCATTTACATAGAGCCCCTATTTCAATTCAAAAGAAATATTGTGCAGGTTAGTTGGGTCATGATAAATATTCCCTTTTTTTATATGTCATACGCACCATTCGAATTCGATTCGAAATTATTCGATCAAAATCACTATTCACTTCAAATTCACTTCAAACCTAAAATTCACTTTTCGCACAAGCCTAGTTTTCATTTATTTCTTGATAATATCCCAATGAGTGCTTAGTTTTGCAATAAGAAATTCTTTATCGCTTTGCATGACTGTTCTCTTATGACGCTACTGCTGTTTTGTTGAAGCTCTCTGCCACACACGTGATGAAAGCGTTTGCCCGAAATGCCTTAGGACACATCTGAGTTTCCACTGTGATCATACTTTGCAAAATTTCTGATGTGTGGACAGAATGGCTTTGGGGCTTTTAGCTTTCACTCGGCAATGGGAAAAAATAGTTGGCTGTAGGGATATTGGACGTCTAGACAAAAGAAGTTTGTTTCGACGTGAGGGTGTAGCGGAAGGGTTTTCATTCATTTCTTGATCATATCCAAACGTGTGCTTAGATTTCAATAAATTCTTGTTCGCTTTGCATGCCTGTTCTCTTATGACGCTACTGCTGTTTTGCTGAAGCTCTCTGCTACACACGTGATGAAAGCGTTTGCCCAAAATGCCTTAGGACACATCTGAGTTTCCACGGTGATCATTCTTTGCAAAATTTCTGATGTGTAGAAAGATGGCTTCGGGGCAATTATCTTTCACTCGGCAATGGTAAGAAATAGTTGGCTGTAAGGATTTTTAGACATCCAGATAAAATCAGCCCGTTTTTGAACATTCGGGGATAGCAGAAGGAAATAAATTTGTTTCATGATAATATCGAAATGCGTGCCTGGTTTTGCAATAGGAAATTCTTATTCTCTTTGCATGACTGTTCCTTTATGACGCTACTGCTGTTTTGTTGAAGCTCTCTGCCACACATGTGATGAAAGCGTTTGCCCAAATGCCTTAGGACACATCTGAGTTTCGACGGTGATCATTCTTTGCAAAATTCCTGATGTGTGGACAGATGGCTTCGGGGCTATTAGCTTTCACTCGGAAAAGAAAAGAAATAGTTGGCTGTAGGGATTTTTGGACATATAGACAAAAGAAGTTTCTTTTGACGGTGAGGGGTAGCGGAAGCATGTTCATTAGGCTTGTGCGAGTATTCGAATTACCTTCGATTCGAATTTCAATTATCGAATAATTTCGAAGTATTCGCTATGAACGAATAAGTGTATACTAGTCTGCCTGTAAAGGTGGTTTCACTGCATTGTAGTGGTGCTAATTAGTGAAAACATTGTACCTAAACAGTTCACTTTGCCGTGAAGCACAGTTCAAATTTAAAGGTGACCTACCACACTTAATGAACATGGTCAGAAAACACTGCAGATCTGTAAACATGTACTTAAAGAGTTCGCTTTGCCGTGAAGCACAGTTCAAATTTAAAGGGGACCTACCACACTTAATGAACATGGTTCAGAAAACGCTGCAGATCTGTAGTCGAGGCTACCGAAACACGCGAGGCTAAATATTTCAGCGCAGCATGTGGCCTGTAGTTCACAATAAATTTTCAAAGCTAAAAATTTGTTTCTTTCCTCGACAAACTGGCACTACAAGCTAAAAATTCCTTGTCCAACAGTCCAAAAAGGAATACACGGTTCTGGTCACAGGAATTGGCTGATTTGAGCATGGCGCGCTTGTCGTTACCGAGGCCGCCTCTTGTCCACGAGTATGTCCGCTGATCGCACTGAAAAGCCACGTATTCATAAAAAAAAGAGGGTGCCCAAGGTTTCGAGGTGCGTGTAGGGTATTTTCTTTTATAGTGCCATTCCTCCCTGTTTAGCTTACAGCTATTTAATCGGGACGAGAAGAGAGAATGGCAATCGTAGCATGCGACCAATTTTTGGAACTCCGCTCGTACTGGACTGATTCTAGAAACTTTGCGGTGGTAAATTTGTGTGGCAACAAGCATGTTTACTGACTCCATGGCTACTTGAAAAAGTGTTGCAGGGCCCCTTTAAAAAAACATGTTACCCTCAAATTAATTCATTTTATTAAGCTTGTTGTGACAGCTTATATGATCCAAGTATCATAAATCTTAAAATATTAAGTATCCTACAGTTATCACTCGCATCCTACCGAAGCTACTACTCAAAGCTGTTTCAGCTTCTTTTGAATGAAAAAAAAAATTGCATTTACATAGAGCCCCTATTTCAATTCAAAAGAAATATTGTGCAGGTTAGTTGGGTCATGATAAATATTCCCTTTTTTTAGTATGTCATACGCACCATTTCGAATTCGATTCGAAATTATTCGATCAAAATCACTATTCGCTTCAAATTCACTTCAAACCTAAAATTCACTTTTCGCACAAGCCTAGTTTTCATTTATTTCTTGATAATATCCCAATGAGTGCTTAGTTTTGCAATAAGAAATTTTTTATCGTTTTGCATGACTGTTCTCTTATGACGCTACTGCTGTTTTGTTGAAGCTCTCTGCCACACACGTGATGAAAGCGTTTGCCCGAAATGCCTTAGGACACATCTGAGTTTCCACTGTGATCATACTTTGCAAAATTTCTGATGTGTGGACAGATGGCTTTGGGGCTATTAGCTTTCACTCGGCAATGGGAAGAAATAGTTGGCTGTAGGGATATTTGGACGTCTAGACAAAAGAAGTTTGTTCTGACGGTGAGGGGGTAGCGGAAGGGTTTTAATTTATTTCTTGATAATATCCAATTGAGTGCGTAGTTTTGCAATAAAAATTTTTCTTCGCTTTGCATGACGTTTTTCTTATGACACTGCTGCTGTTTTGTTGAAGCTCTCTGCCACACACGTGATGAAAGCGTTTGCCCAAAATGCCTTAGGACACATCTGAGTTTCCACGGTGATCATACTTAGCAAAATTTCTGATGTGTGGACAGATGGCTTCGGGGCGATTATCTTTCACTCGGCAATGGTAAAAAATAGTTGACTGTAGGGTTGTTTGGACATCTAGACAAAAGAAGTTTGTTTCGACGTGAGGGGTAGCGAAAGGGTTTTCATTTATTTCTTGATAATATCCAATTGAGTGCTTAGTTTTGCAATAAGAAATTCTTATTCTCTTTGCATGACTGTTCTTTTGTGACGCTACTGCTGTTTTCTTGAAGCTCTCTGCCACACATGTGATGAAAGCGTTTGCCCAAAATGCCTTAGGACACATATGAGTTTCGACAGTGATCATTCTTTGCAAAATTTCTGATGTGTGGACAGATGGCTTCGGGGCTATTAGCTTTCACTCGGTAAAGAAAAGAAATAGTTGGCTGTAGGGATTTTTGGACATCTAGACAAAAGAAGTTTCTTTTGACATTGAGGGGTAGCGGAAGCATTTTCATTAGGCTTGTGCGAGTATTCGAATTACCTTCGATTCGAATTTCAATTATCGAATAATTTCGAAGTATTCGCTATGAGCGAATAAGTGTATACTAGCCTACCTGTAAAGGTGGTTTCTCTGCATTGTAGTGGTGCTAATTAGTGAAAACATGTACCTAAAGAGTTCACTTTGCCGTGAAGCACAGTTCAAATTTAAAGGGGACCTACCACACTTAATCAACATGGTCAGAAAACGCTGCAGATCTGTAGTGGAGGCTACCGAAAACACGCGAGGTAAATATTTCAGCGCAGCATGTGGCCTATAGTTCACAATAAATTTTCAAAGCTAAAAATTTGTTTCTTTCCTCGACAAATGGCACTACAAGCTAAAAATTCCTTGTCAACAGCCAAAAATTCCTTGTCAACAGCCAAAAAGGAATACACGGTTCTGGTCACAGGAATTGGCTGATTTGAGCATGGCGCGCTTGTCGTTATTGAGGCCGCCGCTTGTCCACGAGTACGTCCCCAATCGCACTGAAATGCCACGTATTCATAAAAAAAAAAGAGGTGCCCAAGGTTTCGAGGTGCGTGCAGGGCATTTTATTTTATAGTGCCATTCCTCCCTGTTTAGCTTACAGCTATTTAATCGGGACGAGAAGAGAGAATGCAATTGCAGCATGCGACAAATTTTTTGAACTCCGCTCGTACTGGACTGATTCTAGAAACTTTGCGGTGGTAAATTTGTGTGGCAACAAGCATGTTTACTGACTCCATGGCTACTTGAAAAAGTGTTGCAGGGCCCCTTTAAAAGAACATGTTACCCTCAAATCAATTCATTTTATTAAGCTTGTTGTGACAGCTTATATGATCCAAGCATCATAAATCTTAAAATATTAAGTATCCTACAGGTTATTACTCGCATCCTACCGAAGCTACTACTCAAAGCTGTTTCGGCTTCTTTTGAATGAAAAAAAAAATTGCATTTACATAGAGCCCCTATTTCAATTCAAAAGAAATATTGTGCAGGTTAGTTGGGTCATGATAAATATTCCCTTTTTTTATATGTCATACGCACCATTCGAATTCGATTCGAAATTATTCGATCAAAATCACTATTCACTTCTAATTCACTTCAAACCTAAAATTCACTTTTCGCACAAGCCTAGTTTTCATTTATTTCTTGATAATATCCCAATGAGTGCTTAGTTTTGCAATAAGAAATTCTTTATCGCTTTGCATGACTGTTCTCTTATGACGCTACTGCTGTTTTGTTGAAGCTGTCTGCCACACACGTGATGAAAGCGTTTGCCCGAAATGCCTTAGGACACATCTGAATTCCACTATGATCATACTTTGCAAAATTTCTGATGTGTGGACAGATGGCTTCGGGGCTATTAGCTTTCACTCGGAAAAGAAAAGAAATAGTTGGCTGTAGGGATTTTTGGACATCTAGACAAAAGGAGTTTCTTTTGACGGTGAGGGGTAGCGGAAGCATGTTCATTAGGCTTGCGCGAGTATTCGAATTACCTTCGATTCGAATTTCAATTATCGAATAATTTCGAAGTATTCGCTATGAACGAATAAGTGTATACTAGTCTGCCTGTAAAGGTGGTTTCACTGCATTGTAGTGGTACTAATTAGTGAAAACATGTACCTAAAGAGTTAGTTCACTTTGCCGTGAAGCAAAGTTCAAATTTAAAGGGGACCTACCACACTTAATGAACATGGTCAGAAAACGCTGCAGATCTGTAAACATGTACTTACAGAGTTCACTTTGCCGTGAAGCACAGTTCAAATTTAAAGGGGACCTACCACACTTAATGGACATGGTTAGAAAACGCTGCAGATCTGTAGCTGAGGCTACCGAAAACACGCGAGGCAAATATTTCAGCGCAGCATGTGGCCTGTAGTTCACAATAAATTTCCAAAGCTAAAAATTTGTTTCTTTCCTCGGCAAACGGCACTACAAGCTAAAAATTCCTTGTCAACAGCCAAAAAGGAATACACGGTTCTGGTCACAGGAATTGGCTGATTTGAGCATGGCGCGCTTGTCGTTACCGAGGCCGCCGCTTGTCCAGCAGTACGTCCGTGATCGCACTGAAAAGCCACGTAATAATAAAAAAAGAGGTGCCCAAGGTTTCGAGGTGCGTGTAGGGTATTTTCTTTTATAGTGCCATTCCTCCCTGTTTAGCTTACAGCTATTTAATCGGGACGAGAAGAGAGAATGCAATCGTAGCATGCGACCTATTTTTGGAACTCCGCTCGTACTGGACTGATTCTAGAAACTTTGCGGTGGTAAATTTGTGTGGCAACAAGCATGTTTACCGACTCCATGGCTACTTGAAAAAGTGTTGCAGGGCCCCTTTAAAAGAACATGTTACCCTCAAATTAATTTATTTTATTAAGCTTGTTGTGACACCTTATATGATCCAAGCATCATAAATCTTAAAATATAAGTATCCTACAGGTTATTACTCGCATCCTACCGAAGCTACTACTCAAAGCTGTTTCGGCTTCTTTTGAATGAAAAAAAAAATTGCATTTACATAGAGCCCCTATTTCAATTCAAAAGAAATATTGTGCAGGTTAGTTGGGTCATGATAAATTTTCCCTTTTTTTATATGTCATACGCACCATTCGAATTCGATTTGAAATTATTCGATCAAAATCACTATTCGCTTCAAATTCACTTCAAACCTAAAATTCACTTTTCGCACAAGCCTAGTTTTCATTTATTTCTTGATAATATCCCAATGAGTGCTTAGTTTTGCAATAAGAAATTCTTTATCGCTTTGCATGACTGTTCTCTTATGACGCTACTGCTGTTTTGTTGAAGCTGTCTGCCACACACGTGATGAAAGCGTTTGCCCGAAATGCCTTAGGACACATCTGAGTTTCCACTGTGATCATACTTTGCAAAATTTCTGATGTGTGGACAGATGGCTTTGGGGCTATTAGCTTTCACTCGGCAATTGGAAGAAATAGTTGGCTGTAGGGATATTTGGACGTCTAGACAAAAGGAGTTTGTTTCAACGTAAGGGGTAGTGGAAGGGTTTTCATTCATTTCTTGATAATATCCCAATGAGTGCTTAGTTTTGCAATAAGAAATTCTTTATCGCTTTGCATGACTGTTCTCTTATGACGCTACTGCTGTTTTGTTGAAGCTCTCTGCCACACACGTGATGAAAGCGTTTGCCCGAAATGCCTCAGGACACATCTGAGTTTCCACTGTGATCATACTTTGCAAAATTTGTGATGTGTAGACAGATGGCTTTGGGGCTATTAGCTTTCACTCGGCAATGGTAACAAATAGTTGGCTGTAGGGATTTTTGGACATTCAGATAAAATAAGCCCGTTTTTGACATTCGGGGATAGCAGAAGGAAATAAAGTTATTTCATGATAATATCGAAATGATTGCTTAGTTTTGCAATAAGAAATTCTTATTCTCTTTGCATGACTGTTCTTTTATGACGCTATTGCTGTTTTGTTGAAGCTCTCTGCCACACACGTGATGAAAGCGTTTGCCCAAAATGCCTTAGGACACATCTGAGTTTTCACGGTGATCATACTTTGCGAAATTTCTGATGTGTGGACAGATGGCTTTGGGGCTATTAGCTTTCACTTGGCAATGGGAAGAAATAGTTGGCTGTAGGGATATTTGGACGTCTAGACAAAAGAAGTTTGTTTTAACGTAAGGGGTAGTGGAAGGGTTTTCATTCATTTCTTGATCATATCCAAATGAGTGCTTAGTTTTGTAATAAATTCTTGTTCGCTTTGCATGACTCTTCTCCTATGGCACTACTGCTGTTTTGTTGAAACTCTCTGCCACACACGTGATGAAAGCGTTTGCCCAAAATGCCTTAGGACACATCTGAGTTTCCACGGTGATCATACTTTGCAAAATTTCTGATGTGTGGACAGATGGCTTTGGGGCTATTAGCTTTCACTTGGCAATGGGAAGAAAGAGTTGGCTGTAGGGATATTTGGACGTCTAGACAAAAGAAGTTTGTTTTAACGTAAGGGGTAGTGGAAGGGTTTTCATTCATTTCTTGATAATATCCCAATGAGTGCTTAGTTTTGCAATAAGAAATTCTTTATCGCTTTGCATGACTGTTCTCTTATGACGCTACTGCTGTTTTGTTGAAGCTCTCTGCCACACACGTGATTAAAGCGTTTGCCCGAAATGCCTTAGGACACATCTGAGTTTCCACTGTGATCATACTTAGCGAAATTTCTGATGTGTGGACAGATGGCTTTGGGGCTATTAGCTTTCGCTCGGCAATGGGAAGAAATAGTTGGCTGTAGGGATATTTGGACGTCTAGGCAAAAGAAGTTTGTTTCGACGTGAGGGGTAGCGGAAGGGTTTTCATTCATTTCTTGATTCTATCCAAATGGGTGCTTAGTTTTGCAATAAATTCTTGTTCGCTTTGCATGACTCTTCTCTTATGACGCTACTTCTGTTTTGTTGAAGCTCTCTGCCACACACGTGATGAAAGCGTTTGCCCAAAATGCCTTAGGACACATCTGAGTTTCCACGATGATCATACTTTGCAAAATTTCTGATGTGTGGACAGATGGCTTCGGGGCTATTAGCTTTGACTTAGCAGTGGGAAGAAATACTTGGCTGTAGGGATATTTGGACTTCTAGACAAAAGGTTTTTTATGACAACAGTGTGGGATAGGAGAAGTATTTTTACACTTAAATCTCGTTTTATTATATTGGGATTTAACATTAATAATGAAATGTAAATAATGGATTTCACGAAGTAAATGAAATTTTTCTGGAAAGCTCCATTGAGAACCTTGCATTTTAATCCTCGTAACCATGCAAAATTGACTGGGATATGAATAAAACGAACTGAATTAGTCTGTAAAAAAAATTGACCTTATTGTGTTAATATCGTTTTCTTCTGAGTTTACGCTCATTCGGCGTGGCTCTTTCAAAACTCCTGCGCCGACCTTACAGCCACGCTCGTGCTGCCGAGAGCCGTCTTTCTCACACAGCCAGCGGAGAGGATTGAGGAAGCGCTCAGCGTGTCACATGATCGAGAAGCGGCGCTGCGGTGCAAAGCTATTTCCCTCTTAAGACTGCAATGACTGCGTCTCTGCTGCTAGCATGGCTGCTACCCTCTGCTCCCAGAAAGGACTCTCCATGTTAGCTTTCTCTCTCTCTCTCTCTCTTCGTGCGTGGCTTCGAAAGAAGTGTCTCTACATGCACAAACAAAAAAAGGAAAAAGCGGGGCACAGGCGTGTCGCAGATTGGCATTCGAGAAAGATCAAACAATCCGCCACAGATTTTCTTTCCTTTTCTTTTCCTCGCGCGAAGTGTTGAGAGGTGCTACCGCAGGATTGGGCATGGTGCTGAGAGCATTTTCAGGGCTCGGTATGTTCGAATAAACTGTCGCAAGTGCTTGCGTGTTCAAATTACAGGGCGTTTTCGCTTATTGGAATACACGTAGCACATCTGAGCATGCATTGCCACAAACTGTTATAATCGACATAACGAAGTAATGGATATAGCGAAATAATTATGGCTCCCCTTCAACTTCCTCATAACAAGGTATAAGTGTATTTCATGGTAATCTCCAAATGAGTGTTTATATGTGTGGACAGATGGCTTTGGGGAATTCGCTTTCACTCAGCAATGGGAAGAAATTGTTGACTGTAGGGATATATGGACTTCTACACAAAATAAGTTTGTTTTTGATGGTCGGGAATAACAGAAGGGTGTTTATTTTATGATTATCTTCAAACGAGTGCTTAGTTTTGCAATAAGAAATTCTTGTTCGGTATGCATCACTGTTCTTCTATGACACTGCTGCTGTTTTGTTGAGGCTCTCTGTTTGTGGACGGATGGACAGGTGTGTGGACGGATGGCTTTTGGGCAGCTAGTTTTTTCCAAGCGATAAGATAAAATTGCTGGGTGCTGCTTTCATTAGGCTTTCTTGTTTTGGTGTGCCTAGGTTTACACAGTAGTGTGCTGCAAGTTTATTGGTTTAACTTTACATTGTTATTTTTGCAGTCTTCATAATATGTGTTGAAATTTTTTGGATATTCTTTATTTACCCATTGTGATGAACTTGTTTGCGCCCTGAAATAAGCTTAATGGGGCCCTCTAAAACTTTTTGTGAGCATTGTAAGAAAGCGCCGATTGGTAGTAGAAGCTGCCGACAACACACGAGCCAAATAATGTAGCACAGCGCGCGACCTGGAATTCACAATAAATTACCAAAGTCAGCTAAAAAATTGCTTTTTTTTTTCTGTTAAAAAAAACAGAAAACGCTAAAAAATTATGTTTAAGAGGCCACCTATTAGCCATTGGCTGATTTAAACTCGGCGCACTCGGTTGTTACAAGGATCGCCGCAGGAGGCCGCGACTTCTTCACGCGTGCGCACGCGAACACACAGAAAAAGCCAGGTATTCCAGGGGAAAAAAAGAATGAAAGGGTAGAAGTGTTCGTGGTCATGTGCCGCACGTGACGTATTTTCTTCACCTGCCATCCCTCCCTGCTTAGCCTCTAGCGCTTCCGCCGGGATTATAGACGAGAGAATACCATTGCAGCGTGCGTCAATTCTTCGTAACTTCGCTCGTACTAGACGGATTCCTAAAATTTTTGCGGCATTAAATCCGGAGGCAATAAGCTATTTTACTGAATGCATTTCACGGTAATTCAAAGTGTTTTGCAGCCTCTTCAATAAGTAAGCGTGAGAAGTGCATAGATAGCTTGGTTTAATGTATGCTATCCATGGGGAAAGTCTTCAGTATAGAAAAAGCGTGGAATGTAGTTTGCTTCTTAGCTCATCTTGGAATGAGTTTTGCCAGCATTTTGCTGTAGAAAAATAGTATTTTAGTACTGTAGCATCCTCTCTGGATAAAAAGGAGAACTGGATTTGGGAAGTTTTAAACACGAGAAATTGGTACATCATATCTAGGACTTATTGCTAATTTTCGCGAGAGCACTAAGCTTGTGTGCTGAAGTCAATGTGCTGACCGCTTCGGATGCAGTTGCTACGCAAACGAATTAAAAGCCTCTATATAATGCGGGAGGAGCATGTTGTTCTGCCATTAGCATGTGAACCAATGCATTGTTTGTCGCTGCTTGAGATGTAAACGGTGGTTTGTTGTTTATTTTGCCTCTTGCAGTGGCACAGTGGAAGACACAGAACTTGTGGATGGTCTGGTCTTCACTCAGAAGGTGGCAGGCAGTGGGGGCCCTCATCGCGTGGACAAGGCCAAGATAGGCCTGATCCAGTTCTGCATCTCTCCACCAAAGACAGATGTAAGCGCATTGCCTGGCACTTTTCTGTTAAGTTCCAAAATAATGCAAATGTATCCTAGAGCGCCGTAAGTTCTGCCAACCCATAGGTCTGGGTCGTACAGATGCAGCGCAGATTTCTCATCAACTCCACATGTTTGTGCCTTTGTAAAAATGCGTTATGTGGCATTCAGTGGGTAATGTTACATTGGAAGGGATGTGATGGAGGCATGTTGGTAGCAGATCTTTAGTTGGTTCCTTTATAGCACACATACAAGAGGGGACAAAAGAAAGGCACAACTTCACACGAAGGGTGGCTCACTTCTCAAAAACGCTCATTTCCGACATATTTTATTCTCAGTGTTTTACGTGACCGTATGGTGCAGATGGACCACCAGGTGATAGTGGGCGACTACACAGCAATGGACCGGGTGCTGCGGGAGGAGCGCGCCTACATTCTCAACATCATCAAGCAGATCAAGAAGGCCGGCTGTAACGTCCTGCTGGTGCAGAAGTCGATCCTGCGTGATGCCCTGAGCGACCTGGCACTCCACTTCCTTGCCAAGATGAAGATCCTTGTTGTCAAGGACATCGAGCGGGAGGACATTGAGTTTGTGTGCCGGAGCCTGGGCTGCCGGCCCATCGCCTCGCTCGACCACTTCAATGCGGAAGCGCTGGGTTCGGCCGAACTCGTCGAGGAGGTGACCACGGCCAGCTGCAAGTTCGTGCGCGTGACGGGTGTCGCCAACCCCGGTCGCACTGTCAGCATTCTTGTGCGTGGCTCCAACAAGCTGGTACTCGAGGAGGCCGAACGGTCGCTGCACGACGCCCTATGCGTGGTGCGCTGCCTTGTCAAGCGCAGGTAAATTGCTCGACGTTGTCCTGGCCTACAGGCCAGATTTTTTGTGTTCGTATGCTAGGGTAGATTCCCTTACTGGAACTGAAGCATATTTGAAGTATGAGAGGAATGAGATTCGACTTTTGCATTTCGTTGTCCCAAGGAGGGCCGGCATTGTTGCAATTTCATTTGTAATTTTCGATTCACAATGCTAAAACATGCCTTGTTTTATGTGTATTTGTGTGTTGATAACAAATATTCAATATTTTTCTCTAGTAATGTCTACAGTCTTCAAATTTAAAATACTTCCTGTCTTCTTAGGGAGCAATATTTTTAAATAGAGCTACAGAGAAAATTGGCCTGTCGCAATAACCTGGAATAGAAACAGTATGCAGTTCAACAAAACCGGATGTTCTTAGCCCATTTGAACAATAGTTATGACTTGTTGTGCACAGATCCCTGTCAGTCTTGAGTTTCGCTTACGAAGGGTAGTTACTTTGCGTGTGTGGCAGTTGCAGCTATGCATTAATGAGGTTTTGGTTTAAAGAACGTATGTATGCTTTGACATATTTGTAATTCATGTCCAAGTTTTCAGTGCACAAGAGGACAAGGACAAACAACGTGGACACAGCACTGCGTTCTTGTCGTTTGCCGTCCTTGTCCTTTCTGCGCTGAAAAGAGAGGTGTTAGTGCAGCGAGGCGATTTATGATAAATGTATGTAATGGATTTCTTATTGGAGAGGGGACCACCATGTTGATTAAAAAAAACCAGAGGTCCACACCAGCGCACGTTTTCCGCAAGGAGGTGTGCATGAAAAACAAAGGTGGAATGCGTTCGCTGTGACATTAGAGTAGCAGGAAAATTCCTACTCTTTATATTTTCAAGAGACTAGTCAAAATGTGCAAAATTACCGTATTTACTCGCGTAATCGTCGCACTCGCATAATCCTCACAACCCCACATGGCCCAAGAAAAATGCGGTTTCTTTTTTTTCGTCGAGTAATTATCGCACCCCCAAATACTGCTGCAATAATGTGGTCTGCTCGTTACAACCGCTGATGATGATGATAGCGTGCGCCGTCTGGTGTCATCTCTTAAGCATCAAGCGTACTATTATTGCACGGAGATTCAACCCAAGCCAAAGTGGCAAGTGCGCGTTGCGACGTGTTTTATACATTGTGTCGGTAATCTTGTAATGTTATAGGGCGATACTGAAGCTACACTGCTGCTTTTATGTTGAAAGGGATATATCCCGCACTAAACAACGGCAACAGGGCCGCCAAAAGGCCTTTCGGAGTCTACGAGTTTTGTGTTCGCTACTGGTGACGGCAGCTGAAAGCCACTAAGACGAGTTGGGCCTGCCGTGTGCGAATAAATGTGGGATTGATGGTAAACTTTGTTTCTTCAGAAGGAAACTGCAGACGATTCTGTTGAATAGCCATTAGCTCAATACTGACATCCTACGCTTACCTTTTGAGTGTTTCCGTTGAGCGAGGAACGCTACCGCTACCCTCGCAACGCCCACAAGCTTTGTGTATGGTATTCTGATTCCTAACTATTTGCTCACACTTTTTGTGTCTCAAATAAATCTTGCCTTGAGTTGAACCTGTGCTTTTATTGTTGAGGTAAATTTTAATTAGTACTTCTCAAAGCTTGCTGTTAGGTGCAGGTGTGAGAATCCAGATTTGCGGCCATGTTTTCTTTTTCGCTCTATACGTTTTCGTGGAAAGTTTTCCCTGCGTAATTCTCGCACCCCCGAACTTTGCATTGGTTTTCGGCCAAAATAAAGTTAGAGGATTATGCGAGTAAATACGGTACTAGGTTCAGGCAGGGCATATCTTGTGTTTAAGGTTGTCTCTATATCAAGCTATGGTACGGTGAAATCTCTGTACAGTGAATTTCAAGGGACCACTAAAAACCATTCATTATTTTGAAAACTCGTTAGCGTGAAAATATTAAAGATTTGTGCAAAATTCGTACACTCAAGCACATGAGCCGCCTACCTGTGCTGTGTATGCATTCGCAACTGCTTTATGCTCTAATAAGGCCGAATAAACAAACACGAATCGACACGTAACCAGTGAACGTTTATTTGAGGAAGTGCGCGATCTTTCTTGATGTGGCCATGGCCAGCTCAACTGCTGAAAGACAAACTCTCAAGCATGCACATCCTTCTTACGCACTGCGAAGCAACTGCGTTTAGCACCGATTATTCGCATTGGTTCACGCACACTGTTTCAATGCAGTGTTCGCTCTCCGTGTTGTTACCTTATCACGACCAGCTCTATAAATCTAATTGGTCATCAGTTATAAGCTTACGTGCATGCTTTGCCATTGCACAGTTCATAGTGTTAGAGCTGTTGTGAACATGCAAAGGTAATCATGGACGACTTTATCTTATAGGTCACTCACATCGCATATTTCACTGTCATAGCATTCCTTCATTGCTGCTTCTGGAGTTCACCTTGAACGTTCAACCACCAACCAAACGGCTATAGAACAGCCATGTAACAAGCACCCAGGTAAAGCTGCCAATGAGAGCAAAGGCAATGGTGCGGGATGCCTGACGCAAAAAAACAAGTACCAGGCAATGATAATGGCGATAGGGCTAACACACACCGGAACGAGGGGGCCAGATAGAGAAATATGTGGTCAGTTTTATAATGACGATGATGGCAGGTACAGAGGAGGGCATTATTTTCTCTGCTGTGAATAATATTGTTAAAATTGCTTTGTTATTTGAAGTGTTGTGGAAATACAGGGGAGATGAAATTTGATACATTTTGACAGATTCGTTATTCTGAAATTTGTAGTAGTGAAAAATTCTTACATTTAACCAGTGGAATTTTGGGGAGGGGGGTATTTGAAAAAGTCTTAACTTGAAAACAATCATTATTCTGAGGTTCGCTATAATGAGATTTGACCCTGTTTGCTCAATTCCCCTCGAGTGAAATTCGATGTCAACTGTATGGTCAAATATAGGGACATTGTCAAAATTGTTAACAGAATATGTTTGCAACCAAGTGTGCCACAATTTTTGTAGTTTATGGTTGCTTACTGCTGCCAACGTGCCATGCATGTGATGACACCTTTCCACTCATTGCCTTAGGACACCTCTGAGAACTTCCATGACTGGAATCGTGAAGGTGCTGATGTATGGCAAAAAGTGATGTGCACTGGGGGGGGGGGGGGGGGGGCTTTACTGGCGCGTTAATTGTAGGCATCTGGACGTGATCAGGAAGGAAAACTAATATGGCTTCGACTCACGGGATCAATCCTAGCCGCGGCGTTCGTGTTTCAGTGGAAGTGGAATAGTAGAGACTCGCATACTGTGCGATGTCAGTGAACATTGAAGAACACTTGATGGTCAAAATTTCCAGAGCCCTCCACCACAGCATCTCTCATAATCATGTCATGGTTTGGGGGCATAAAATCCCAGATATTATTATTAATATTAGTATGACTTCAACACTGACATACGGGAAGAAATGCAAGAATGGTTGCCATCTTGCTACTTCAAACTTTATCGAAAACACGTGAACTTGTGAGCCGTAGAAAATGATGGGCGAGATTCCATTAAAGGTGGCACTGTGCTTGCTGACTGCTTAATAGTTCCACCACAGTAGCCATATGCAGTCGATCCCAGAGACCCAATTTGAGTCCGGAACTCATTTTTCCTGTACTTGCATAAGCCCCTGTGCCTTGAGTAGGTGGCATTCTAGGTCTTAGTTACGTAGCCATTGCTGTTTTAGCACTATAAAATCTAACATAACTAGTAAAGCAGTAGTTTCCTATGGTCATTTCCATAGTTTCCTACAAAAGCTTGCTGGTAGGCTGTTGGCTTTATTTGTTGGTGAGGACTGCGAGGATGATAGTAAATAGTAAATGCATCTGCCTAAACATAATCTTTTTGGTTTACAGTGAGCTTTGTGTCTGCGAATAAAATGTTGCCTCAGGTTGCCCAATAAAAGAGTGCGTTTTGTTTTCTCCTTATTCTCAGAAAATTTAACGTGTCAAAAAAAAAAGGTAACGATACTTGTCTGCAGTATGACTAAGTTCCTAGAATAGTTGTTTTTAATGGTGATGTTTCAACACACAGTGACCGCACAGGGTGCCCCAGGAAAAAAATTGCTTGAGACCAATCCAGTCTCTGTAGCTCCTCCGAAGACACGGATATTAGTTGTAATACTCAAGTAAATGATGTGAGTACCGTTTAGCCAAGTCACAAAAGTTTATAACCTGTGAAGCCATGGTTCAGTGGCAAAAGGTTCACGGGCCATGTGTTTGGGACCCCTGCTGTAAACAGTTACATTTCACGCCACCTGTGCAGGGCCCTCATAGCAGGTGGCGGTGCCCCCGAGATGGAGGTGTCGCTGCGGCTGGGTGAGCGGGCGCGAACATTGCGGGGCCTGGAGGCCCACTGTGTGCGGGCTTTTGCCGAGGCCCTCGAGGTGGTGCCCTATACGTTGGCCGAGAACGCCGGCCTGCATCCGATCGCCACTGTCACCGAGCTTCGGAACAAGCACGCCGAGGGAGAACGCGATTCCGGCATCAATGTGCGCAAGGTGGGTCTCCTCTGGGAAAGTGCCTTGGGTGTTGCTATGAACAGATGCATTGTTTGGGTTCCGCTGTGCACCTGCTTCCTCAAAGTATGCCATTCATAGTTGCTTGTAGTTGCTTGCTAGGTTAGTAAAACATCTGGTGTTATTGCTTCCCTGGCCTTAAAAGGAAATGCTCCTCGAAAAACCTTTTCTTCAGATATTTGTAACAGCTCAGGGAAACTTTCACCAGGTATAGAGTTCGAGCTCTTCTTTTCAAATCTTACTTTTTATGGCTCATTTTGCTAATTTTTTGCAGACCATGCATTTATAGAGACAATTCATTTTTGTGCAAGCTTAGGCAACAATGATAAGCACAAGAAAGCTCTAAAGAATAGCAAATGTGTCACCTAATGAATTGCAGAATATAGTAAATGTGTCACCTAATGAATTGCAGAATATAGTAAATGCGTCACCTAATGAATTGCAGAATTGAATAAAGCAAAGAAACATTGCATAACATTTGTGTGCTGGCCTAGCAAAAAATTCTAATGCTGAATTTGAGTTTTGCCATACTCAAGAAACAAGCTTCTGAAATTAGCTAGCTGAATATGCTTTGGAGACCTCTGAAAGTTGTTTATTTGAATTCATGGCATGTTAAACATTAAGCATACCAAGTTTCATTGCAATCCAACTACGTAAAGTGCACAAGTTATTGTGCACAAGCTCTTAAAAATGCCAAAAAATGAACTGAGAAAAAGAGGTCTCAAAGTTCAGAACCGTGTTTAATACTATACTCTTCAACCAATCTGCATGAAATTCACAGATGATGTCAGCAAAGCTATCTTGACAAAGTTGGCAGTTTCATAATTATTCAGCACTATATATTGGAGCCTTAGTCTCTAGGTCCGTTCGATTCGCCTGCACCACGTGAACCAGTTCACGAAGTGCTGAACCTTCCCATTCGTTTCAGCAATGCAGCACTGACAACCTCTGAACCCTGCCATTCGTTTCGAAAGGTGCAGAAGAGGTGCAGCACTGGTTCACGGTTTTCCTGCACCTCCTACGCTTACGGTGCCGGCTTGGTGCAGCCGCGCATGCAGCTGAGCAGACGATGCAGCACTTAGGTGTAGGCGCTGTACCCGCCTCTATTAACGAGGTGTGTTTTGCCAAGGTTCTTGTACCTCGTAAACTGTCCACATGTGCTCTTCGCCATTGGTCAGTGTTAGCTGAACGGTGTAAATACAGTGAATAGAAATAAGAAGGCATGCACCTTGTCGGCACATCGTCATTCGTTTCAGGTGTCGTGCTTTGCCTGCACCGCTGAATTTGTGCGGCACAATTTCTGAGCTACGCGTGCACAGCTGTGAACCAGTTCCAATTTGTGGGGGTGAATCGAATGGACCTTCTGCAGGCTGCCTCCTTTTGACGGGCTCCTTTTTTTTTTTTTTTTTTTTTGGTACTGCAGCCATGAGCTGTTGCTCTTGGGCTCGTGCGAGCTTTTCGGCGGCGGTATGCTTTTTTTTTTTTTTTTGCCAATGGCAGTTTTTTGTAACGCACTGGTTTTTGAACACCAATGATTGCACAAAACCGCACAAGCTGCTCGTGTCTGAGGTTTTGTTGAGCGGCAGGAAAAAGCATGGTAGTCTTCCCGTCAAACATCACGACAACACACGCACACCAAGAGCGAGCAAGACGTGCGCACGCGACACACGTGCCAGAACGCACGAAACAGCTCTGGGCCTGTTTCTAGTCGGAAAAAGAAACTAATTCGAGCCAGCGAGGCGGGCGTCGCGGAGCGGTGAAGACGGACGAAGCGGTTGTGATCAGGAGAGGAGAGCAGACTTGCGAGAGAAGGGCAAGGAGTTGCGATAAAGACGGGAGGATGTGGCGAAGGGCGACCTTGAAAACCAAAACACACGGGAAGGAGGCAGGTTGGGTAGCTTGCTTGAAAGGTCCGCGAAACTCCCACGTAGAAATACTTGGAAAAAGTGCATGGCTGTCTGAATCGGTGCGCGCGGCGGTGTTGGAAGAATCGGCAGCTGTGGTCACAAAATTGTTTTGTTGTGCCGGGGGGTTTGCGTGGCCTCATGAACTTTCATATTTCGCGATGCGTTCTGCGCAAATTAACAGACATTTTCGCGCTTTCGCACGCGTGCGGTGGGCATGCTGAGCAAAGTGCGAATTGAGCGAGAACAAGTCCTAAACACGAAACGAATCGCAAATTATCAGAGTTGGTGGAGTAGTGTGCACTAGACGTAGACTATCAGATAAAGGAGGTGGCCGACGATGTTGGCAAATGGTCTGGTCACTCTGGGCTGGCGACACCAACGACAGTACCAGTGATCGAAAACGGGGTAGATGGCCGACCGGTCTTCGAAAGATCGGTGGCAGTGTGAAAACATGAGCCTCGTCTGGCAATGCGGGGGGCTCAGAGTAGCGAGGGGACAAAGGACGGAGGGGTGCATAACAAAAAGCGGTCAGGCAGAGCGGCAACTAGAGGGGCACGGAGGCAGGGTCTGCGTTTAAAATAGAAATTTATGGGCACCTCACTGATGCCTGATCGGTGGTCGAAATTGGTTTCCTGCGAAGTCAGCAGACTGCCGACTCCGTTCGTTGTAAGTGCGATTTTGTGCCATTGAACCAATGTATATTTTCACGGTAACGCGGATATTGTTTGTTTTAAGTGAAAGTTCGTTTTAAGTGGGGTTGTTATATGTGGGCACGACTGTAGATGTGGTTTGCCAGTTTTGGGTTGTTTTCTTTCTTTTTTTTGGGGGGGGGGGGTTACCTGAACTTGTGTGGTGGACCTATATTCCCACTCAACCTATAGTTCGGTTTATACGGTATTTGCTTGCACTTTTTGTGTCTCAAATAAATCTTGCCTTGTGTTGAACCTGTGCTTTTATTGTTGAAGTAAATTATAATTAGTACTTATTCAAGCTTGCTTTACATAATTAGTACGTAAAGCTTGCTGTTAGGTAGTTGCTGGTGTGATAATCTCGATTTGCGGCCACTTTTTCTTTTTCGCTCCGTATGTTTTCGTGGAATGTCTTCCCCACGTAATTCTCACGCCCTCCAACTTTGCATCGGTTTTCCGCCAAAAAAGGTGTGAGGATTATGCTAGTAAATACGGTAATATTGTCGTTTTAGATCTTGTGATACATTGAGCTTTCACTCTGACTTTAGTGTCCTTTTAATGGCAGGACGAACCAGAAATCGAGAACGCCATGGTGTAATTACAACATTACGTTGGTTTCCTATCATGCACTCTCTCTGAAGAATAAAAGCTTTTCTTTATTCAATCTTTTCTTTTTTTTACTGTAGTTCACATTCGTAAGTGCCCCTGCTAATCAGATTGATGGACACTCCCGTAAGAGCCGTAGACACTACCTTTGAAGTGTTGATCATTGATGAAAGTGCCGCTGTTCCAATCGGCAGCATTACTCCTAACAGTGACAGTGGCTCCATGGTAATTTGCTTTGGGAACAATCAATAACTGCTGGAAGAGCTTCTGTTTTTGATGTGTGCTCATTGTTTTTTTTTTTTTTTTTTCTATCGCCTCATTCGGCTAACGGGTGAGAATTGCAAATCTACCCCAGCCCTCTGTCCTCTATGTGCTTTGCGTGTAGCGGACAGGTAATTCAATGTATCAGAGTTTTGCATTCTAGGATCGACTGTATTTGTTTTGAAATTTTAATGTTTGCTCATCCCCAACATAAATGGCAATTTCCCAGGGTTCCGTGACCAACATCTTGGAGGAAAACGTGGTGCAGCCTCTGCTGGTGTCTGTGAGCGCCATCACTCTGGCTGCCGAGACTGTGCGCAGCATCCTCAAGATTGACGACATTGTCCAAACAGTGCGCTGACATGGGACTACCACTGACACTGCATACAGCTTGGCAGTAGCTGTGCTCTGCCTCTTTGTCTCTCACCAGAAGTCAAAATAAAAGCAACACACCTTGTGGCAGGCCCATCAACAAGGACAGGGCCTGGCTAAATAAAAGCTTCTGAACTATGTACTTGCCATGCCTGCTTTATGCGCCTCTGAAAAGCAGCACTGCTTTCTTGGTGCATTTACAGCCATTTACTCATACAGCGCCTCGTGTTTAGATTAACAGCAAGTGTTGCTCATTTGTCATTGTTTTTTTTTTTTTCAAATATATCATCCCTAATTGTTTTCCTAAGGAAAGGAAGGGGCGAGGTGTTGTATCGTTGATGTCATGCAAGCTGCTGGTTCAGTGGTAAGAAAATTTGTCTCCGGAGATAAGAGAGGACAAGGCACCTAAAGAATAAAAATCTGCTAAAAAATGGACTTATCACTGACAACTGTTTCCGACTCTATTGCTCATCTATATGCAACTTTTCATAGCTGAATACCATCATTTAAATATCAAACACAGGAAAAGAAGGCTTGTCCACCCTGCTCTTTAAATCGAGAGTGAACAACGAATCTATTTTTTTTCACGTCCTTCCTATGATGGAGGAGCAATACTTTCTTCTAACTGGGTTTTCTTTTTTGTTTCAGATAAATAAGTGATATTTCATAAATTTTGGCATAATACTTGGGAGAAAATATTCTAAATTGGACTTGTTTCAAGTATCACTTTGCTTCAACTATCATTATTATTTGCTAGATCTGGTACTACGGCCCACAACTTTGCTGGGAAACGGCCTAAAGCAATGATTTATAATTTGTGGCACACTACAAACATATTTAGTTGATACTGTGGTTCATATTGCTGTGAAAGTTGCAGGTCATTAGCTTATTGGGTTTTAAAAAATGAGGTAGCTGCTTGTGATATTTTAGAAACTATTCATTATATAAAAAAAAAATATTTGAAGTTGGCCTAAAAATGTACGTTCAGCAAGATCTGTTTTATTGAAGAAGTTTGTGACAAAAAAAAAAGTTTTGTGCCTCGTCTCTCCTTATAAGGCAAAGGAAAACATTACTGGATCGGTGCAGAAAGTGACCAACCATATTCTCTGCAAGATCAAGGAACTTGTGTGCACCCCAGGTAATGGAGCACAACACCACGTCAACCTATGATGGCAAACAACTGTGCAAGCTTTTAAGTTTTGTATATACATATTTGTTTTTTACCACTGCTGCATGTTGCATCTTGACCCAGGAAACAAAGAAAGCTCAATGTATGGTATGGTTAAGTAGCCCACTTTACTGGCACAACATGAACAACAAAGAAGCGACACACTCTACACTTGTTAATGTTGTCCCTGTAAAGTACGCTACATAACCATACAATATAATGATCAGTCGCCAACTAGCTCAGCTTTCAACCTTACTGAACAAGACCAGCTAGTATTTCACGTCTCAGGGCATAGGGTGTAAAAAATTTTCATATCGTTAGGCTACCGTTGGCTGAACGTCTGCAACGAGCTTAGGTTTTCCAGCAGAAAAATATCATTCGCAGTGTGAGCTGAAGTTGTTGATGGGTCTCGCCATGCTCTTCAACCTCGCTTTGACTGTCCTTTCTCAGTCATCAAGCGTTCTAAACATCATTTTACAATCCGGCGTCACGGGCATGAAGACTGTCATCATTAAATGTATCAAGCCGGCACCCATCTCAGAAGCTCCATCTGATTTTTCGGGGGTGAAGCTCCTTATAGTCTGGTGACCTGGTGACTAGTCATGCGTAACCGAGAGTAAAAGAGACGAGAAAGAAAAGAAGGCAACATAAATAGATGACCATTTTTCGTCTCATTTCCTAGATGGCGTTACTCTGCCGAAGTCCCGCTATTCTCTGATTGGCTGCTGCGCGCACTTTGCCAACAAGTGCCTTTCTCACTGTCTCCTGGATAGTCGCCGTACGTGGTGGGTCCGTTGGTGGAGCATGGACGGAGCAGAGAGGCGGGCGCGTTGACGTTCGCGCTCGGCGTTCTTGGCTCGCGTCTCGACGGTGTTACCCGCGCGCCGTTTGCATAGTGCCTCTCTCAACCTCTTGGATAGTCGCCGTACGTGGCAGATCGTAGAGGCTCACGGATCTTCGAGCCACGACACAGAAACGCCATCGGGAGTAGCATCTGTTCTGCTATTAAAAGCGGTGTTCCAGCTGATGGGGGGGGGGGGGGGCTCTTGCTAAGCAGGTGACGTGGGCGATGGTATGGACGTAGCTGGCCATTTAAATCGCGGATGCTCGGCAATTGCAGACGCAAGTTGGCGATTTAAGCTACGAGATATTTTTTCTGTTTCTGGAAGGGAATCTGCTTCGGAAATCGGGGTGGTGTGAGCAGCGTTTATGACTGCTGGAGCAACGGCGATTGGCAACCAATTGGTTGCCAATCAGGGCCCCACTTTGTGCCATCATTGGTTAGCCGACAACGGCGGTTGCCGAGCCCTGCCTACTTAATTACCAATCATCGGCCATCGGCCAATTTCAGTTGGGATGAGACACCGTGGCAAGCGGCTTCCGCCTAGTTTTAAGCCGTACCTTCATTGAAAGGACCTCCCTGTCCTTCCTCCTTCAATGAAAGAAAAAGCTCGCGGTTTTCTCGGCTATGGTATGAAATGAACAGATAAGCGTGACACTTCAAATGCATTTGATATTTATTCATTTATTCAGATACCTACAGCGCCCACTGAGAATTAATGTAGAGGGGAAAATAAAAAAAGAATACATTACAGGTGGTATGAAACATCCAGAGCTAACAAGATCAGCAATATGTTTAAGAAAACAGATGACATGACACATGTACATCTTGAACAGATCACTTGAAAAAAGTATATTGAGAGAAACAAAGAGTAGTACATTACAGTATACCTACAAAAGGCTAAGAAAATTTTAATGCCATGTAGAGGTGACGTGATACCTATTGAACAAGAATTCAGCTAAGGCTCAGCCAAATAAAAAACTGATTGGCGACACGACAATTTCCTCCGGTAGACTGTTTCAATCATGGCATTTTTTTTAAACAGCAAGTGCTTATATACGTTAATGCGACAACTATATCCTCTGACCTTCAAGGAATGATCGCGATGGGCCGACATCAGGAATATATGTTTCCTTCTTTACAAGCGGTCCTGTCGGATATTAAGGATGATTTTCCAATTCTTATGACCAGATCCTGCTGCAGCTTGCCGTTTTTTTTTTCCAACGTTCGTGTTTTGAATTTTCGGTCTATCATAAAACGGCTACAGTGTAGTAGAAGGGGGCAGTGGAGTGAACGAGGCGGCCGCGCCGTATCTCGGCTGATTCTCCGGTGGGTGACAGTAGCGGCGGCGCTGTAGTTCAATGGTACTGAAGATCTCAGGGGCGTCTGCATTGAGAGCGCGTGCGCGAAAGCGTGTAATTGCTCGTTTTTAGCGCATTTAATGCGTTTCTGAGCCTTCACAAGTGTATGCACACCTGCTACGCGCCATGGTGAATGAATAAATACGCAGGCATGCCAAAATTACGTCAAGACATTCACTGCTTCAAAAACCTACCGACCAAAAAAAAAAAAAAGAACACGTTAAGTCATAATTTGAGCGGATCCGCCTAGCTTCTTACTCAAGCAGCTCTTTAAGCTACGCGATATCATTAGTGGCTCCTGGCGAACTACAAAGAGAGGAGAAGTATCAATATTGCGAATAAATCATGCGCTCGCTATGTCGTCAACGTCTGCGATATCCAGAGCACTGTTCCTCATATGAGCCCACATGCGCTCGATTGTTTCATGAGAAACCTGAGTATAACTAATGTTGTCACAACATTTATATCGGTGACGACTCAGTTTTGTCATGTCAGTGTTGCGGATGAAAATAAATAATGTTTTCTGAAAAGCTCGAATTGTTTAAACCGCGTGCTTTCGCGCTTACTCTGCTTCTTTTATGGAAGCTTCAAGTGCTTATAATACCGGGAGGCCGATCCGAAGGAAAGCGTGTACCTGAGAATCATAAATTCTATGCGAACGGGGTTATCTTAAACATAATAAAAAGTACCAATTGTATATAAAGACTGTCTGTTAATCTGCGTAAATTCACTGTAACCAGTTCTCATTTTGTATACACAGCTTAAATTGTGCTGCTTTTCAGGTATTCTATTGGCGTATGGCCATTGTAAGCCCAGCAAATTCATGACGATGTTTTGTAATATAAGTGTAGTTCTTTTATTAAGTGTCAAAGCTGTAGGCAGGGGGTGCTGCATTCTGTCTTCGAAAATTTAACTTGTATATATATATATATATATATATATATATATATATATATATATATATATATCCGCAAGTATACGCACGTAAGTCACACGTCACGCCCCACTGACGATATCCTTACGACCGCTATTTTTACGCGGTGCGTTTTTCGTCCGACTATGTTGGACTTGTAGTTTTGAGACCTCATACTGTCGAAAAGGTGACATTTACAGTGCGCATTTGTACAGAGACACGCTAAACGTTTGGCGCAAAGCTACACAGGATTTTTTTTTAGGAGGAAGGGGGGGGGGGGGTTGTGTGCAGCAGAACGACTAACTTAGGCAATTGAGGGTCGCTGTAAATGCGAGTGAATATTTTGGTATACCCTAAAAAGTTAAATTACGAAAGTATTTCGTGGTGTTGGGGGTTCAGATTCCTTTCCTCTCCCCTATCTACTTACGGCCTCCTGGTTCTGCGTGCGTTTGACACGGTATTTTTTTTTATCTTACAGGTTTCTGAGCGCATCTAACTTCCAATTAATCCGCTCAGTTATTCTGAATATTGTAGACGTCTAACCAACAAAAAGAAAACAGTTAGGACAGAAGAAAGCAGAATAAGATATACCCTTTCTGTTTCTTCTGTGTCCTATTTCTTATAGCAATTATTCGTCGTCCATTAATTTTAAATATTACTTTTACTGCAACTCAGCGTACTCCTAAAACAAGTTTTTGTATATTAAATAATGTTTACGTGTAAATAGGACCATTATTATGTTGTAGTGCAACTCACTTGTGTTAAGCTCCGAATAGTGATGATCTTTCACATCTCTGAAGCCATGTTTTCTTTAATCAATGCATTACTAGCTGTTTTAGACGATGTGCTCTTACTGATGTTCACAATACAAAAGTAACTTGAAGCACATTTAACTTCAGGTAACGTGTGTAATAATGCAAAGGCTATAAAGCCTGACTGTACCGATCATATTTGTTCTCATCGTTTTCATACCTGCAGTAACCAATTTAACGGTTTAACCCCAACAAAATAAATAATTTTTGATATCTTGCAAGGGTTTTATGGAGCTCGTATTCAGTAGGTTGGCGTGTCATACTTCAAGGGTTATGACATCATGCGTTAGACATAAATGATGGGCAGGTACGAAGAAATCTGCATCAAAAAAGCGCGCCGGAGTAGCCGTAGCGCATAGCAGTTCCTGCGGGTGGCTCTTTCAGTACTATTCGACTGCAGCGCCGCCGCCACCTGGCAACACGAAAGAGGACAAGCGGCGAGGCGCGGTCTCGCCACTCAACACTTCTAGTACACTCTAACACGGCTGTTGCATTTCTTCCGTTCTTATAATGAAATGCAGGAAATGACATCATTATGAAATAACTACACAATCACGTAAGGACGCTATCACACGGTATCATCGCTTCGTCAAACGTGCGCCGGTCACGGAGGCAGTAAAGGCGCAGAAAGCTTTTGCAAATGAAGGATCAATACATCGGCTGAGACGAAAAAAAGGAAGATGCACGTGTGACCATTTGAGTTGCTTTACCAGCTGTTAAAAACGTCCGTTAACAAACAAGCTGAAATCCCCTGCTGCACCGTTGCTATAGCAACCACTACATCTGCGCAACCACCTACTGACAAAATAACCAAGGTTCAATAAAATTTCTCTTGAACTTAATTGGTACATAGCAATGAAGGTGAAAAGTTCAGCGGAAAACCAATGCGGACCGTAAAGTGTAAAAGAGACGAACACTGATGCTCACTATTGACTATGGATGGATGGATGGATGGATGCTATGAGCGTCCCCTTTATAACGGGGTGGTGACAAGTATGCCACCAGGCTCGACAAAAAAAAAACCTTTTTTCTTTTTTGATGTTGGCCTAATGCCTCTACTTCGATAAATTCTATCTTAATGGAAAAAAAGGAAAATTTTCAGCTTAAGTTCTCTGCCATTTACGGCACACTGTCCATACTTTATTTTTCCAATATTTATTTTTGTCCTTTCTCTCTAATTTTCTGCCACCAATACTCTAACCGTCTCTTACTTATTTCAATCGCGGGTGTGTTCAGCTTTCCATTGTTGTCCCAAAAACCCAAGGCTTCCTGTAGGCTCGTGCCCAAACGTACACCTGGGTGGATATCTCCACATTCAATCAGAACATGCTCCGCCGTTTCCTTATCTTTCCCGCAGCATGTGCATTGTTCTTCTTCTTTACTGAATCTTGCTTTATAACTACGCGTTCTAAGGCAACCCGATCTCGCTTCAAACAGTAAAGCGCTTCCCCTTGAATTATCGTAAAATGCCTCCCTCCTTATTTCATTTTTGCCCTTTCGGTAGTTACTCAAAGCCGGTTTTTTCTCCATAGCTGCCATCCAGTAAATCCTCTCCGCCTCCCTGACTTTTCCCTTAACGCTCTTTGTTGACATATGGCTTACAATACCAGCCGTATATTTACTAGTGAGTCTTCTAGTTCTTTTTCTCCACTGTGTGTCCACGCTCTTCCTATACAAATAACGGAACACCTTCTCTGCCCATCTACTCTCCTTCATATTTCTTAGCCTTTCTTCGAACCTTATTTTGCTCTGCGCTTCCCTCGCCTCAAAACCTGCCCACCCCATATCGCCCTTTACAGCCTCGTTTGTCGTCTTCCCGTGAGCACCCAACGCGAGGCGTCCCACAGTCCTTTGATTTACATCCATTCCCGATTGCACCTCTGCCCTCATGCACACCACTGAGTTCCCAAAAGTAAGCCCTGGAACCATTACACCCTTCCACAGACCTCGAAGCACCTCATACCTATTGTATCCCCACAACGCTCTGTGCTTCATTATTGCCGCATTCCTCTTTCCTTTTGCTGCCGAGGCTTTTTCCTGTACCTCCATGTATCTATCACTCTCATTTACCCATACTCCAAGGTACTTGTATTCACTTACCCTCGGTATTTCTTGGCCTTGTATGGACACCGTCTGATCACAGGGATCATTGAATACCATCAATCCACACTTCGTTACACTGAATCCTAGTCCAAGAGCTTCACCTTCCCTTCCGCATATATTCGCCAGCTGCTGTATATCATCTCGACTGTCCGCAAATAAGACGATATCGTCCGCATAAAATAAACCTGGAAGCTTCTGCTCAATCATCATGCCGCCCTGTTTGTGTGACAGATTAAAACCAATGTTGCTACCTTCTAGCGCTTTTTCCATACTCACCATGTACAGCATGAATAACAGCGGGGACAAAGGACATCCCTGTCTCAGACCCTTGCTAACCTCAACGTTCTCTTTGCTACGCATTCCTTCCCACTCTATGCAAACTGTATTTTCTCGGTATATCTCCCTCAAAAGCTGTATACAGTCGTCGCCCATGCCCATTCCTTTCAATATATCCCACAAAATTTCCTGATTAACGTTGTCGTATGCCCCAGTGATGTCTAGAAAAGCCACGTACAAGGGCCTATTCTCTATTTTAGATATTTCTATACACTGAGTGAGAACAAACAGGTTATCGTCTAACCGCCTGTCGACTCGAAATCCGTTCTGAAGTTCTCCCAAAATATCGTTATGTTCGGCCCATGTTTCTATTTTCATTTTTACTGCTTGCATCGCCAACCTGTATAGTACCGATGTAATGGTTAGTGGTCTATACGAGCGAATCTTGTCCTTTTCTCCCTTGTCTTTATAGATTAAGTTCATTCTACTTTGTCGCCAACTGTCCGGTATTTGTCCGTCCTTTAAGCTTTTTTCTACTGCTTTTAACAATGCTTCTTTAGTGTTATGTCCTAGTTCGTTAATGAGGCTAACGGGAATCCCATCTAAACCCGCGGCAGTGCGCTTTGGAATTTTTCCTTCGGCCTTTTTCCAGTTGAAATTATAAAGTTCTAGCTCTTCCTCTGTTGCTTTCTCCGCCACACTTTTACTCAACGGGGAGATCCCCTGGACGCTCTTTTGAAACGAATCGGCTGTTACCTTTTGGATGTAACCTAGCGCTTCGTACCCTTCCAATTGATTTCCTCCTTCATCTAGAATATGTTGTTGCGTTGTGACAGACTTCCTACCTAGCGCCTTTATGTGGCTCCAAAAAATCCTAGGCGCGGCCTCCTTTTTTTCGTGTATCTCTGTCATCTAGCGTTCACTTTCACCTTTAATTTTTGCCTCTACCTATTTCTGTACAAGGGATTTTTTCTCTAAATATATTTCCCATATTTTTTTAACTTCGTCCTGCGGCCGCTTCTCCTTTTTTGCCTTTCTATGCTCCCGTGATGCTTCGCGTCGCTTCTCGATCGCCTCCCGAATTTCCTTGTTCCACCCACTTTTTGGCTTCCTTTTTCCTTTCCAGCAAACAGTTTTCTTCTCTTTCCCTATCTCCTTCGTCATTAGATGTAACAGCTCACTATACTCCCAGTCCTTGCCTGGTATTTCGCCTACTTCTTCCTCGACTCTTGCGGCTATATTTATTATTTGTTTGTCATTTAAATACGAGCTGCCAGACTTTGATTCCATGCTCATATTTTCAGTTTCGTATCCCATTTGTAATGTTATTCGTTTATGATCACTACCCAAGCTGTTAATGCCTTCCTCGTCTATCCTCATTTCTGTCAGTTTGTGGTAAATTCCTTCAGTCATGAGACAATAATCAATACTTGATTGCTTGTTTCCGACTTCCCATGTGATCTGGCCGTCACATTTAGGCCCCGTGTTAACTATCTCCAGACTATGTTGCTCGCAAAGATCTAGTAATAACTTCCCATTGGTGTCTGAATATCCGTCAAGGTCATGTATGTGGGCATTCATGTCCCCTAGAAGGATGATTTCGGCCCCATTACCAAATTCCTTAATATCCGCACTCATGCAATCCACTATCTCCTGATTCTTTTCTCTGCAGTTATTCCCCGTCCACAAGTAGGCTACCCCTAGCCACGTTTCCTTTCCACCTACTGTGCCCAGAACCCAGAGGTGCTCTGAACACGTCTGTTTCACTCTAACCCATTTGGCTCCGCGATGAATTAGCATTCCTACACCCCACCTTTCCTTTCCGATATGGTCCTGTTACACCCTTCCCAAACATAATTTTCAATATGTGGTGGCTCTTCCAAGTCTAAGGTGTGTTTCTGTAACCGCATACACGCCTATCTGTTCTTTGTTTAACTGCTCCTCAATCTCTAACCATTTTGCCTTCCTTCTGCCACCCTGCATGTTTATGTAACTAATTGCAACACGCGCCTTTTTCCTTTTTCTTTTACCTTTTTTCTGGTTTTTCGCAATTCTACCTGTCAAAGCGTCCTCCTGGTTGTTTTCCCTGTTACGAGCTACCCCGGACTCCGAAGGGCCCGTGAGCCCCCCAAAAAAGCTACTGCGCGTCCTGCCAGTCACCAGCCCACCTCGTGTCCAAGCCTCTTATCGAAATGAATCTTGTCTCTTTGGAATCCCCCCCACCTGTGCACTTCCCTGTTTAAATCCACTACCTCGAAACCCTTCTCTCGACTAATTCGCCATATCTCTTTGTTTGCGTCGACAACCGCTCTTTGCAGGTTGACGTTGCGTACTGGTACTTCCGGTACTGTGCATACTACAATTTGCACCTGGGGGGACACGGCGCGCATGTCATCCACCCCTTTCGCCAAGGTCGTCGCTAGTCCTGACGATTCTTTTTTCAGGACGTCATTTAGCCCTCCCGCAATTACAACGAGGTTACGATTGTTAGCTTTAGCTGCGAGTTGTTCACCCGCTTGACTCATTACTGTCCCCAGCGTTTGTCCTGGGAACGTCCCTATCGCAACTCTCTTGTCGCCTTTCACCCTTTCTTTGATTGCCGCTGCGCATCGGACTAAATTTGAGTCACCGGCGATGATGACCTGTTCAGACATTCCTTCTGAAACCTGCACCTGGCTGCTGACTAGGTGACTAGCGTGAGTCACGGCTGCTGGTTTGCTCCCTCCCTCCCTCAAAACTACTTCCCGGTAGCTGGGCCCTGTGGCCAATGTATCTGCCTTTGTCATGCCTGTTTCCTTCATCTCTCCCGCACGGGGGGTCGTCGCCATAATGCTTCCGCCGTCACCTGCGTCTTCGTTCCCTTTCACGACCTTCGATAGGCCCTTCTCGGCTGACCGGAGCCTTTCTTCCATGGCTGACGTTTTCTCTCGCTCCTTCGCCAATGCATTCTCCAGCTCTGCGATTTTCTCCATGAGCCCACTCTGGACCGCCATCATATTTTTCATTTTCTCCTCGAACTCGCACTGTCTACACTTGGCGTCATCTTCTGCTTTCTCCTCCGCACTAACTTCCACCTTCCAACCTACCCCGCACTCTGAACACTTTACGGTCTTTTTGACCATGGCTAGCTCAGTTTACCGATGCCCACGTGTTAGAAAACTGTACTAAAATACACTGGTCTAAGCCAAAAAGAACCACAATAATAAATAAATACGCTACACTTCACAGCACCTGCGCATGCACGTGGTCGGTCTACGCGCAGACCTCAGCCAAGTGGTGGCTGGAGAAAAAAAAGACACCGTACAAAATACTAAAAAAAACGTACACCGTAATAGATCTAATCAAGCTTTACGCTAGCGCCTTACGTTCTCATAACGCCACAGACAGAGGCAAGCTGGAAACATGCAAAAACACTTATCTGTAGCTGTCATTCCGGAGCTCTCCAAAAACACGTCCGACCTCTCATCATCAGCTACAAGTCCCTCCTACAAGTCCCTCCTGACTATAAGATCGAGCAGAGTCGCCGCCTGGCGGCAACTGGCCGAAACGGTGAAGTGTGAATTGCTCCTTGCGTCGTCTGCTAGCCACGCCGTGTTTCTATGTGCGCGTACGTCATGCACGTTCTCGAAGTGTGGTTTGTCTGGTCATGTCAGTGCGAGTGTAACTGTTTCTACGTATGTCTGAAACGACGCACGAAAGCATTTGGCCTTGCTCAGCTGCTAATGCATTTTAATAAGATGGGCGAGTACAACTTTCCAGAATGCTGCTTATTGTCGTCGTACCCTCCATTCACCAGAATAATTTCAGAGGTGGTGCCGTTTTCATCTTCAAGCACATTGCAACGTGCTTTTGGCATCTTCTCAAACACGAGGACTAATAACTGCTTTGTGAATACAGCGTTTGATAGCAGTTCGGTTGTCAAAAAAAAAAAGCACACAGGCTCTAGGCCATGCACTTGCGCGCTGTTGGTAGGTGTACAACTACGGTACTGTAGTTTATCGATCATGCGAGGAGGCTTAGTTGTGTTTATCTGGCCATTCTACCTCCACATATAAATACTACTATCACATAAACTGTGAGACTTGGGTACTTCCACTGTACTTTTTGACAGAGTTACCGTGCAGAACCGTGTGCTTTGGTTTAAGAACGCTTCAAAGAGCCCGGACGATGAAAAATCAATTCAGACGGCATGCCTTATATATATATATATATATATATATATATATATATATATATAGATATATATATATATATATATATATATATATATATATATATATATATATATATATATATCGTATAATTTCACGGAAACTCTCATCTTTTTTACATTGTTTCCAGCATTTGTGTGGCATAATTGTTAGTGACCGGCGGTAAGCAGTGGTAGTTTTTTGTCTGAAAAAAAAAAGAACACGGTTGTCCCATGAACCAGGCCTTTGTTGTAGCACCGTCATGCACGTAATCCACCGATGAAGTCTTTCTGCCGAACTCATACAATATTTTTACTGGTACAAGAACATTTGCGTACACGTGGTAACGCATTGATTTGATTGATATGTGGGATTTAACGTCCCAAAACCACCATATTATTATAGAGACGACATAGTGTAGGGCTCCGGAAATTTAGACCACCTGGGGTTCTTTACCGTGCACCCAAATCTGAGCACACGAGCCTACAACATTTCCGCCCCCATCGGCAATGCAGCCGGTGCAGCCGGGATTCGATCCCGCGACCTGCGGGTCAGCAGCCGAGTACCTTGCCACTAGACGACCTCGGCGAGGCACGTGGTACACGCAGTGTAGCGCAAAGCGCCGTCAGCCAATAAGCTTTCCTGACTAGTCTTATCGACTATCCCACATTATATGGTGAACAGAATGCGAGAAAAAAAAAAACAATATGCGTATAAGCTGTGGACGGTGGTTCTAAACTAATCGCACAGATATGCGGGCTTTCTACGAGCTTGCTTTTTTTTGTAGTACGCAGATGAAGATGACAAAGATGTAAAAAAGTATTTCAGTGATGCTACAACAGTGCGTATAACAGGTGGAACACAAGCTAACACGTACAAACAACACAGCAAAGGCGTGGTTTAGTGCGAAAGCGTGAAAAAAGTCACCCAGGGTGAGCATCCCTCGAAAGGCAGAATTCGCTATTACTCGCGGGTAATGTTAACGTTGCATAGGCGTCGTGCAGCGATTCAGTAGAGAAGAGCGTAGATACAAACAGTAAACTGTATATTCAACGCATTTTATCCGCCGACAATCGGCTCAGACCGCACACAACGAAGCGTCGCTGTATGTATTTGTATATGCGCCGCCGACCGCCTATCCACACTTGCGCGGGAACAGTGCTGCCACCTATAGCCCGATCTGGCTGCGATAACGGCTTTATTTTGCTCGCAAGAACGAATACAAATGCCACGAACACACCCGCTACAGTGGTCTATTGAAGGCACTCGGCTGCTGGCCCAAAGGTTGTGGAATCAAATCCCGGCCGCGGCTGGTGCAGTTTCGATGGAGGCGAAAATGCTCGAGTCCCGTGCGCTTTAAATTTAGATGGTGTTAGGGAACCCCAAGTGTTCGAAATTTCTGAAGCCCTCCACTACGGTGTCTCTCATAATCATATAATGGTTTTAGGACGTTAAACCCCACAAATCAATCAAGCCTTGCATGTTCACCTGTAACACGGGGTGTTGCTTGCGTAACGACAGAAAAAAAATGCGCACGCATGAATTCACATTTAGAGGTGTACACAAAGGTATAAACGTATCATTGATGCAGCAGCCATTTTCCTGATGTATAATTCCTGCAAGGTAAGTCAGCACGTGTTCCTTGTTGCTTCTGCCGGTAATCAACTTTTCGCAAAATTTGTGGTCGTATTGATTACTCAGACATCAGACACGGTGAAATATTACAAGGGCAAGAATGAAAAGATAGTGCATTGAGGAAATGCTTCTAGAGACGTTTATGGCAGAAAAGTGTCCCGTGACTCATATTTAAAATACCTTTTTCACTAAGCACGAAATTGTCTCCCACTTGGAAAAGCACTCCACCTTACTTATATGACAAAAAGAAAAAGGAACAAAATGTCACTGTCCTGCGTAGTGCTGCCATAATCGATACGTAAGAAAGGTATGTCGCTGAAATACAAACATGTTTTTAAAGCAGTGTATCTCGGTGCAGAAATAAAGATACTGAATAGTGTCATGTAGTCACGACGGTGAAGAATAACTCGAAAACACCAAACTCTTTATTTTGCTGATACCCAAGTCGCGGGATCGAATCCCGGCCGTGGCGGCCGCATTTTCGACAGAGGCGAAAGTGCTTCTGGGCTGTGTGCTTATATTTGGTGCACGTTGAAGAACCCCATTGTAAAATTTTTACTTATTCTGGTTGTGATTGATTTCTTCTTCCTCCCTTTTCAAAATTGTTGGTAATAACTTAATTAAAAGCTCCAGCAAATTCGTGGTCTGGACCAAGGCCGCCTCCGAGTAGGACCGGAGACCCTATCTCCTCGCTGCCTCACGGGCTTGCTGGATGGCCCACAGTTGATCTTTAAGGTTGGAGCTGCACAGAATTAAAGATTTTGTTTTATAATAACCGCCAGTTTCATGGCCGGTCCACCGTGGATGCCATAGATGAAGAAACGAGCAAGGAAGGAAGCAAGAAATAGCTGATTCTCTTGCGAAGGCATCCCTTTCGACACCAATTATTCCTATTTTCCCTCATACAGTATACATTACGGTGGCGCGATTTCGCACACTTAATATCAGGCAAAATTTATCTGACCCTGCACTGACGGCTTCTCCAGAGTACAAACACTTGTTATTTCCCTGGCGCAGTGAACTGACTAATTCAAGGATGATGGAAGTTGTCATCACGAAATTTCGTTGCCGCGTTACCTCCCTCAATTTTTACTTGCATAGATCAGGCATATTGAATTCCCCTATGTGCATTTACTGTAATCAAGAAAAAACGATCAGTCATTTTTTATTACATTGTCGCCGTTTCGATTTATTCAGGCAAAGCATACTAACACCACCTCTTCAAAGACTGGGCTTGCAACTATCACAACCTGATCTTCTTTCATTTGGAGCCTCTACACTGGGTTTCAGCCACAGGGATGTTTTATTCGCCGTTCAAGAATACATCACTGCGACTAAACGATTTTCTTGCTAAATTGCTGTCTCACTATTTTTACTTCTTTTTTTTCTGCAAACCTGATACCGGTATTTCAAATCAAAATTAAGTTACAAAAAAAATTGGTAGGAATGAATGCTGAAAGTTTAGGGCAAATTCACCTCATAATCGGCCAATCCCCTTTTTTGGGTACGAGCCATTTGCACAGGGAAACAACAAAACAACAACAACAACAAGCTCGTGCGAGCTACGACTAGCGTGAAGGAAAGCGAAGACGAAGAAATCGAGATGTCTTGGCAGGCGACGTTGTGTCTTCTCTTGAGTCTTATACGTCCCATTCTGGCCCAGCGCGGCGTCTTCGAGTAAGTAAATTGTTCCAGTGGTCGGTGCGAGGCCGTCCGTGGCGTTTATGACGCTGTCATGGCATCAGAAGACATCGTTGTGCTATTACACGCTCCCGCAGGCCTTTCGTGGAGCTCACCGAGGAAATACCGCATACCCAGACGGTGGATCTGCACCCTCACACTCTAGAAGATCCCCGGGTTGGCACTCCTGGTCTGGGCTTAGGCGGTGCCTGCACTCATGATGCCCAGTGCGCCGTTGGTCTCGCTTGCACAAGGTACCGTATACCCCACGAAGACCCGTAATTCACTTCTAATGTACTCGTGCATCATACTGCAAGCTGTGTTTATTTTTACCATTATTATCTCGGTAATGATTACATGACATTTTAAGTACGAGTGAGAGGCCTGCGAACGTGTATAGATGTGGGTGTGCCATGCGGGTTTTATGCGCACGATAATATTACCGGTTTTGTTTGGAGTGATGGCTGGTGGAGAAAAGCTTCTCAGTATACGGCTAGATAACATAGAACTTCGATGTACAGAATCGGTACATAAACAGCTGACGCATAATGTTCTAGCTTTCAACAAATGTTTTGAGTGTATACTGTTGTTGCTAATGAAAAATTGGTCCTTATCAAAACAACCACGTAAATGAAGACGCTGCATGCTTTCAGCAATTGACCGTAACATTAAATAAAAGTTGGCTTGTCGCGTTTGTGACATGTCAGCCTACAAACAGAATCACGTAACCCCCGCATTCACAAACGCTCCTCGACTCGACTTTCACTCTTGACAGAGTTGAGCAAAATGACGCTGCACTACCCAACAATCTTAGCACACTATCGCTGATATGCAGTGACTTGACGTACCTAAAGATGGCGCTCCCGTCGGATTTCTCAAGTGAAGGCGAAGCGTTGAGTGAAGGAAGTTCAAGAATACGGGGGATAGAGCTGTTTATGCATTTTATAAAGGGGTCATTGTGGAGCGTGATTGATTCATTAAAAAAAACTGATGTTTCTAAAAATACAGATTTAGAAAAAACTGGGCTTGCAACCATTCTACATAAACGGCTGCACTGATATCAATAATTTCATAATAACTGTTGGTGTTCAGCGACCCAGATGGCTATGAGAACGCACTAGTCTAGGCGTCACAATGTGGCCCAGCGCTAACGCATGCGGAAGGGAAAAAAAGGGAAAGTTAGCGCTTTCCCCGTTGTCTCGTCCTCGTCCGTGTGTGTTAGCGCTATGTCACATTTTGATGCATACAAACAACTGACCCAAAAGGCCACGTAGTCGAGGCCTCAGTATATTTCGACGACTCCGGGTTCTTTACAGTGCACGTCGCCCTGACCTGCACTCGTTCCTGACGCACCACGAGATGGTTGCCGCCAACAGTCCAGTTTCCCGGTTGATAAGGCACCTAAGACTTTCAACCACTCAGATAAATGCAGGGGAACACAGATGAAGACAGGATAGGGATAAACAGAGAAGGATGCTGTCACTTTATGTTAAAAGAATTCGGCAGATCCCACGTACATAGAAATCGACGTTGTGCGAAGCATGCGCAGGGAAGGTGACCGAGTTGATATTTTTTTATTGAGCGACACGTCATGAAATGACGCTAAATATGCGTGCAAATGTTGCACGAGCAGATATATTTAACCATATGGTGTAGTAGCGCAATTTTCACGGGGACGAAGAGGACAAGAACACACGACACTCGCAATGTAGCGAGTGTCGTGTGTTCTTGTCCTCTTCGTCCCCGTGAAAATTGCGCTACTACACTATATGGTTAAATGATGTCTCACCAACTAGCCCAGCTCTCAACCCTACTGAGCAGATATATGTTGAAGACTGCATATGCTTTTTATATAACCAGTTGTTTGCACTTCCGCAACGATGCTAACTGGAACATGCGTGTTAGAAACACCAGAAACTGATATGAAGCGTTGATGCTCGCGAGGATATTGGCCCTGGACACTGCTACTAACCACAGCGGACGTTAACCCGACGTGACGGGTGTATAAAAGGAATACATATGTAATGTTTATAAAACTGGGTAGGCAGCACTGCAACCACTATTGACGTTTCGCGAAGATTAGCGTCTATTTGAAAAGTAGTTCCGACACCAGGCGTAGCTCTGAGGTAAAATGCTTCATTGCCACGCAAAATGCTTGAGTTCGATTCCAGCTCGGACCCTGACATTTATTCTTTGCATTCGTCGGGTTGACGCTACCGATGTCGGGTATTTCTTAACGCTCATGCGTTAAAATTACCCATGTGTGTTTTCGTCGTTCCTGCAGCGTCGATCACCTGTGTCACATACCCGCATACCAGCGGCACATACCCACCCGTGGGTATGTGCCACTGTCTGGCGAGAAGTGTTTGACGACGCATGCGACGAGATTGTGACATTATTCATGTCTTGATCAGCGCGTCATATTCGTCAAACCATCTTACCTTCCCATGCTAATTTTGGTTAACGCCGTGTTACGGGGGCGACCACGAGAGCAGCCAACGTAAGCGGCTAGATAGATAGATAGATAGATAGATAGATAGATAGATAGATAGATAGATAGATAGATAGATAGATAGACAGACAGACAGATACGCTCAAAGTCACCGAAGTTCGCTAAAAAATTCTTCGAATTTAGTAGTTTTGTGTGGGCCAATTGACTGACGTTTCTTCTTGTCCCTGTTTTCCACCGGTCTTGTGCTAGGAACGAGCAGCAAGGCATCTCCAGATGTCTGTGCTCCCCGGCTAGACCCATCTACATCCAGCATGCGGGCATCGGGAAGTGTGTTCGGGGTGAGATATGAACCTGCTTGGTCTCTTTGCGAATCCTTTCATGTGTATTGTGCTGATTGTGGCAGCTGGTCCGGTGATGTTGCCTTGTCGGATAGCTTACACACAGGACAGTATCCTTACATTGCAAATACGCTATGCTATGCTGTAACGAACAGGAGATGTTGGTGGTTGTGGTGCTTGTTATCATTGTGATGGTCATTCTCGTCATCTTTGTTAGTATCCATTTTTAAATTAGCTGGTGACAAATAGACATGCAGGGACAGTTTATTTCTTTACAATCAGGTTTTATTTATTCGATTTCATTCTCTAATGTACGTTATGTATTATGTTCAACTTCATACCAGCATATATTTCATTATTGAACTGCTGTCTGTGCCAATTAGGCGGTACCTATGGAGTGTATTATAATTTCTTATGAAATCCAGTGCTCGTATGATGGCTGGATGCTATCCACGGACTTTGCTGGACGAATATCTTGTAGTTTAACGGTTACGTGCTGGCTGGTTTCTGGATTTTCTTTGCACGTGTTTTACGCATGCAGCGCCATGTGTTACATACCTGCAGATACGGGAAACTGACAATGACCTGCTGGTAGCACGAATCCAATGGCATATGCATCAAATGGATTTTCTTAAGGTACAATTCTAGACTTGAGGGTTTTATAATGACTGTGCTACAAACGTGTAGTGTTCAATGTCCCTTCTCTAAGCCTTCCGCCACATTGCGCGATTATGCATAACCAAATCGCTGTAACGAACACAGATATATCAGCTGCTGCCTCGGTTATGTAGGAAGATTTAGGTGATGATACAACCTATGGTGTAAATATTGTCGATGCCAGAAAGATAAGTGTTGAAGGCCACAGTTCATTTGAGAAAGAACAGATATATATATATATATATATATATATATATATATATATATATATATATATATATATATATATATGTGACGACGTTTCCGGTACTTGGCGCACCGGGGGTCGGTCACTTTCACGCCTCTAGTGAAAGCGCCTGATCTTCACAGAGTGCTACACTTATGTTGGATGATATTGGAGATAGCATGATTCATAGAATGCGACACAATTTCTTGAAAGACCAAGTTCTTGGTTAATCCTGGTTCTGAACACCACGTTAGTGTGAATTTCCCGTCAAACTGAAAAGGTCTCTTCTTGAGAAGTCCTAACAGAGTTCCTTGTAGCAGAGGCCTGCGTACAAAAGGACAGGTAATGCACTCCCGTTAGCCATCTGGAACGGACACTACTGAGGAACAATGACTTGGTTTACATTTGTAAGATGTACTTTGAGAACTCTAATACTGTATGTTTCACTATCGTAAGTTCATTATTAGTGGAGAAAATGTAGATTTAAAGTTTCATTTTTGAATTTACCGCCAGAATGTTCGCGCGTGGCGTAATAAATGTCAAAATGTATTTTCGGTACTATCGTGGCATTCGGTAAATAAACTTTTATGGAACTTCGTGTGCTATAACTATGACACTCATAGATTACAAAGTACTTTATCATTATACATTGCAAACTATGTAGGACCCAGTAGACGCCTTCAAAATTTCTTATGTCAGTTTTGGCACGGGAACTTCATGGTGGCGCCGCCACTCACATTTTCTTTACGCGCGTTTTTTCCCTTGCTAAGCGTCGTGTCGCGGTAAGAGTGGGGCCTTCGGATTTGTGAAGTTGTACTTTACTATAATACGCGAAAAATTGTGTTGTTCTTTAGAGAGCCGATGAAGAAGTCTGCCATATTCTATGTCAGTCGCACATGACACGTCATTCTTTACGCTGTAAGATTAAAGTCACTTAGGCTTTTGTCGATAATAGCGGCCAAGGAACCCCGATTTCTACTGATGTAGACATCAGTGGACATCAGAACCACTGATGACCACTTATGCAAGGATGGGTTGTGATGACTACCCATCCTTACCACCGGAAAGCCGTGCACCAAAGATAGGTAATTGTGGGGAGGCACGTCATAGTTTTATTTGTATTTTGACATCCACTGCGAAGCTTGTCATTTTCGAACTGGGGAGGGGCGAATCCTGCAGATAAAGCCTCGCCCTCCTCAACGAGGAAACGGGTGCACGCATGTGCTTCGTGGCACAAATAATTTGCCATGGGCTGGTTGTTTGAAGTCGACAGTTGAAAAAAGTGATATCGCACTCAGTGTGAGCTGCTATTCACCTGGGTTGTGTCACTCTTTGGCGCGTTGTAGCGTATATTCAGCATTTAGGTTACCCATAATAAACTCTCCCGCTCTTCGAAGTGTGTTGGGATCGAGTCCCGATGCCAGGAGGATCGGTACCGCGATTTACACTGATTGGCATGGGACCTGGTACGGTAGGAAAGTGGTGGGCACGCAATGCTATAAAGAAGGATGTGCGCGCAAAATACGATCGTTTGAAGAGAACAGGATGTATAGAGAGATGTGTAAGGTTTGTTAGGGTAATTCACCCGACTTAAGAGGACCATGGTTGTGTACTCGCAGCCAAGTCCCTGTACGAGTCGTGCGTGAGCCACGTCGAGTGCAACCACGACAACCCGAACGTGCAGTGCGTCGACTTCCTCTGCTACTGCCCGCTACCATTCGTGCTCACCGAGGACCGACGCTGCCTGGCACGTAAGTCTCTTTCTTCCCCATCAGCCTCTCGATTTATTGCGCAGTCTCAGCTCGCCTACCTAATTTAACAAAAATCGAAAAAATGTTCGACAGCCTGTTGCGCTCTCTGTAACACCTCTAGGCGAAAGCTGGACACACTTTGTAATGCCCTAAGATATACAATTGACCACGCTTCTTCCAAAAGTCGCCGGGTGATAGAACGCATTACATTACTTTGACATTATTAGTGGAATGTGTTTTTCCTCCCCAAGATTTCTGCCCTGCATGGTATAATAATAATAATAATTGTTGGGTTCTAGAGTTCCAAACCCACGGTATGACTATGAGTGATGGCAGGCTATTTCGACTACCTCGGAGCTATTCTGTCAGCGTTCTGTAATAGCCCAGAACGAAACGTCGTATGAGGACGAGAGGGAGCCACAGTGGATTGGTCTCGGTGCTCGTCTGACGGTCCGACGTGGTAAAAGCCACCGGAAGCAGCGGGCTGTCAAATCAGTTTGGCGCAGGATGTGCACAGAACGGGTGCACGCACTGTTTTGTCCGATAAAACAGATACATGATGGTCTCCGAATGATTCGAACTGGATGAGCATGTAAGCATTATAGGGCGAGTGATTTTTACTGGCCTTTTTTGCGGAGGCTTAGTTTAATCCCGTGCCGATATTATGTGAAGACTGCAAACAGCCCCCCCCCCCCCTACTCCCTCCCCTTCCCCTCTTCCCACTGAACGACTCGTTACATTGCAAGACCACTTGGCATCCACTCGAGACAATGACTCAAATTAATTGGTGAAGTCATCACGTGGTTTATTTTCAAGCTTTGACGAAAGTGCTTGCTAATATTGATGCTCAACTCTATTTCTTCACACGTTGGACGGTCGAATGCTAAACTTTATTGTTAGTCTTGAGCTGAACGACTTCCCTCAGCTCGCCTATTGGCTCTTTGCTCCGTCTCGTTCTCTCGTGATGTTCCGTTCTGTTCCGTCTCAGAACGCCTTCAAAATAACGGCCTTGGTTTCTTTAACCTGTACTGAAATCTATAAGTACGTGTGCCTTAAGCATTTTCGTCTCCATCGCGAATGCGGCTGTCGCCGGTATTCAATTTCGCGACCTTTGAGTCAGACCCAATGGTATTGCACTATCGCCGCTATCGGCGCATTAGTGTCAGTGTGTGTTAAGACAACCATCTGACAGCTGAAGGGATTGTGATTTACGATGCATGATGGAACTCTTAAGAGACATGGGTGACTCATACAACAAAGTGTGCAAAGCATTAACCGGCTCCGCCGGATGCCTTGCCTCTGAAGAGTTCCGGCCTGCATTGTAAATAACAAAGACAAGTACCTCAGCTGTCCAAATGGTATGCTTTTCGAGATTCCCTTGTCTTGTGGTAGAATTACGTAGCTCCCACTGAACATTACCCCAGTGACAGACTGAGACAGTACAACAACAACGTTAGAAATGGCAGAGAAGGCCACCTGGCAAATAATTGCTGACATTGTTAGTGTAGTCCGGATTTTCACGCTTGCCCTGTTGTCACCAGAAGCCACGATAAATGGGTTATATTAGCCATTGAGGCCAAGAAAGTCATTGAAGCAGGTGATGAGCACGTTAACGTGGCTTCAATTCAATTATCATTAAAGAAGTTGTTATACTTCGATGCAACTACTCAGTGACGATGGTGATCTGTGACAGCACGCGGTGTACAAATAATGTGGTTTAAACGTTGTTGGAAGTGCCGCCTCATGTGTGTGCGCGACTCTCCTTTTTAGGAGCGAAGCTCCTCTTAGTCTAACCTTGTCCCGTGTCAGGCGTAACTAGCGGTATCTCCCGAAGAGTATAATAGATGGCGCTGTCTTTAGGAGTACATACAAACGGCACTTGGGTGAGAATATTCTAGATGGCGCTGTACAGCTACTATCTGATTGGCTGCTGTGTGGGCGGTGCCTGGGTGTGCAGGGAACGAGGGCATTTCTCAGTTTCCTAGATTATCGCCATACTTGTTGGATCGTTGGTGGGGCATGTACGAAGCGAGCGGCGGGTGCCGGGGGCCGTGGCTGCTCGTGCTAGTCGCCAGACAGACAGACAGACAGACAGACAGACAGACAGACAGACATACAGACAGACAGACAGACAGACAGACAGACAGACAGACAGACAGACAGACAGACAGACAGACAGACAGACAGACAGACAGACAGACAGACGCACGGATGGACGGACGGAATCATGAATGGAGGCATGGACGAGAACGAACGCTCGCATGAACGGACGGACGCATGGACGAACGCTTCGCACTCATCCTCATTCACTCTGTGGATCTGCTGTAATTTTTCTACATCATTGTCACACTTTTCGCTACAAGGAAGAAAAAATACAGTGATGAACTTAATATGAAGAGCTGTCTGTGATTGTAGCACGGTTTGACGAAGCAAAAAATAAAAGAATATAGATGGAGAAAGAATATCACAAAAACAAAAGGCTTAAGAGTAATGTAACTCGGTCAAAATGAAAATAGAAAGAAGTCTAAGTGCACTTACGTACATGTCTCTTTCGAATTTCTGGCCTAAGTCCATTTTCAAGTGAGAACACTCCTACACCTGCGCTCAGATTTCGCAATAGTATAAGTATGTTAAAGTTCCGTACTTTTTTTTATTTTGATGGTGCCAGTCTGGGACCTATCCAAAGAGCCAACCCAACACCACCTAGACTAGAGGGTGCTTGCCGACCGCCTGATGCGCCCCCCCCCCCCCCCTGTTTTCCTTCGCACACGCATGTGCGCCCATAAACCACCCTGCACAGGAACTAAGTCTGATCCACGCGAACAAGCCTTCTGATGCTGGCTCGGACGCCAACTCTGATTCACTGAGATAAGTTATCTTTGTGAATCAGGCCTTGTCTCTGTTACAGCGGTTCTCATTTGTAGCCGCTGTAACCCACGTGCACTTTCATGCAGCTCCCGGATACAGTCAAGTGGCCGCCGTGGTGACGCCCATCGTCATGCTGTCCCTGTCAGCGCTGCTGGGAATGGTCTACCTCTACCACCGGTGAGGCCATTGTGTGGCATGCTAATGGCGCCGGCGAGCCATCTATCGAGACGCCACAAACGAGAACATAACCGGTCCTTCCCCGCCAAGCGCTTGTTTCGCGTCGTTCACTCACCTAAAGTATTCTTGCACCATGGCCTGAATAGTGTATCTTTCTGAAGCAGTATCAAGACCTGACATGGCTCTGTGTCTGTAGTAGAATACTTGATGGCTACGAAGAATGTTTGGGTTTGATTTCCGCTGAGTTCATGATATGTATTCTTTGCATTCATCGCGTCAACGCTGCCTATGTCAAGTTTTTATCTTAACGCTATCGCGTTAATATTACCAATGTCTGTTCTCACCGTTCTTTGGCAGACATAAACAATCAATCACCTGTGGGACATGCCCGCCCACAGGATACGGGTATGTGCCACACGTGTCTGGTGAAAAGGGTTTGATGACGTACGCGATTGGATTGTCAAATTCTTTACATCATGACCAGTGAGTCATATTCGTCAAACCATCTTACCCTCCCATACTATTTTTGGTTTGCCCCAAGTCAAGGGGGTGATTACGAGAGCACCAAGACGTAGGCGGCTACACAGATAGATAGATAGATAGATAGATAGATAGATAGATAGATAGATAGATAGATAGATAGATAGATAGATAGATAGATAGATAGATAGAAGGATAGATAGAACGAGGAATTCGAAAACAGTGGTAAAGTGCTGGAGTGGAGATCTCGACAAGCGGAGTAGTCTTTTTCAAGGCTTTTTACTGTTGTAGCCATGAAAAAAAATACAACTGCGCTTGTCAAACCATCGGCTCCAGCACTCATCTCGTGTTTTCAAATTTCTCGTTGCAGGCTTCCATATTCTGCTTCTTGCCATTCCCATGAACATACAGTAATTTCCCTAAACCCTCTCCCACACTCTAAAGCAAAACAGGCGTCTGTCTGTATGGTTCTGAGGCTCTCTCGCCACGTATGTGACTATCTTTGAAATAGATAAGTGATGTCCTTGAGATGATTATATCTTTCTTTTGATGGTCATGCAGCCCACAAGAGAGTTAACGTGTCTCTTTAAAGGTACATTTAGCACATGGTCAGACAACGCTGTTGATCGGTAGTCGAGGCTCCCAAAAACACGTGTGCCAAATATTGTGGCTCAGCATGTGACCTGAAATTTACAATAAATTCTCAAAGCCAGTTGAAAATCGTTTTCTCTTCTCTCGACAAAGAACGCTACAGCTTAAAAATTACGACTTCCCAGGCTAGGTATCAGCCATTGGCTGATTCGAGCATGGCGCGCTCTGTAGTCACCGGGGCCGCCGCGGGAGGTCGCGACTTGTCAACGCTGCGCGCTATCGCACTGAAAAGCCACACATTCGAAGAAAAAAATAAAAAAGTGCTCGTGGTCAAAAAGCGCGTGTGACATACTTTCTTCTCTTGTGTCATCCCTCCCTGCATTGATTCTGGTGCCTTCGTCGGGACGAGAGGAGAAAGAATGCAATTGCAACGTGCGACAAATTTTTGTAATCCCGCTAGCACTAGACCGGCTCTAAAAATTTTTGCGGTGGTAAATTCGTGAGACAATAAGCGCCCTCAATGAATTCATTCCATGTCTGTTTACCAAAAAATTGTTGCTAGGCCCCTTGAAAGAGAGTCATATACGTGACAAGCCTTGACTGTGCAAAAAGAATAGCCCAAACTTTTTTTCTAAGAGTGAATTCATTGCTCCAGTGATTCCTGTCTGGTAAAATATTAAAAGAACGTGTGAATAAATAAATAAATAAATGAACGTACTTATGCAAGAATGCATAACAGGATAAGCTTTAATTGTTCTGTCGTATGAACGAGATCAACCATGCGCGACATTCGGCTGCACCTTCACTGAACACAGTGATGCCAGACATCATGGACCTCGCGTTGACGCATTATTTTGTGTTGGTGGACAGGGTGTACCACGAAAGCTGGGTCCCCGCCGAGCCGCACGTGGTGTCGGTGGCATCCACCGTCACGATTCCGCAACTGGCGACCACATCACCCCAGCCGAAACCACGCTACATACGGGGCCTATCCGCTGCTTCCAGACCTCCCATCTCGCCGCAGGTGGGCTTCGAGAATCTTTCGTTTGAGTTTGAACGCTCGATTGCAAAGTTATATCCTACGCTATATTATCGCTGCACAAGTAAACATCATTATGCATCTAGTGGACAAGACAAGTTGCGTTTCGATGACCTTGACCGAGAAGTAGCTACAAAAGTGCACACTGGTGTCACCAACTGTGGTCTCGGAGCCATTCTCATAAAATTTCAAGACGGCGTTGAAAGCGTTATTGCCTATGCTAGCCACATGCTGTCTTCTGCCAAAAAAAAAAAAGACTATTCAACAATCGAGAAGGAATGTGTGGTAGCCGTCTGCGTTATAACAAAGTTCCAGCCATACTTCTACGGGTGGTTTTTATGAATCACCAGTGATCACCCTCTCCTGACTGACAAATATCAAGGATCATTCGGGTCGTCTCACCTGATGGAGCCTTAGGTGGCAGGCAGCCCTCTTAACAATCGTGTTTTGACGCCAACTGTCTTTTCCGCGGCCCCGTTGAGACCCCTCCAAAAAACTCTGACGAAGACTGCTTTTTTCTTTCCACTCTAACATCTTTAAACGAGTCGCAACAGCAACGTAAATACTCAGAACTACCACCACTGATACAATAGTGCCTTGAAAGGCATCGCCCACTACCTCCCCGTTAGCTTGCGCGTGACTTGCAGCTTTCTGTTTATGTGATGACGTCCTCTACAAGTGCAACTTCCATCCTGCGAAAGCCGTTCACCTGCTAGTAGTTACCAGCAGTTGCCGATCCTCTCCGCGAGGACATTTTACGTGCATGCTACGACGAGCCATCGTTCGGCCATCTTGGCTTCTCACGTACTTTGGCGAGGATTAAACAGAAGTATACTTTAGGCGGAAACTTGTAAAGTTCGGGAAGCAGTCTGTAAAAACTTGCACTGCTTGCCAACGCCGCGAAGTTTGACCAATAAAACCGCCGGTCTCGCTTAGCCTGTAATACTTCTTCAGGCACCTTCCTAATTGTGTTTTGAACAACAATGCTTGTAACAGATTGGCATGGATTTGCTCGTGCCGTTTCCTAAGTCTCCAGCTAACAACTACTAGATTGTTGTCGTTGCCGACTGTTTGACTAAATTCTGCGAAACCCAAGCCGTTTAGTGAGCTTCTGCTTTCAATTTCATCATAAATGCCCTCCACAATGTAAAATTCACTGAACGAGCTTGCAGTCATTATAAGAGCGTGCTTCTTCAACTAAAATAATTTTGCAAATTTTGTAGAACTAAAGGAATGCTGCAATGCCCTAACCAGGGGCAAAGTACTTGGCATTAAACTAAGTTGTATTTTTTTTCAATTTACTCTGTGTAATTGTCACACATATTGCGACTGCCTATGTATGAAAATCTTCAAGCTCAGCCTCGATTGCTAAAGAGTTCAATAACGGGAATCGCGGTCCATCGCAGCGTCAAAACAACCTAGGGGACTCTTAACCGGACGGATGAATTTTGTGCAATTACACGAAAATAATTGAAATAAAAAAGTCACAGCTTTGCCCGAAGGGCGAATCAATGAACACGATCGCAACAAATTGGAAGGTCATGTGCAGAATCGCAAGCAGATTGAAACGTGCCACGCGTTTCTCACACACAATGACGCACTAACGTACTTACAGGTATAGAGAAGAACGTGAATAAGCGTCTGAGTTGTTACTTCGCTGTGTCTCAAAAGCGCGCCCTTTTCGCAAACGGAGACTGTGCAATGATTGCAGTGACCTTTGTGCTCCCGGCAACTACAACAGAATTGTTCCGGTGAAAGCCATACGCGTACGGTTATACCCACCGCGAGATGAGCAAGCAAGCGCTTGACCGTCTGCCCTGCCCCATCTCCGTGGGGCAAAGTACGCGTGGGAGATAAGAGCACGCGCCGCCGTGTCGAGACGATGTGCGACGCGTGCTCATTGCGCCATCTCACATTTAATGTTGAAAACTAGTCCCCCCCCCCCAATATGCCCATCACCAGCGGTAAGTGGTAGATAGAAATAGCTTGCCGTTTGAACGTTGACGAAGGTGCTCCTTCATGCCTCAGTAGCTAACGCCTCGCACTCACAATTTAGAAGTCCGACGTTTGATTCCGCGTACCAGAGTCTTTTTCTGGATCAGTTATTTCTTGCGTTTTCGTATATATAAACACGTATAGATATACGGTAAGTGACGGTAACGCTGATGGCAAAATCCAGCCGAGAGTGTCCATATAATAGCTATCGCAATAGAAAGTGACGAATAATGTGACTACTCACATTACCGAAAATGACGACATAACTACGTTACCCGTTACAGCTCAGAAATAGTAGAAAGTTTGAGAATAGCGCACCGCAAGTCCTTGCGCGGTGGTCGCTTCCACTGCGCTTGCGTCGTAACGTGAGCCGCTGTTCGCGTTCGCCGCCCGCCCGCAGAAAATTCGAAATAGCGGGCGGCGTGCGCGGCCCGCAGACGCTGGTTTCAAGGTTATGGTGTCGCTGCAATCATGCATTGCGGTTTGCAAGAGGGCAAATGCTATTCTAAAACTTATACGGCGCCCGCTATGGCCGCAACGCCCGCAGCGCCTGCAAACGTTATTCTAAAACTCACCATTAACGATAGTTATAGCGTGAGAACAAAACGACGACACAGAGACAAGAAGGACACGAAAGACACGAGCGCTCGTGTCTTTCGTGTCATTCTTGTCTCTGCGTCGCCGTTTTGTTCTCGCGCTATAACTATCGTCATGCCATACCAACTAGCCGAAGCTGCCACACTTCTAAGTCACCATTAACGCTTACGTTACTATGTTACCGAAAAAAATAACGTACGTGTTACCGGTAACGCCGTTACTTGAGACGCGTTACCGCCAATGCTGGATCCATGATCTTTTGCGTCCTCCTTTCTTCTTTTTACTGAAATGCTGCGCACCACGCTTGCAGTCACAACCCGAAGAGCACCGTAGTGACAGCAGTGAGCACACCCCCGGCAGCCCTTCTCCAACGGGAGCTACACCGAAGAGTGACGCAGCGTCCAGCGGCACCACGGCATCACCCCGTTGTGCCAGCAGCGGAGATGCACTTCAGCAGGGCCGTGTGACGGTCGCCGCTTGTAAGGACATCGCCATTCGCACACGCACCACCCTTCCACCGAAAGCCGTTTGAAGCGTTTGGGAGCGCACAACATTGCTCTAAATAAGAGCACTGGTAGTGTAGTTTAATTGCGAACAGTCAGGGTGTCGATACTATCAGCATGACTTAGTTTGGATTAGAGTTTTTCTTTTCGTTCACTGCTAAATAAACTGCAATCTATTTCGTTACTCAAGGTGGTATTCGTGTTGTCTAAATGTAGTGACATTAAAAAGGAGGCTGTGCTACAAGAAGCAAAGAAATTGTGAATTATATATAAGTAGGTATTGACGCAAAATGTGTTATAATTGTTCCCAAAATTGTAGATAAAAACCTTCGAAGGGAAGCAACATTCAAGTAATAACCATAGGCGAGGGGGGGGTCGAAATACGTCGAATCGGTATCGTCTAAGCCTTTTTGGTGTTTATATTTGTGTCGACATGTACATACCAGAGATGTTTCTGATGATTAGGTGTTCTTGATACGGCACAACTTTATTACTGTTGCGCAGAATTAAATATATGTGCCTGACGACGTAGATGTGGTGACTGACCAACTCAAGAGAGAGAGAAAGAATAAGTAAAAAGGCGGGGAGGTTAACCAGGGCTGAGCCCCGGTAGGTAACCCTGCATTGGAGAAGGGGAGGCGTGGTAAGAAAGTTATAGAGGAGGAGGAAAAAAAAAGTCACTGAATGGGTCGACGCCTAACAGTTTCACATATCAAACGATGAAACAGATCGGTGTCTTCGACAGTGTCGAAGAAGGAACCCGTATGGGTCTTGAAACATCTGTGTTTTTTTTTACCGTGACTTGGCCAGGAACCGCAACAACATCTTCATCGTGACACTTGACCAGATGAACTGTCGCCGAATTCTTGGCTATATATGCGTCTGTTTCTGACATCATGTTCGATAGTTACAGCTTACGCCAGAGGCTGTCTATTATACTACATTGCCTTAAGGGTGGACTTATATTTTGCCGGAAGAACGGGACACTTCCACTATGGATGAAGTATACCTGTGTACTGTTCTGGAGAAATGATTTTCTGAACTAAATTAACTGTTTATTACTAAGCGTTGTACGAGGCCACATAAGTGCACCTCGTCCCTCTCAAGTGTCTGGCCTTCTCTTTTGATTGATTTGTGGGGTTTAACGTCACAAAACCACCATATGATTATGAGAGACGCCGTAGTGGAGGGCTCCGGAAATTTTGACCACCTGGGGTTCTTTAACGTGCACCCAAATCTGAGCACACGGGCCTACGACATTTACGCCTCCATCGGAAATGCAGCCGGGATTTGAACCCGCGACCTGCGGATGGCCTTCTCTTTCGACCCCGGGTGTAAATACTGATGATCTTTATGCTTGCCGCGTCCTCCGATGGCATACCGGGATCGCTCGTGGTTGCCAAACATTGGCGGCGGAACCAAACTAGTGAAACTGAAGCTGTGTACCCACACTGATCACATCTTGGTGGACTGACACATGAAATAGACAAACTTACAGTATAGAGCAAGGGTTTAGAGATGAGACGTTCTGGAAAAACTGGAACAATAATGTGGTCACAACTGCTTAAAAGATGATAAATTTATCCAGCCTAATGTCAGCAGTGTTCAGCGGCTGGTGGCCAAGCAGGCCGACAGCCTCCACCGTCGCTTTGTGCGAATGGCTTTCTAATGGGGTCGATGCAGTCATCATCACCACAGATGGGGCATATGTCAAATTACGTCCCAAAACCAAGAAACGATTAGGAGAGACACCATTGGGGAGGACTTCGAAAATTTCGACCAACTTATGTTGTTTAATGTGCACATATATGTGTTAACACACGGGCATCGCGCATTTTGCCCCATTAAAATGTGACCGCCGCGGTCACGTTTGCACTCACGACCAACAATACCAATTGGTGTGACCTCGAAGACCATTGCCTAGCGACATCCTCAAATATGGGTGAAATTGGGAGACAACTCGTTCTAAGGACGCAATTATGGTCTGCCTGATAGTGAGTGTGGACCACAACGGGTGAAAACACTGAGTTGTTTAAAGATTAATTGTCACCGAGAGTACGTGAGTGCCACAGTGGTGCTGAGCGTGACACGCCCGGAATATGAGGAGGCAGCTCTTGCTTGCCGAGAACGGACGAAAGGAAGTAGTCGTTTTTTTTCGCATATGATCTCGATACCATACGCTGAGGGCTCTGCGGTGAATTTGTAGCTGCAAGAGCGATGCTCATGGCTGATAGCTTCTCGGCACCGATGACTCTGCCCTGCTTACTTGGCAACAGGGATGACCGTTCTCCACCTGCGGCTGTGGCAGCTGATGAGCGACGATGCTGCATTTGTTGTGTGGTGCATGTCCTTCGGTGCAGTCACAGCAGTACGCGGTACCTTGCAGATAAAAATCCACGTTGCGAAGCCCGAGCTCCATGAAGCCGCTAATGTGGCGTGTTATGCCTGTCAGGTTTACGCTAGGTAAGCATGGCACCAGCCTTAAATATAATTAATTGTCTTTCTTATATGTGCCTCGTCCCGTCTCAGCTGTGCGCTGATACACCGCATTAATAGATTGGCTTTAGACAGCGGAACAACACAGGTGTTACACTTCTAGACGTAAAATATGGTTTCAAGGGTGTTCGACTAAATACCCATGAACGTATGGCGGACAAAACCGTCGTATCTGGTTAGAAATTTCAGACCGGCTACAACTGTTTAATATCGAAAGCCAACGACAATATAATACTATGGTTTGTATGTGAAGAAGTCTCTAAATTATTACGCAATGACACCAAGAATGTTTCCAAGACCCCACGACATCGCCAGTAAGCCATTGTAACATTCACAAAGACCGCTATGTACAGGATGAATTTATCTTTAATTACGACATCTATACCCAACTAGTTTCAGGGAAAGTCGACGTAATTAGGGATGATTGAGCGTATTTTTGTGGGTATTTTGATTCCTTGGGGACTTGTGAATGTTCCTGAAAAAAAAAAGAAAGATACTACATTCACTAGGGGAATTCGTCATTGCCTCAAACGTTTTATGCTACTTCACTTGGCAATTATGCTCTCAAGAAAGCGGCTGGATACATATATGTGTGCTTGTGCGCGCTGGGAGTAGATGATGTTGTGAACATGTTGATATGTTTCCGACCTCGTGTAGAAACACGCCATTCTATGAGTAACTGCAACATCATATTCTATTCGATTTGCGCTTTTTTCTTTCTAAAAGGCACGTTAACTGACTCTGTAATCTACGATTGAGAAAGTGATGATCCGAAAACGAACAAAATAAAACGTCAACAATTACAACAGAATAAAATAATCGCTTAGCTCTGAGAAGAACGACTACGATCAACAGCTGGAAAAAATTATTACTTTTCATCTTCTTACACAGCTTGCAGTGGTACGTCCGTATCTCCGTCTGACCCAATGGTCTGATAAAGAGAACAAACTATGCAGCTGCACTACTGTGAAGCCTGCTGAAGTTTTTTTTTTTTTTGCACGGGTCCCCAGCAATTCCCATTCATAGATTTTCTTCTGTGTCATTTACCAAACCGTCAATGACGTTCATTTCGGAGGTAAACGGTTCTATTCGGATCTCGTGAGCTATTCATTCGTGACGGTCTCTGTCTGTGGAGGTAAACGTGTACCGTGTCTCCGGCACGACCAGAATCTTGTTGGGGAGATTCGCGAACTCGGTGTGCCACGCGCGCACTACTCTTTGATGCACTGCATCGATTGCCTGTTTGTTATGGCATTTGTAGTACGTGTCGTCTACAGCGACTTTCGTTACGTCGTTTTCCCCTTCTGACGTAGGGAGCAAGCGCCGGCGAAATGCAGGTGCACGAAATTGCGCGCTTTGTCAGGCCGCGGCGCCATCTTTTGCGCGGCGCAGGAGTCGACGGCATGTTTCTGAAGCATTTCTTACAATTTTCAGTTAATGGGGCGCTAAGGAGCAAAAAGATTTTTTTTTATTACTTATAAAGTACAATTTTACGATCCCGAAAACACCAGTGTTACCACGGCACGACACTTGGTAAACGACGAAACGCGTGAAAGGAAAAATGTGGGTGGCGACGCCACCTTGACATTCCCGCGCCAAACACCGTTACGTCATAAATTTCGAAGGTATCTACTGGATCGTACGTAGCTTCCAATCGATACAAATTAAGTACATTGTCATCTGTGGGTGCTATAGATCTAGCATACGAAGTTGCGAAAAATTTCAATCAGCCAATGGCACGTAAATACCAAGAATACATTTCGAAGTTCCTGACGTCACGTGGGTAGATATTGGCGCGAAATTTCAATATCGAACTTCAAGTTTGATATTAGTTTCTCTGATGATGAGTTTATGATAGTGAAACATATGGCATCAGAGTTCTCAGATGGGAAGTTTGTCATCATAAACGAAGTCATATTTTCTCTTTAGTGTTCCTCCAGCTTTTGCAAATATTTTTTGTTCATGCGGGTAATTATGTTAATATAGACCTCGTTAGTTCATTTTAACTCGTTTTGGAGCATTTCTAGCATTGTTCTAGGACTACATTGAGCGCTTGATTGAGTACGTCGTCACACCACATGAGAACTGTGGATCGACCACAAGCCGAGCCAAGGGCCTTAAGTGCTGCGCCCTAAAAACCATTCACGAATTATTTTATATCTACCAGACGTGGCACAACGAATGTCGGAGGAAGACCGGCAGTCGCCAGCTGGTGATTGGACTCCGGTCGACCAGCCCTCGTCGCCGCGAGCCACCAGCGCCATGGCCACAAGTAGTGGTCAATCGGTCCATTCGATGCAGTCACTACACTCGCATAAGTCAGCCCAGTCGCCGCCGTCGGTGCTTTCGTCGCATTCGGCGGCAAGCTGTCATAGGTCAGTGCGCCTCGCTTGTCGCGTCATTTCAATTTTAGTTTTTATTTTGCTTAGTGACTTCCGAGAAGGTATTACGTTATGGGTGGTACCATACAATGAATGTGGCTGTCACAATGATGAATGTCAAGTTATACTTGATTTGACGCCATTTCCGATGACTTGTTTTCCTTGCTAGATAGAGTCTTGCAATTTCTCGAAGCATGCACCAACTACCTCAAGAGCAAGTTTCAGTTAACTACATGGGATATAATATATATAGAGCTTGGTTGGCTTGTGATCTGGACGATATCGTGTGAAAGGCCATTTCTGTCTTTACTGCACCGAAAAAAAGAAGCGTGAAAAGCACGAGAAATTTGTCGTCACCTGTTTTTTTCCCCAAGTAAGCTGCGGGGATAGTGTAAGGAGAGCGATAAAGTGGTGCGTGAAAAAAGATCTCCATTTATACAGCACTCAGAAGGAAGTTAAAAAGGCGGACCTCGTTCAATCGTTCTCAGTATTTCGTGATAAATGCCATACGCAAGTAATCAATCAGCCAAGAGTATAATAAAGTTACTCGGACGTTACAGAATCTCGACGACACCGGATAGACTGAGCACGGCATCAATGTGTCCGGCGAGCCCCACCGACCTGCAGGCGTCCTACACATGCGTCGAGGGTTCTTTGTTCGCCGTCCCTTTCTGGTTGGCTGGGTGTGCCAGTGATGGCGTGAGCGTCTCAATACGGTGAGCGTGCAGTGGTATCAGATCGCCATTACTACCGTCGTCAGCCTAAGTTATGAGTACAGCAGAGTATAGGAGCCATGCAATGGCGTACGTCTTCAACGCTGCCAAGAGGTTGTACAGTCAACATGGTTGATAAGCTGCGCTTTATCCCTATCTGTCCGTCGCCAGAAGTACAGCGGGAGCTGAGAATTTCACATCAAAATGGCTTTACTTGAAGTCACGTAAATGGTACACGTATAAGGCACTTTCCTAGCGGCATCCTATCGCACCTATCGTGCGTCGACGAATTTCTTCAGATCACCATACACACTGATAATCTGCATTTAAATTTCCCTTAATTTTGAATCCCAGCTGGAAGTAAAGTGCCCTGCCAGTTATCTGTCATATACATGTGTGCTTAAAATACCTATCCAACTACCCCTCCAACTTGATTGTCGACAATTGCCAACTACAATCCCATTTGCGTATTTCGCGAATAAATACCACTTTCCTGCTTTGCACTCGTTCCCCCACTGGTGGTGTCTGTTTTGAGCTGCTCCTAAACCATGGTGTTCTAAACTTCTGCTACCTTGGAACTGACACTTGCACGTAGCGTGGTGCTGGTAAAACGTATCGATTGCACATGTTCCTTTGCTACAATTAACGGTAAGCTGCCCATATTAGAACCCGCCGAAAGCTCTCCTATCGTTTCCTGTTTGTTTGAAATTCAATTCATACTACTCAACTCATCTGAGCACTATCTGACTCCGATAAATATGGCACACCTTGTACGTAACGAAAATCAAAGTAGCCCCCTGGCCGTTGCTTAAAACAACGCTTAAAGGGACACTAAAGTCAAATAATAATTTACGTCAGGGTGAAAGCTCAGAGTATGACAACATCTAAAACGACAATATTATCAACTACAAGGCCATATTTACCAAGAAATTAAGGTAAATGTACAAGAATACATGTACCACAGTAGGACATTCTCAAAATGATACCGATGACGTCAGACGAGCCGCCTACAAATAATCACTAGTAATTGATCTAGCGGCACTAAATAAAGAACTTTCCGTGCATCAAGAGACGCAATAAAATGCTACTTGTTCGTTTCTATTTCATTCATGGAAAAAATAACCACCGGGCGTTACTATGAGTATTGGCACGAGTGGCTCAAAAATTCTTTTTTCGCGTAGTTTGACTGGACAGGTCGCGCCATCTAACGGGGCGCAGTTAAACCAAAACACGTTTGACATCTCTGAGCCAATGACAGGAAATTGATCAATGGTCGTTGTGGCTTCTGTGGCTCCCTCTGTTTTTGTTCAGTGTACTAGTGTCGGTGACTGCACAATAAAGCCAGGCAACGTTGTGCACGGCAACAGTGACGTGAGTCGGTCCGTTTCTTGAGGCGGGTAATTTGAAGTGCGCTAACCTGATGCGGGCCATTGAAACGTGATTTTATTTCGAAATAAGCATTTACTTGGCACACAAGTGACATTACGGAGTTTCTGGACTGCTATTTCAACAATCAATGTCGTCTTAATAGTTGTCTTTAGTGTTCCTTTAACACTAGTGGAAAGTTGATTTCACATATAGACCAAGATTCTACCGGTTTAAGTGGTCAGCTATTTGTTCTTTCAGACACCGTGAGCGTTGTCGATCAGTGCAGTTTGATCTGTGAACAATTAATGGATACAATGTTTGCCGTGGGTGCTCATGGCAGAGTTCATTGTGATTCGATTTTAATACTCCTAAACATATATCGAGTATCGTCTCAGTGACCATGTCTTCTTGTCCGACACCGTATATAGTAGCAATTTATGTCTTTCTGGACCACGTAGTTCATTCATTCATTCATTCATTCATTCACTCATTCATTCATTGTCAGCGACTGCCGAGCGTTGATGGATGGGGAGGCTTCACCACGTAGGAGCAGGACTGCTTCCAGCGTGGACGATTCGTTCATGCGCGAGCTCAAGGAACGGCTGCGCCTGAAGTCCATGCTCCGGCTGCGACACAGGCGCTGTCAACTGACCGAGGTGAGCGAGGAGATAACATGGCGCTTATTCTTACAGCCTGTGGTTCAATAAGGACAAGCACTAAGCGATGGTCTGGATCAGCGACGCATTAATGAGGCTTTAATGCTAAGCGTCTTCAAATGTAGGAGATCTGCGTTTCTCAGGACCATTTGTCGGTCAGCATACAAAATTAATTTTCACAGCCGAGGCCTTCGAGCTGTAATGGTGGGCATGAATTACCAAACAAGAATTTTGATGATTACGATATATGCTCCAGAGGAGTTAGTGTATCTACTTGTCTGTAGTCTGCTGTACTGTTAGAAGCCTACACTATTTACTCGCATAAGCGTTGGCTAATGGAGGCCACAGTTTGTTAAGCTTTCCTATAATAATATAACAAAACAACAGAAAAAAAAAGTTATAGAGGTTCCTTATCGATGGATAAGACGACTTTGACGACGAATGCCTTTACTTGCTGGCTTGATTTTGTTTGCGATCGTTCTTTTCCATTCAAGTGTGTTATATTGTATGATAGATAAAGAGACTTATTGTACAAAGTCTTATTTATGTCGTCTTGTCTCTTCGTCTTTCATTATATCACTTGACCGTAGATGCTAATGATGATGGCAATAACGATGGCGAAAACGATGACGACAATGATAGTGGTCGTTAGCGCTCGCATCGATGTTTTGCCTCACATACCTATTAAAAAATGCTCCTCATACACAGTTCATCTTCCATCATCTTGTGGATTACAGTAATATTGTTATGTGAATGACGAGTCGCTTGCTCCGTTGACCATTTACAAAATGTATTTACAACAGTGGTCACGCAATTGACTGGCTCAGCTCAGAAAGCGAGCGGCAAGACACCTGCATCTCTTCGTCGAGCGCATAGCACAGAAGGCCGGCATTATGCACGCGGCATAATCCACGGCATCAGATGCGCCATATCGGTGCATGTAGACGTGAACAGGACGTTGGAGGACAGTGACGCATGTTGCCATACGATAGGTGCTGGAAGATAATGGTGAATGCTCGTATTGGAAGATAAAGGCGAATGCTGCTATATGACGGGGGCTAGATGGTGACATTGGTGTTTCAAAATTATGGATTTTGGCACATGGTGAATGGAGAAGGGTCACTTCGTGGTATTGCGATTAGAGTCGCGCGCTGAGCAGCGTTAGGTTGCTGGTTCGACGCCCCGCTGTGCAGCTATTCCTTCTGTTTTTTTTTCTTTGTAATCATGTTAGTAAACATTTTACAACGTCGTATCTGTGACGGAAACACGCCACGGAGCCATGAAGGACCCTGGCATAAAACAATTTCGCATTAAAAATGGCACTTGGTGCTTGTGACACCAAAATTATGAAATGCCAATGTAGATACAGTCCCATCTTTTACAGCACCCACAACTGCTTCGAGCATCATAATGTTTCATCCACAATTAAAATGTGACACCACCGAATATTACTAAGGTGCGAGTGAGTATTCACAAGTGAACATGTCACAAATGTGGATAATTGGGCGAAAATTTACCCTTATGTGTGTTTTTCCTTCTCTTTTTGTGGACGTTCACTTGCTTTTAAGATTGTGACACGTTGAGCAGCACATTCAATGCTGGACTTGGGGTATCGCACGGTCACCAAATGAGAATAAATGCTTTGTCTTGAACACCTGGTGAATACAATGAATAATGGCGAAGTTTGATTTAACACCTTACGAAGCACTTGGCGCTATCATGTTTCTAAAGCAAAGCAATCTTTAGTACTACACCTAAGCGCGTCCCATATATGTATATATATATATATATATATATATATATATATATATATATATATATATATATATATATATATATATATATATATATATATATATATATATATATATATATATATATAGCGAACTTGAATGCCTCATTATTTAATTGAACACTTGAGGTATATAAGCACAAGCAGCTTTTAGTTCCAGCATGTTGCGCGAACAAGGCCCTGGAAGGCGCAGCAGCTGGCTCACGCAGAAGTCAATCCAAGTTGCAGCGCTGCGTCTGGGACATTTATCCACTACACAAAATGCACTAGCAAGCGTTCCACATGTCTTGTCCAGCTTTGTGGAGGAACGCACTCGACGGGGCATCACGGAATTCATGTGCCGTTTGTCGGATTGTCTCGTGAAGGCACATGAAGTGTTCTTAACTTCACTTCACTATTCACTTTAATACCTTAAAGACCCCGGTTGGGGGGTATTAGATAAAGGGTGTGTTAACAAATGTAGGTTACACGGAGTAATCTTTACGACGAACTATATACAGTTATGTTGTCCGCAAAAGATGATGGACACGGGATGGTTGCAATGTCGTGGGGGAGGCCATCCCAATCTACTGCTGTGCGAAAAAAGAAACAAAAAAAAAGATTTCACGCCAGAAATTGGATACGCTCTCGTAGAAACTCTTATTCCCCGTCGAGCATATATATGTATACGTTGTTGACCGTCATATATATTTCCTATAAGAACCACATACAGTCAGGCTGGCAACTTTGTAACTGTTATTTTGATTAGCAATTTATGACCTCCTTGTGTAGTTATCACGTGGTCTTATTTAGTTTGAGTATAAGTAACGACCCTAAGAAGTGAATATTTCATTTCATATGTGCTTTTCCGGAGTTTTGTCTTGAGTAAATAAATGAAATAAATAAATAAATAATTAAATAAAAAAGTCACGCAGATGCATATGATAATATGACCCTCCAGCACTTAATAGCCGAAAAACTTGTGGCCCAAAGTGAAGTACAAGGTCCTGGCCAGGTGGTGGATCTCAGTTGTTCATGAGAATCGAATTTGTAAGCGCACCCGTCAGCCCCAGCGTTCTCTATAGGCTGGGATCCACTATAGCCGGTGAGACGATGGTTCGTACCCTCGGCCACACGCGTTACTGAAGCACGCTTTCAAGGGCCAGACCTGCTTGGCAGGTTTGCTTGGTTCTAGTGGCGACGTGATAAACTGGAGTCGGTATTGCATTGATATTTCTATCCTTGATGATTTCACGCTATTTTAGTACAAAGGGCATGATGTTTAAAAATCGAACAGAAAGAGTAAAAGGCCAATTTCTGTATACACCACTCTTCCTGTTAGTGTTGCTTTTCGAGTTCTGTTATACAGTATCATATTCTTCTTTCGCTTCAAGATGGTAAATTTGAAACATAAGGCAAGGGAAAGAACTACTTTCAGCTGCCTATATAATACGAACCTATCATTCCTTGAAGAAAAAAGTGATCAGAAACGGCGCTGCACAAAGCGAGCTAAGAAGAAGAACGAGAGCTGAAGCATTGTTTTAAGGCGTTTATTATATTTGATTAACTACGCAATGCGCACGACAGACCAGAATGGTGCACCTGTTGCTTGGAAGGAGCACTCTCGCTCGAGAAGCCTAGTCGTGCGAATACGCTCATGCAACACGGGACGGAACCGACCGAGACACAAGGATGACATTAATCTTGTCGCAATATATTGCTATAGTGTTCATTGGCAGCTACTTAAAATGCTTTTGCGAGCCAACTCAAGCCCAAATGAAATGTTCCAATCTACAACATCCCAATTCAAATTTTGCTCCTGCATAGCTACGACACCAGGACTAATTTTAGACGCAATATTGATTTGAGGTGTTTTGTTGGTACGGACATACTGGCAAAAAATTATTCGTGTGGGTACGACTATATTGAAGATCACAAAAAAGCATTTTTTTTCTCAGTTTTAGTTAAGGTGTGCTTGGCTCTTCCAGAAAAAAAAAACAAAAACGCAACATATATTTTTACGAAGTATACACACTTTCTCGCTCTATATCATTTCATCAAGCAATACAATTTTGCTAAGTCAGGTTAGGACAGGTAATAGCTAGCAATCCAACAGGTGCTAGCCTCACTCGTCCAGGCGGAGGTACAGGCACACAATTATAGTATCAAAAATGCGTAAAATGCCAATCTCCGAATTAGTATGTGGAAAAGGCATTGTTGTCGCGAATCTTAGTTGCATGCTCACCACATTTTTATTTACTTGATGCGTTTGGGGTAGGTGAAAGTGTCCGAAGACAGTGAGAGGACTGACGACCCCACCAGGACGGCGCCGCTACCGGACCCGAAGCCTGTCACGCAGATCACTCATCCTGCAGGGTCGCCGGTGGCTCGCACACCCGCAGAAGAACTGCACGGTAAGGTTCTGGGCCTTTTGTGACTCGTAATGTAGTTAAATGCGCGTAGAGACATGGCTTTTAGCACGCTTTGTTGAAAAAAAGACCAAATAGAAGAAAATACTGGCCAAATTAACTACGTTCTTATAATAAATATACACATCTTTGGAAACAATACCACTGCAAGGGCAAACGCGCATGACGATGAACTTTTTCTCTTGTGCAATGCTGACCAGATATATTTATTGCGTAGCAGTAAATACTGCAGAACTAGCCTTAATATTTATGGTGCTTTTTCTCATTCATGATTATTTAATAAGGTCGGCGCCACCGTCATGTTTGATTGAAGAAGCAATTACACAAGAGTCTCCTTTGTTACCAACGTAACAATTCCTATCCCACGGCGAGACAAAGTGGAGCAAAGTAATCATTCTACGTCCTTTAAGGAAGAGATAGAGCGAACACATTTAATGAGCGAAGTGAGTCATTGAAGTAATTACCCCTTGACGTACATTTATGTGCCTTCTTCGCTAGTTAAAGCTTGCCGAACAGGGTGATCTGTTCAGCAAGGCGGGAGCCGGACAGTAACGTCTCCTATGCTGCTCCTCGACAATGAACATCCTCATTTCATTGACGAGGAAAAGTCATAGAGAGTACTCCACCCACAAAAAATTGATACCACCGAGTCTACCTGATTTGCTGCGCACGAATAGTCTAACCAATGAATTGTTCTGTTTAATAAAGAGACACTAGAGGCAAATAACAATTTATGTCAGAGTAAAAGCTAATGCAAGACAACGTATAGAACGGCAGTATTTTATCAACAGCAGTATGTATACCTTAATTACCAAGTAATTAAGCTAAATTTATCAAACTACATGTGCCTCGGGTGGACATTTGCGAAACAATCATAAGGACATGAGAGCGTCCGGCTACAATTAATCACTTGTAATTAAACTAGCTGCAATAAAAAAAGCATTTTCCGTGCTTCAAGATATTTAATAAAATCCTGCTTGTACGTTTGGGTTTGAGTAATACAAAAGAGAACTGCCTGGTGTTACTATGGGGAATGGCGCGAAAGGTTCAAAAGTTGTTTTCGGATGGTTAGGCTGGATTCATGGTGCCATCTGGCAGGCCCAGTTGAACCAAGCAAGCACGACCATGGTCTCCGAGATTGCAGAAAATTGCTCAATGGCCGTTGATGCTACTGTGGCTCTCGCTACTTTGCTCTCCTGCTACTGGTGTTGGCGGCCACGCAGTAAAGGCGGCTAACGTTGGTCACGGAAACAGTGACGTCTGAAAGACCGCTTTCACGAGGGTGTTTTGAAGTGTGCTAACGCAATGGGGACCATTCAAACTCGATTTTATTAAATAACAACCAATTATTTGGCACTACAGTAGCACCAACGTTTCTGGACCACTCTTTCAACAATCAATGGGGACTTATATTTGCCTTTAGGGTCCCTTTAACAATCTAGTACTTTCTTCGCCGTCACAAACACGTGGCACATCAGTAGATTTGCAGTTGCATTGGTAGTTCACGCAGATATATTTTCAGCCTCCTTCTCTAAAATGAATGCCCATATATGTCCAGTCTCTGCGTTCTTTCACAATATAAAGCCTATAGTTACAGCGAGCGAATTATTTGGTTGGCTTAGTTTTGTAAAGCATATGCACAAATCATGTCGTTAATGTTAGGCTATTTCTTTCCGTCGTTGTTGATGAACGACAACACGGGCTTCGAGCGAGCGTAGCTGCACTCTGCAGAGTATCACGTGGCGTGACGCAACGTCTGCCACCTGCCACATTCGCCCTCCAGTGGCTCAAGGTCATGGCGACGCGATGAATGACCTTGGGCGACAGAACGTCGTAAAGCTTTCGCTCTAGATGTTTCCCCGTCATAAGTGATGTGGTGCGTGACTACGTGTGATGTTTACTTGAAAGTAAGCGCGGCACTATTTTTTGTGTTTGTGTGTGCTCGGTCACATTCGCAGAAGCGAGTGAGCCGGCGATGCCGAGCCCCGTGTTCGAGAGCCGCAAGGCTGTGACCTTGTCACCGGAACGTCCCCGCGAGCTGTCGGCGCTGTCGCAGACATCGCGTCGTGAAGACCCGCTCGAACCGGTGGCCGAGGGGTCGGCGGACAGCGACGCTTTCGTCTCTGCAAGCGAAAGTAATTCGTTTCTGAATATTTGGAAAGACGCGTGTTTGAACATTTCTTTTCAGTCACAGTGCACTCGTCGATGTAATCTACTTCACTTTGAATTAATGTAGTCGAGTGCGAGCTGTGATTTTCCAAGCCAAATTGAATACCAGCAGTTCTGGAATATCGAAAAACCACCCTTACAATTAGGCTGAATGAGCATTCGAACGCCCTTGTTCCTAATTCTGGCATTAAAATCACAAACGGAGCTTAAGAAGGGCAACCAAACCTTGACTTGGGTCCATGGTAGTGGCGCTCTCACCACGACATTCATGTGCCCCGGTGAATTTCTCGTTTTAACTTCGAAAGAAAAAAAAATCATTGTTTTCGAGAGGCTTGTTTTTTTTGTTGACGTAGCTGGATGCGTCCAGCAGACGATTAATCCAATAGTATAGGACGCATTAGTCGTTATTTTAAGCGGCAACACTTTCCGCAGTGATCATCGAACGACTGCATGGAGTTTAATGCCTCGCGAACCGCCGTTAAAAGTTCTAGAATCCGTCGTCGAGTACCAGCGGAGGAACAGGTATTCGCAGCGCTGTAATGTTTGATTATCGTGTCCTCAGGAGCCTCGAAAGACGAACGGCAGTGTAGTCTTGCCATGCTAAAATAGTGTTGAAGGACTGTTAACGAATTAAAATGTACGAAAAAAACGACCACTTTTTTCGGTGAAAACTGAACCCAAGAACCTCAAATAGCGCGTCCGATGTGTGTGTGCGTACACACACACACACACACACACACACACACACACACACACAGACATATATATATATATATATATATATATATATATATATATATATATATATATATATATATATATATATATATATATATATATATATATATATATATATATATATAAGCACATGGCACCATGCGAAGTTTTTGATCAATCAGATCACATAGACAGATTACCATTCCTTGTGACTGCAGCCTCCAGCATCAACTCGCTGTGCTATCCGGAGGACTACGAGGAGTCAGTTCGCCACACGGTGGCGCTGGGCTGGGACATGCCTGCCGCTGTTGTGGTAGCCGCCACGACGCCCGAGTCACTGCGCTCGAACGCACATTTGGTGAGCAAAGCCTGGCTAGTAACGCATGGGGTCTACTAACATAGCGCTGATTTCGCTCTATCACTATCCTCCCAACCACTATTTCTGGTGTACCTCTATCCCTCAGGAGGAAGGTGTATAACCAGCGGCATCTTAATGGTACTTACCTACATAGTAGAAACCGGGAGGATTACCAAGAGGGTGAAACTTGAATTGAGGAGGACGCAGTGAGCAATGTAAAGGAAAATGATAGGTTTGAGAGAGAGGAAGAGCGCATGGTGGGCCAGAGAACAAATGAGAGTTAAGGATATAATACTCGTAGTTGTAATCGGGAAGAAGAAATGGACATGCGTCTAGCACGTAGCGCGTAGGCAAGATAACCGGTGTTACTCAAGGGAACAGACTCGATTGCAGGAGAAGGCAAATGAGTGAGCGGGAAACAGTAAATTAGGTGGGCAGACGAGATTAAGAAGTTTGCAGGTATAATGTGATAGCAGAAAGCAAAGAACCGGGTTGATTGGCGGAACTTCGCCCTGCAGTAGATATAATCAAGCCGATGATGACGATAATGATTTCACTCACGTAAGAACAGAAAGCTCGGTGTAAACGCGAGTGACTATACGCTGCGTATGTAGGAGACGAATCGCGAAAATTTACATAGTTGGAAGTACTTATAGCTTTGTCACGGAGAGACCTAGAAATAAGCATGGCCAGAGAATATAGTGGTACAGAAACTCACGTGACCTTATAGCAATGACGTGTGGTAGGGGAATGGCATGTTTTGACGCCATCAACGTCTTACCATAGCGTCACGTGACGTTGTCGCCCCATGGCATCGTCACTTTGTCAAGGGTGGGCTGATGTGACTAGCACAAGTTTTCCGGGCGGGGGGGGGGGAGAAGGAACAATTCATTTGATTGATATTGATTGTTATGTGGGGTTTAACGTCACAAACCACCACAAGATTATTAGAGACGCCGTAGTGGAATGCTCCGGAAATTTTGACCACCTGGGGTCCTTTAACGTGCACCCACATCTGAGCCCACGGGCCCACAACATTCCCGCCTCCATCTGAAATGCAGCCGCCGCAGCCGGAATTCGATCCCGTGACATGCGGGTCAGCGGCCGAGTGCCTTAGCCACTAGACCACCACGGTGGGGCTCAGTTGATCGATAACGCCGAGGTAATCTTAAGGAGTGTCTGCCACACTGCTCCTTGTTACATATCCGGAGAATAGTGGTCTCCTGTCGTACAACTTAAAGGGTTCGTGAAACGTTTCCCAACTATTTTTAACTACGTGTGTATTCAGGATCTTGGCTGTCCATTCAATACTGTACCTCAACTCGGTTATTGTCCAGGCCACCGTGGTACATGCTAAATAAATAGATAAAAAAAGCGAAGTAGTGGTTTCACAGCACGCGTTCCTGTCAACTGTGCAGCTGACCTCACTTTAGGACAGACACTGAATGGTCTCCGTCGTCGACAAAACATGACAACGCAGCGATGTTTTTGAGCCTTAGTTGACCATTGTTCGTAGCATCATACTGTTTCGATTGCGGTGCCGTGACCAACATAACACCATAAAGTCATGCACACACAGCGTAGGATGGCCAATTATCTTAACTACAGTGTCGTCTGCTAGAGCGGAGTCAGCTGTTGTGCTTTGAGCCTGCGCTGATGCACCCCGGGGAGTGCGAGACCGGCCATTGTCAGAGCAAGACAGCGGTGGGGGCGGTGGCGACGGCGAAGAAGCCTGCGTTTTTGACCCAGTCGTATCGAGACCACGTGGCGGGACCTCCACTTGAGGAATTCCCAACCACGAGCCTCGGCTCTGTGTACCCATACCTTCAAGGCCATCGCGGTTGATAACTCGAAACCACACTACTCTACGCTGTTGCTCGCTGGGCAGCTTGTGAAAGCAAGCGTTGTTGGTTGGCACTTTGACAAGTGGTGCGGCACTTCGTGACAACGCACCCGTTTGGCATAGCGAGGACTACGCCGTCCAGAACATGCTGCAAAACACAACCTGACACAACGAGGAAAAAAATCAGCTTTGCCGCAAAGGCGAAGCAATGAACGTGATAGCAACAAATTGGAAGGTCACGCGCAGAATGGCAAGCAGATCGAAACGTGCCCCGCGTTTGTCACGCACAAATGACGTACGAAACGTACTCACAGGTACAAATGCACGCGAATAAGCGTCTCTGTTGTTACTTCGCTGTCTCTGAAAAGCGCACTCTTTTCACAAACGGAGACTGTGTGACAATAGCAGTGACCTAAGTGCGCCTGGCAACTACAACAGAAGTGTTGCAGTGAAAGCCGATGGCCAGCCAAGACGTACGATCCACCCCACCGCGAGAGAAGGGCGCGCGTGTGAGCGTCGACCCCCTCTCCGTGGGGCAAAGGACGCGTGGTAGATGATAATGTGCGCCGCCGCGTCGTGACGATGTGGCGACGGGCGCTCATTGCGCCATCTTGCTGGTAATTCCGAAAACACAATATATATATATATATATATATATATATATATATATATATATATATATATATATATATATATATATATATATATATATATATATATATATATATATATATATATATATATATATATATATATGGTGAGTGACGGTGACGCCGATGTTGACGACGACGCCGGTGGCAAGGTCCAGTGGAGAGTTCATATGATTGCTATCGCAATTAAAATGGGACGTTGCACTGGCGGCCCCGATCGAGCCAAGGCAACTGGCGAGAAGGCATGGGAATACTCACGTGGCAGAGCCCGGATGTACTTGAATGCGGAACCAAGCAGATCACTGGCGCAATTGCACAGCATACAACACAGAATGCAAAAGTTGCTCTGTTATCTTCCTCTTTTCTAGGTTCTTCTGAACCTATTACTGAGTCCAAATCAAAGCTCACACTGTCTCTGTAATTTTTCTTATACTGTGTTAATTCGCTAACGTCACACGTATGGCCGCTAGTGAGCTCCCCCCTCCCCCCTCAAAGAAATAAAAAACTGTGATTTCAAATGGGGATCATTAACTACAGACTGAGTATTGTGCCGAAATATTTCGGAATCGGTATGTCTGATCCTTATTGAAGCAGGGCAAATTGCATCCAGGCAGTTTCACCTTCGTTTCACGGCACCTTTATTGAAATACAAAGAGTGAGCACTCCATCGCTTTCAAGTGTGATAGAGAATGTAACACGCCGCCGAATTACACAACAGCGTATATAGAAAATAAGTAATCATGAACTGGCACGTTCTTTTTTCATCCTTATCATCGCCTTTCTGTTCTGCTTCACGCCCAGAACACCACAGAGTTTTCTGTAGTGAGACACGAAAACAACGAAGGGTTGCAGATCGAGCAGGTTGACAGATTGATAGATAGATAGATAGATAGATAGATAGATAGATAAATTTTTGGTAAGGCGGGACTCCAACTCGCGTCCCCACGATTTGAAGTCGAGCGTCGTAACCACTCAGCAATCCAGACGGGTGAGCAGTGCATACGATATACTTCTATGTTATGACAAGGGAGGCAGCGCTGGTGTTTGGCATTCTCATACTTGTCATTCATGCCAGAGCTGAGGTTTTTTCATCATCATGAATGTCATTGCATTGGTCCAATTTGTATTTTCAAGACATTGTCTCAGTCTTTTTCTTTTTGTGAGCCGATGACGACGCGTAATTCGCCCAACTCTTCTGGACCAATGCTGATAACTGATAGCCATTGCCATTTTTCTTTTACCATAACTTTGGATATTATGTATCTTTCTCTTACCCACTGCTTCAGCAACCTATCATTGCTGTAGTATGTTGAGATCAATTGAATAACTTAGGATGCGGCGTGTAAAATCTTCCCCGAGTGCCAAGAACCCTGCCTGAAAGACGCGCTCTTTCTGCAGACCTTGCAGATTCCAACTTCCACTGAGGATTCGCATACCGCGAGTTGCCTGGCGGATACGCCGCCCGTATTTCTCGCTGCCGGCGGCAACGAATCTGCTCCCGAGGTAAGAAATCACTGTTCTGGCCCCTCGGCACACCCGCGAGAAGCTGGTGGTGCGCTGAATAGCATCATACAGGAGTTTGTCAATGAAACCGAGAATATTCCCTTAATATACAAACTCAGGTTGCTGGCCCACTCAAGCACACAGTGTCATAAGTTGTAAGCATCTTAGTCGGCCAAAGAGCAGATAAGGCGTGGTTGAAACAAGAGTCAGATAAAACGAGTCGTACTATATGCTGAGAAAAACGAAAAAATTCGGCAGATCCCACGTACCTTGAGAAACGATGTTGTGCGAGGCATAGGGAAGGTGACCGTTGTGGTTTATTATTGAGTGAAACGAAGTTGCGCGAAATATATGTGCAAATGCGCACACATAAGTAGTTAAACAGCCGCATATATTTTAAATTACCAGTTGTTTACAGTTGCGTAACGTTATCAACAACAACGTGGATACTATAGCAACACCAAAAGCGGTAAGCTCATATAAAGCATGCACTGCTGCTTGCGAGCATCGTAGCCCAGGGTAGCAGTTACATAAATCAACTTTAGCGGATGACACCTGACTACAATTGATGTTAACCCAACGTGACGTCTCTATCGTAGCAGTACATATGTAATGTTTATAAAATTGGAAAGCCAGCACTGCAACCACAATTGGCGTTTCACGAGCGTTGGGGTCTATTTGCAAGACAGTTCATAAACCTGGCGTGGGTCGGTGGTACATACTTGATTGCCACGCAGAATGCCAGGATTGGATCCCTGCTGGGACAATGACATTTACTCTTTGAATTCGTCCGGTCAACGCTGCTGATAACTACTTTTTCTTAACGATCAAGCGTTAAAATTACCCATTTCGCGGTCTAGGGGATGGAATCCCTGCTGTGTCGACACATTTTCGGTGGAGGCGGAAATGCTGTAAGGTCATGGGCTCAGATTTGGGTGCGCGTTAAAGATTCCCAGGTGGTCGAAATTTCCGGAGGCCTCCCCTACGGCGTCTCTCATAATCATACGGTGGTTTTGGGACGTTAAACCTCACATATCAATCAATTAAAATTACCCATGTGCGTTCTCGCCGTTCCTGGGTAGATATACACTGTCCAACACCTGTGGCACATAATCGCATACCAGTGAAACATTTCCGCCGCTCGGCATGTGTCACAGTTTTTTGGAAAGTGTTTGACGATGTACGCGGCGGGATTGGGACATTATTCATGTCATGACCAGCGAGTCGTATTCGTCAAACCATTTCGCCCTCCCATACTTACTTTTTGTTCATCCCAAGTTAAGGCGGTAATCATGAGAGCGTCGAGACGTAAGCGGATAGATAGATAGATAGATAGATAGATAGATAGATAGATAGATAGATAGATAGATAGATAGATAGATAGATAGATATATATATAGATAGATAGATAGATAGATAGATAGATAGATAGATAGATAGATAGATAGATAGATAGATAGATAGATAGATAGATAGATAGATAGATAGATAGATAGATAGATAGATAGATAGATATGCAGGCGCTCGAAGTACCTACATTACGCAAATAAATGCGTTTTAAGCTTGAAAGATCGTAATAAAGTATCAAACACGTCGGTATGCCACTTTGTGCAGGGTAGCATATTGGTTGTACCAAACTGGTTAGCATCCCTGCCTTTCCTCTATATCGATTTACTTACTTAAAACTGATCATTCGTCTCTTGCAAATTCGAAAGAAGACATTACAAAACAGGTTTAGCTAGAACAGAATGTACAAAATGTGTCTTGTGTAATCAGAGGAGCGTGACTGTATTTGTTGAATTTTCTCTTTTCGCGCACAGCAGATGTAACTGCACGAATTAATGCTAGTCCAATCGCAACTCTCATGCCATCGTGAAGTCCAAAAATAGTTTGCTCATCTCATTCTGTGGCGAGTCATTCATCTGTGAATCACCCCATTTCAATTGACGAGTTGCATACATGGCAGCACCGCCGGAAAAAGCCCCGAAGTGTTCAAGCAACACTGGGCTAATCCGCCATTCCGCATGAAAATAAACTAAAAAAACGCACAAAAATACGCCGCTCTTGCGAGTCAAAATAAGTATGAACGCGATATAGGCGTTTCATTTCCATGTGGCCATTTTTTCGTAATCCAGGTGCTATGCGTTCCGGTCAATTGCACGAAACTTCTCATGCACAATGGCGGACATTGGCTGTTTCTTGTACTTATGTACACATGGATGCTGCAACAATGTTTTTTTTTTCAACTCGTCTATTAGTTAGTCGTTGCAGTGGCATGGTGGTTACGTTGCTCGGCTGCTGACCCGAAATAGTGTGGATTTGATCCCGGTCACGGTGGTCACATTTTCATAGAGGCGTAATGCTAGAAGCCCGTGTAATGTGAGGCGTCATTAACGCTAAAAAACAACAATTGGTAAAACATTTCAGAGCCCACTGCGGCACGCCTCATAATCACATCGTCGTTTCGGCTCGTAAAACACCAGATGGATATTATTGAGAAGTTTGACACTGGTTGTGTTCATAGACTGTGCCGTTTTCCAAATAGAGTGGTTTATTGGAGCATTTGTGTCGTCAAAAGCTAGTTGTCACACGCTGATGCAGGTGGTTGACCACTCCTCCCCGGCTCAGACTCTCGCTGACGAACACAGCGCCATCAGCCAGGCAACGGTGGCCGCGGAGTTGCTCGTCCCCCATTCGAGCCCGGCGAGTTCGGAGGGCCCCATGGCGCGCACAGCCTGCGCTGGGGATGCATGGACTCCACAGGTATACAAATGGCTTCACGATTGAAGAAGCGTCATTAAATCATATTAGTAACATTTATTTGAAGCGCAATGAACAGCAAGTGACAAGCTTGAATTTAGCCTTGATAAAATTGTTCGACTGTTTTCATTTTCTCTTCCCCTGAAAAAAGAAAATGCGATATGGAGAAAAAAGTATTTGTGTCATATCAGCGTCACGCACCCGTTAATGATGGGAGGCAACCGCCGGGCAGACTTCAAGCGAACAGGCTTTTGAGTTAGCTGGTTTGTTGCGTTCAATGAAGCCATAGCGCTTACAAGACAGAGACTGAAGAAGAGGACAGGACTGATGCCTCGGTCTTCCAATCGCTAACGTAGCACCCCCCACCCCCCTCCCTCTGTCTTTGCAACGCACCTTGAGCACGTGCCTGCTACGCTGATTGTGAATCAAAGCACGAGTCGGCGCCAAGGGCTGATAGCTCAAGAACTGCATCTCCATTTGTGCACATCCATTCAATGCACTTAATACAAAATAGAGAATAACACTCAAGCTCCTTTCATGTTCACCGGCCTGACGAGTCTTTATATTGATGAGCCACTCGTCAAGCGAACAACTTGTCAGCGCTGGTCTAAAGACCGTGACGCTGACAAGTCATTCCCATTCGGCCATCAATGATCTCGTGTCTCCTCTCGTAAGCACTGTCTTCAAAACCCTTGCTCAGTGCTCACACGGCATTGGGATGATGTTACTTTCGCTACTTTTGCTACTTCCGCTGCAACCATAGGTCACCAAGTACTGTCGAGCTCACTCGGCGTCACTCATTGAACATCTTTTGCGCTTTGGACACATGCGTACTCACCAAAAGTTTCCTGAGCCGTACTCACTAGGACTCGCACTCACGACATTTTTCGTCACCAGGACTCACTCACGCTCACTTCTCAGTCTGATTGAGTCCGAGTGAGTCGACCTATAAGTGAGTTGGTTGACCTATGGCTGCAACTTGAGGTCGGGGACTCGGTATACAGCCTCTATGGTATTTTTTCCTGCTGTTGTTCAGCTTCGAAGTTCCTGAGCTGACCGAGGGTCGACCTTCGAAGGTTTACCCAAACGTTTTCGATCGCATGACCCTCAAGCTTTATCGATGTTCGCTTCGATTAAATCATGAAGGCGGCTACCCATGCAGGAGGCAATAACCCTCCTACTACAGTAAGGTGTCTCGACCACAGTCTTGTCTTTACGAAGCCTCCGAATCAAACCATCAATCAGGCAAACCGGGCAGGCTGTTAACTCACTGCCTCGGGCGAAATCCTTTCGCCTAATACCAGTGTTGCTTCCGGTATCTCTTCATTCGGTTATTCGTTTTCCAGCAATCCTCTTAGTAATGCCGGCGTCTGTTCACTTAAGCCTGATGGGTGGCCAGTCGTCTCGCCATCGATGACAGGAATCTTTATGTGACGTTCAAGACTTAAGGCATGACATGACTATACTGGTCTGACAAGCTTCGAATTTTGACGAGAAGTCCAACAGCTGTTTCGAAAATCTTTGAGAACACTGTCAACATACGCTGTTATTCCAGAATGTTAGGAGCACGTCCAGGTATTGTGTTTTATAATTCTGGGACAATTATTCATTGCAGTTCAGCCCTCTTCCATTTCATTAAAATTGTTCGCTCCCTGAGATAACCACAAATGTCGTCGCCTCAACAAACACTCAAGTGATCGTCCACGTAACAAAAAACCTTCATAATACAATTATTAAGACATCTTATAAACGTTTCTCATTATCTCCGAGGTATAAACAACTAAGAATCAAAGCAATCATATAGAATGCCAATTTGAACTCTGCACCTAGGCGCCTTACTTCTAATCTATCAGCATCGACTTTAAATATATGGAAAGGATTTCTCGAAAAGCCCCCGCATAAATACAACACTTACCAGCGAAAGCCGTTTCATGCACCTATTATCACTGATACAGTAACTAACATATTAAAAAAAACCCTCCAGCCGTGCCTCAACCTCGCATTATGAAGGGTTGTATGAAAGGGCTCCCTTTTTTTTCTTACAATGCCCTGTATATAAGCGCATTTCTGCCTTCTTGGCGGTAAACAACCCGCAAGTTATGTCGTTCAGGATATTTACGACTTGAAAGTTTTCTGGCTTGATCGTATTAAAAGCCATCCTTTCTATATTTTTTTTCGTTTGGCAGAGATTACCAGTACGGCCATCATGGACGAGTGATTCGAGTGACTACGCTACTCCATCACCAATACGTTCGAGGCGCAAGGGCACCGAAAGGCAGGTCAGTAATGCCGCACCCTTTAACAGGGTGTATGTGGCTTTCTACAAGATTTTAACTTTAACAGAACTGCCGGTGCAATGCATCGCTAAGTTTAACTTCAGCACCAATAGAGAAGTGCATAGTATTTCGAAGCACACAATGATGGATACATGCGTTCCAACCACGCTGCGAATTCACCATGGACCTTCAGGAATGCCACCTTGCGACTATGTGTATGCCCCAACTACTACATACGCTTCTCACACGAGCAATCCATATAAGGTACCATCATCTTTGTGAGAATGCTGTGGAAGACATAATAAACGTCACACCTGAATTACAAAGTACAGTGTGGCTGCTCACCACTGTACAGTGACACAACCGTAGTCTTCCGTCATGGAAACCAACTAACCAGAGAAATTGTCGAAGCCTTTCACATTAAAAAAAGAAAAGAAAGATGCATTAGTCGGTCATCGGTTTCGTTAAGTAACCGAGAAGCCAGCTACCTCGTAGGACTGAATTGAGATCAGTGTTTGCATGTGTCATACTCTCCTTCTTGTCGTTCCAAAAATTTTGTTTCAAACACGTGTGAATTCCCGCAAATGTTTTTGGTTTTTTTTATTTGATGTTACCTAGGGCTGTTTTAGTTATGTCATCTAAAAGTGTCTAAGCTTAACTGCCGTGTACTATCGCTTGAGTCTGCGCAAAAGCTTCTGTTGGCAATAATTCAGTGTTCGTAGTTCTTTTCTGTGTCGCTAGGGTTTTGGGTTATATATGAAGTGCTGCTTCTGAAATAAAAATTAGTGGCGAGTGTAGCGAGTGTCGTGTTTTCTTGTCCTCTTCGTCCCCGTGAATTTGCGCTACTACACCATATGGTTAAATGATACTAAGCGAACACAGCGGGTAAAACCACTGTGATAAATTAGTGACTTAGGACCACCAGATCCAGATTCGCTGAATTCGCGGCCATAGGAGCCATGTTTTTATTGGTCGAGTATAAATATTCTAATCATAAGTAAAATTAACGCCCATGTACTTAAACTTATGTAGATATGAAAGATGTCCAGGGTGTCTAAAAATAATGCAGAGTTAAATAACCTACAACTGCCTGCATCATAATCACACTGGAATTGTGTTGTTTTAGAATACAATACCCCAGGATGATTAAAAAAACTGAACTGTTCATGTGTATGCAGACAGTTTCAATTCAGGCTGGCTCATTGTCTTGAAACTTGATCCCCGTTCCATACTTTCATCATTATAGACTGAAAGCAAGAAAATGCCCACCTGCTCAAAGAATATTCAAGTGGTGCTAATCAAGAATTTTCTGGTCGTATACGCAGATGAGTCGTCGGTCATCGGCTGTGCAGACGGAGGCATGCAGCAGCATCAGCCGGGCTACCACTGCCAGGATGGAGGGTTCGTTATGTGATATGTACGACAGAGACTCTCAGATGATGCGGGTGCGGCTCGTTTCGTACATTACTCGTTTTGCTTGAGAAAACAGGGATTTTTCGGTCAGCCAAAGACCCCTTAAAAAATGCACGCATCTCCACGAAGTGAATCATGACGAGAATGCGAAGCTCTGGGTATTGCATAGGTGAGCAACCATATATGTCACCTAAGAGTTGTCTATAACAATATGCATTCCGTTAGATGATCGTGACGTAAAGAGTTGATGACCAAGTTAGGTCCTGAGGTCCATTATGTGTACGAGGTGTTCGCACTTGTAGGCGTTTTATATTGTTTTGTTACAAGTTCGCTTGATGTTCGTCTATTGTAAACCTTTTGTTTTACTCACATACATTTTTTTTACTATAGCATTGGTTTTCTATATACTGTGACAGGGTACAGTGAAATTCGATGACAAAGCTTAATCCTCACATCCATAATGTGTGCGTTCGAGTCTCCGACTTCTACAGTATAAATGCGTTGTGCTTCTAGCTGTTTTATGTTATGTCAGTATTATGATTCATATTAGTCTGTTGTTAAACTTTATTTGTTATATTCTTTGATTGCTGGGTGCTTAACTCTTGGTGATTTCATGTTGTTGTGGCCTTTTGTTTCATTTTGGCAGCCAGCCTCTTATTTTGTTCTTTTTAAACTTTTTGTTAACCTTCTACTCGGTCTTGTACTTTACCGTGATAGACACCGGATCGAAAAGCCTTGGCTATAAGGTGGTTCTTTCCTAATACAGTAATATTCCTGTCAGCCTGCGTGCTGATTTTGGTTAATGGCTCTGTTCACGAACTTTATTCCTTCAACGTAGACAATAACAACAAAAAGTATGACGCTAAGATTTTTGAAATCATGTTTACTGGAGCAGTGAAAGAGGTGAAATATGAAATTTTTTATACAAGTGTAACATATAAAGCTTGATTTGCTGCTCAAACGTCAGCTAATTATACTGTCGAGGGGAACTCACGCAAAATTGCGTTACTAGCTTTTGAACGAGTCTACCTAGTCATCTACAGACCTCCAGAAAAAAAAAAAACTCACGCGAAAATTAATCTATGGACGATAGATTGTTGTTATCGCCGACAAACAAGTTAGTTACTGATTGAAAAGTTGTGGTATCAGCAATATCTTCAAACGACGATGGCCGAAAGACGGTAGTGAAACCTAACTAGGTAGGGAACTGCGGGACAAACGTCTTCCTGTCAAAAGGAAGACGTTTTTCGCTATTCTAGCGAAAATCGATCGGGAGACATCTCTTTTGGCGGGCAACACTAGTAGAACCGGTGACAGTAACGCAACAAGCAAGTGTGTATTCATATGGCAGCGTCATTGAATTAATAGTTGATGCGAGGAGATCGATATACTTGTGGGGATAGGAGAAGTGCCACGAGCACGCAGGAGAAGCGCAAGTGAATATGGCTTGTTTAGGGTGGTCGCCTTGCATCGGGCAGATAGTTGTCGCTATGGCAAGACGTGACGATTTTCTGTTTGGCAGGGAGTGGAACAGAGCGGTGTTAAAGGCAATATGCAATTGTACGTTCCAGGAACCTCACACTACAGATTTGTAACTCTAATAACATAATTTTGAAAGTTTAATATAACCTACGTTCCGTTCATTCCAGAAGCGTATAGTACTCGTCCGTGACAAAATCCTGCTGTCTTCCTTTCTGTGTCCCTGTGTGCTTGCGCAAAAATTTTATTATAAATATGTTCCAAATAGGTCGAATAGCAGTTTTACTTCAGTCTAAAATCCAGCTGGTAATTGGGGCTGCTAAGTTTCGCAGCCACTCGGTTGATTAGGAAGGTAAAAAAGCGAAAAAGCGCGCTTGTGCCGCCTCGTATTGGCGCGTTGATTATGATTACCATGCACCATGCCGTCCTACTCTCAACAGCTGCTCTGATTCCTCCATCTGCATTTTTTCCACAAAAGGGAGCTTGGTTTATCTATACTAAGGCAAAGGGGCCATGTGACCAGCAAAACGTCACTCTGTTAGTTAACTAAACCCTAATAAAACGAGCAACTGCGCCAAGAAAAGTATCGTAGACATTATGTGTTGCCTTTATCGGTAGTGTAGTAAGTACGGCACAAATTGAAATGAATTTGAACGGTCGAACCCTTTTGCCGTTGGCAGGACCCGAAACCACCACTTTGGAATTCTAACGTTGTGGGTTATGGCCACACCGACAGATAGGTAATGCATTCAAACTCACGTTGTGCTTACCACATACAGCTAAAACAACAATTATTGTTTCCTATGGTTTTCTTGGCGTCAGATGGTATCATTTCGTTGTCTCTAATCAAAGAAAGCAGCACATGAAGCAATTCCTGTTTGTTTTCTTCTATTATAACCTTTTTTACGTAGAGTTACACATTCTGTGAGAGTGAATTAGGGCTATAGTTTTATTTGCAAAAGCACCACGCACAGGTGTTGATGGCGGGCAACGCGCACTACCTCCGCGAGCGTTCGGCCACGTTCGGACGCACGTCGACGCTGGACGAGACGCTGTACATCTGCCAGCAGATCGGCCGGCAGCAGGAGCCGCCGCTGCCCCCTCGGCCGGCCACCGCGGCCTCCGAGGTGTTCGTCACGCGCAGCACCACGGCTCTCGGATCTTCGTGCGAGGACCACGAACCGCTGCGCCTGCGCCACCTGGTGGGGCTGCAGCACCCGCAAGCGTACTTGATGGCGAGCAGGAGGAGGCCGCCCGCCGGCACACACTCGTGAGCGTCATCGTTATAATCACTATCAGCACAACTCTACCCAGCTGCTAGAAAAATGAATCTCGCATGTTTCTTCAATACAACCTGCGCTGTAACAGCTTAAGCCGCGATAACACCGCAAATTTAATCACATCGGCTCACGCAGCGTTCTGCCACCCCCCTGCCATGGTTTCCTTTTCCGGGAATTCAGACCGTTTCTCTGAACGAAAATCGTTTATCTCGGCTTCTTATAAGCCTGTTTGGTTGAGGGCACACCTCTGTAATGTGCTGCTCCTACGCGCCCTCTGTCTGCTAAGGGTATGCGTAGCAATTAAGACAAACGAGGGCATCTGATATCTGGGCTGAAGTTGTACGATCAAAAAGGATGTTAGCGGCGTACGGTACACATATATAACAAGCTACTAAAAGGTTATTTGCATTTGTGCAGTATATGCCTATGGAACAACATTGATTTTGATCTTTTTTTGTGGGCCTGAAATTGTAATATGACACATCTAGCCGATGTGCCATGTTAGACCATTGCTTATGGTCTGCTGCGTTTCTAAGTTTTAGCATCGATATTAGCTTAGTGAAAGTCACAACGCTGTCTGCTGACAAATTGGCCAGCCACTTATCGAGGGATTGTTAATTTACATGGATCTTGATGTTGATGCTGGTTGACCATTGTTTTCATTTCGCATGCTTAGTGTCAGATATCCCCACGCTTGGGCCATCGGGGTAGTGTTTTTGGGCCCTTGTATGGTAAAACATTACCTTCTTAGAGAAGAAAAGCACGAAATTGCTTGCGGCAGGGGAGATTTCAAGCAGTGACAAAAGAATTTTTTGGCACAAGGTTTGAATTTGAAAATGGCAGGGACAATTTGCTGAGTGTGGTAGGATCCGTCGTCATACTCTTGCTAGCCTGGGGCTTCTGTTGCTGCTGCTAGTGCTACTGCCTAGGCTGTTGAGGGTGAGGAATGTAAATTCATGGTATCGGCACTGGGGAAAGTTACGATGAGAAAAATTATGTGTGCAAAACTCTTTTACTTTGTCTTTTTTCCTTTTTGAACATAAAGAAGGCTTATAAAAAAGACTGCTTATAAAAAATAACGAAAAGTATGTGTGACAACTGTGAAATTCATCACAACAGAAAGAAATTGGCAGGTAAAAACGTAGAAAGAGCTCTGAAATTCAGTAATTACAGAAAGCGTACTAATCCTAGTTTGAGATTTGAACGCGGTACCAGATTCTCTCCGAAATAGCACATTACCAGTGCGCAAAAACAGCTTTAAAATTTCTGCGTAACCATTCGGATAGGTCTATGTCGTTTTGCTTTCTCCACAGAGATCACTATAGATGCCGATGGAGGGCTCCGGACGTTTGGCCACATGGGGTTCTTTATCGTGCACCTTATTAAGTACACGCGCCTCAAGCATTTTCGGTTGTAGCAACCTACACGCGGATGCAGGTCTAAGGCTGCGGCTGTCACTATGGCTGTCGTGGCCTTGGCGATTAGCTCCACTGGCGTGCCACTAGCGGATCTCATCGCGAAAGCCAGGGTGAAACTATGTCTCGGGAAAAAAAAAACGATTGTACTCGGTGGCATCATCGACGTGACGTCAGTAACATCGGATGCTGTCACGGAACATGTGTGTTGAACTGAAGTGCGCTATGGCCCGAGTTTCTTCAAAATGAAGTGAGTTAGCATTGTGTTCAACGGAACTTCGGCGAGGTAATTTAAACAAAGTTAGCATAACTAAATTACACGCTTCAATGGCGTTTTTTTTCAAGTGGTATTTCACTGTTATTCGGCAGGCCCAGCGGTGACGAAGGATTTAGCTGCAGCTCCCCCCAGCTACTGCCACCGATTCCGCGGCCTCGGCGCCTCCTGGCGGTGAACGCGGAGCCCAAAGGTCGTGCATCGGACCCCGGGTTGGTGAGCGAATCACCGCCGCGGCCGAAGCCTCGGACAAGGTTGCCGCTCAGGGTTCCCGTCAGCCTGAGCTCGACGAGCGAGCGTCACTCGGACTCCAGCGTGCTCTTCGCGCCGGACTCGGCCGATCTCGACTGGTCCACCTCGCCATCCCCGCCGCGCTGAAGCGCTCGCTGTTCTGGAGCGTCCAACTCTTCGTTAGCACGCCGGGTGGACGATTCCGCTTTCGAAAGTCTGGACTGGCTGGCCTTCCCATTCAAGCATCACGAACGTTGCCCCTTGTATTTCGTGCACGACTGCGAGCGATATCAGCTTTTTTTCATTACTTCGATTCTCCAGACGATTCTGCTCACTATGAAAGATACACATGACAGTGGCAATATAAGTCATTATAAAACGAATGTTCCGTCAACCCTCGTCTTCTCACCTAGTTTCTAGGTATTAATCGAGAAAAAAAGGTAAACTGAATGTTCACTAGTATGTGAGATAACGTGAAGAACAGAGATCAAGTAAAATGTGTGAAATGCAATTTATTTTGAAAGTAATTCTGTAATTTTTACTTGAACTGGCGCCCTCAAAGAACAAGAAGAGAAAAAGCTGCTCAGGGAGTTTAAGGTTTTGTGCACTGCCTCTGGCTCAGCTTTTTGTAGTGACAAGGAGTCTCGCAACTTTCTAATATATCCGACAGTTTCCACTTCAGATACGCAATTTGAACCTGCCTCAGCCGTTACAACTTCTTTGTCGTGCTCTACTTTCGGCTTCGGATGCACACGGGAGGCAGCTTCGAAATCTCATAGCCCTGCGCAGGACTTAAGCCCACGTGGTCACTTTTATTCTCCCACATGACCACTTCGCCTAGGTGGTGCTGCATGTACAAGTGATGTTGGATCACCGCCGATGAATGGGCGGTAAAGGGGACGGATCGGCTACGCCAGTACTGCGTATATTATAGCTGAAAATTTCATTAACTGACATGAAAGGTAAGGCCAGGTATCTATATAAAGTTTGTTAAACTGAAATATTCGCCATTCAGATATTCGCTTAACAAAATGTTTTACATAAAACGCACTAAGCAACTGCCAGGGATTTTCCAAAAGTTTGCTATTTGAAATATTCGTCAAACCAACGTTCGTACAAGTGAGCATTCACTGTATTAGTCAGAGTTGCTGTCCAAGATTTAACGTGGGCAATTACTATCGCAGTTCATTTACCCATTCTTTTTTATTTATTGCAGATGATGCAAGTATGTACGGGGTTTGCAGCTGAAGGCATGTCGAAAATTGCAATGGCAAATGTGACTTCACGTTCCATGAAATTTGCAGAAACATAACAATTGTAGGACGTGAAAAGCATGACTGTCAATAAGCTCATAAAATCACACATAAAAAAAACTAAGCATCAGCTTCTTTAGATCACCATATATAGTTCAAAGGTGCAGCCATATTTTTTCGTTTTTTCGTTTAAAAGACAACGTGATGACTCTGTCTCATCAATGCACCGCATTAAGATGGCGAAATACGAACTAAACGAACGATTGAGTAAATTAAAAACGAATTACATTTGTTGACGCTGGTCTTGCGTGATGCCTGCAGTGGACACCACATTTCCTTTTGCTGACAGCTAGTGTTGTGCTGCTATCTGTATCGCGGCGCATGAAAGGTGTCGCCGAAGAACAAATTGATAGTGACGTCACCACGTTATTGTGTGGTGTCTGGCAGAACACCGCGGTTGATCGTCAAGTCGATAATCCGCACGTGCGCGAAACAGATGAAATACACGTGCCGCCTCCTGTCTGCGGCTTATTTGGACTGGGCCATGCCGCGATGAGCATGTGTCAATAAGTGTCGTCTGTCCCTTTTCACGTGAACTCCTGCTGACACAACAACTGGCTGCGAGGATGGAATTTGAGGCCGTCGTTTTTCAATTCGGGAGGAAAGTGTTTCCGTAATTCGCTCAGTTAAGAAGACCGTATTTTTGCAAATTGTAAAACCGATAACTTTCGTCATGACTGAAGCCGAGGTAGCGGGGACGCACTACGCTGGGAGACTGGGCCACCCGGAACCTTTGGACGAGTCCGCCAGCAACTGGGCTTCGTACGAAGAGCAGCTTGCGTCGCTTTTGTCAGCCATGTGCCCAGCAGCGACAAAATACGAGTGTTTTTTAGCAACATCGGTCCCAAGACTGATGAAATTATTAACAGCTCTTGAACTGCCCTCTATAGGTAGAGTTTTAAGGCCTATAAGAAAGTTTAAGTGGCCACATGTTCTTGAAGCCGTCTGTTATTGGAAGAGCGGGCCAAGTTTCACCGGAGGTGTCAAGGGGGAGGCAAGTCCTTATATAATTACGTCGCCAAGCTTCGTAAACTGTTCCAAATGTGCGAGTTCAGGAGCACTCTTCACGAGCCACTTGGGACCGCTTCGTGTGTGGCCTGCTACGAGAAGACATTCAGCGTCTACTTTTTACGGAAGATAGTAAGCTAACGTTCCAGAAAGTGGTGGAGTGGGCTCTGGTCGTGGAAGCGGTTATAAAAAAAGTGCTGCTGAAGCACGTAGCAGTGACGTTGCAGTCAGTGCACGAAGTGCAAGCTGAATTCCAGAAAACAAGCAAAAGCTGCATGCTTTCGCTGCGGTTCACTAAAACATGAGAGTGAAGCGTGTCCCCATGTGGACGCAATGTGCTTCAACTGCGACAAAGAAGGACATATCCAGAGCGCTTGCCGAAGTGGTCGTAAGAGCTCCTCTAACAAAAATCTAGGCATGGAGCCGGAAATGCTGTAAGCCGATGTATTCAGATTTGGGTGCACGTTAAAGAACCCCAGGTGGTTTAAATTTCCGGAGCCCTTTGCTACGGCGTATCTCATAATCATGTCCTAGTTTTAAGACGCTAAACCCCACATATCAAGATCCAGGCAAAAAGAATGTGAAGATATAATAGTGTTTGTGCCGCGGAAAGGTTCGACTGTTAGTCCTAATGACGTGTCGACGACTAAGCTCGACCCAGTCACCGTACAGATGTCCATCAACAGTGTCTTAGTGAACGTGGAGCTAAGCACAAGGGCGGCTGTTTTCCTCATATCAACAACCCAGTTCCATCAGCTTCCCGTCGGCTACAGTGGAGCCTATTACCTTGAAATTCGCATTTACGCTGGAGCACTGGTACGACCTAAGGGGGTCCCTTCGGTCAACGTGCAGCATGGCGAACATTGAGTGCGTCTTCCGCTTTACGTCGTGGAACACAATATACCATCTCTATACTGGACCGAGAGTGGCTGCACTCTGTCATCTGGAGTGGGTGAAAATCGGGAGCCTAAACAACTTTTCAAAGTCGGCACCATCTCATACCGGCGTAAAAAAGAAGCTCGACGCATTGTTTCACGAAAAACCAACCCTTTTTTAAAGAAGAGTTGTGTGCGAAAAGCAAAGAGAACGCTGAACTTCTTTGTAAACTTGATATGAAGCTGATATAGGTTCCTAAGAGGCAGGATTGTTCCATTGGCGTTGCAAAACGCTTCTGATGCTGAGCCAGGCCCCGGAAACTCGGCGCTATAGCTTCCGTTTCAAGGAACATGCACACTTGTGGTGGTTTCTGGGCATCCTAATTGATTGATTGATATGTGGGGTTAACGTCCCAAAACCACCATATGATTATGAGAGACGCCGTAGTGGAGAGAGAGAGAGACTTTATTAATTTCCGGCAGATTGCCGGGATGGGCTCCCACCTAGGGGCCAACGGAGAGACCATGTCTCCCGGCAGCTTCCTTGGCCTGCTGGATTGCCCAAAATTGCTTGTCCAGACCCGAACTGAGCAGCGCAGTCCGCCAACGCGCCCGAAGGTCTTCATTGGAGGCCGCGACCCCAGAATTTCTGACTAATGCTGGACATTCCCATAGGATATGTTCGAGAGTGGCTCTGGTGGTACAGTACTGGCATAGATTAGATCTATAGACGTCAGGATATATGTGGTGCATGATTACAGGGTTCGTGTATGTGCGTGTTTGTAGCTGTCGCCACTGAACGGACTGGGCACGATTTAGCTTGGAGTGAGGCGGAGGGTACTCCCGCCTTTGCAGTCGATAGTGTTGAATTATGTCATTAAATTTAGTGAGCCGATCGTCCCATTCCCACACCGGCGCAGAAAGGTCCGTTTGGGTGGTCGCTTCGTTTGACGTGACTCGGAACGTAAGACCTCGAGCCACGTTGTGCGCCACTTCATTCGGATTGGCCTCCGCGTTACCTAGTGGTGTGTGGGCAGGGAACCACAAGATGTGTACGTATTTGTCCACCTCGTGAATTTTGCCTGTATTAAGAATCCGCAATGCCTCGAGGGAGATTCTGCCGCTGGCGTAGTTTCGAACGGCTGTCTGCGAGTCGCTGATTACGCATGAGGCGTTAGTGTGGGCTATGGCCATCGCGATAGCCACTTCCTCTGCCGTTTCTACGTTCCGTGTGATGATTGACGCGCTGCTTTTGCACTGTTGTGTGTGGTCTACGACAGCAGCCACGAAGTGATGACGTTCCTGGTAGCGTGCTGCGTCGACAAAGACTGCCTCATGGTTGCGCCCAAACATCTTTGACATGGTCCTGGCTCTACTGACACGTCTGCCCTTGTTGTGTTCAGGGTGCATGTTTCTTGGTATGGGTGGTACTGTTAGCTTAGCACGGATAGGGCGTGGTATGTCGTGTTTGTCTCCGTGTTGAGTGTGGTAAGTAATACCGAGATTACATAGAATCTGGCGGCCTGGCTTAGTCTTGGCTAAACGCTCGAATTGGGAGATTTGTTGCGCCTCAATAAGTTCCTCAAGGGTATTGTGTAAACCAAGTTGAAGGAGTAGTTCGGTGCTGGTGTTTTGAGGCAAACCTAGCGCTTGTTTGTAAATTTTCCTAATTAGGCTGTTGAGTTTTGACTTTTCCGCGGTGAACCATCGGTGGTACGCCGCCGTATAGGTGATGTGAGTTAAAACAAACGCTTGGATCAAACGGATGATGCTGGCCTCTTTCATGCCTTTGTGTTTATTGGTAATGCGCCTAATGAGGCGCATCGTGTTAGACACTCTGGCTTCAATGTTGCGAACTGTCTCTCCGTTGGTACCCTTACTTTCTATGATCAAACCTAGCACTCTGATTTTGTCCACGGTTGGTATGGCGTGACCATCGCTTGTAGTGAGTTTTATATCAGCGTGTGCCTGCGCTTGGGGATGTTGTTTGGGTGGCCGACCTCTAAGTGTAGGGCGATATAGCAGTAGCTGAGATTTCTCCGCCGAGCAGGATAGTCCAGTTCCTTGTAAATACCGTTCGACTGTGTCAATCCCCTCCTGTAATCTCTGTTCAATGGAACCGTCACTGCCGTCGCACACCCAGAGGGTGATGTCGTCGGCGTAAATGGTGTGATGAAGTCCTTGGATGGTTTGAAGTTTTGAAGGAAGACCAATGAGGGTGAGGTTAAACAACATGGGAGATATCACGGAACCCTGTGGGGTGCCCGCACTTCCTATGGTTATTTCGGACGACCTGAGTGCTCCCACAGTGATCGTGGCCGTTCTGCCCGTAAGAAATGCCCTAATATAGTTGTACGTGCGAAGCCCCAAGTTTAGGGTATTGACCTGATTTAGAATGGTGCTATGCGTGACAGAGTCAAAAGCCTTCTTCAGATCAAGACCAAGTATGCCCTTAGTGGAGCGTCCCGTACTGTCTATGATGTGATGCTTAAGCTGCAACATGGCATCCTGCGTTGAGGCCTCCGGAAATTTCGACCACCTGGGACTCTTTAACGTGCACCAAAATCTGAGCACACGGGCCTACAACGTTTCCGCCTCCATCGGGAATGCAGCCACCGCAGCCGGGATCCGATCCTGTGACCTGTGGGTCAGCAGCCGAGTACCTTAGCCACTAGACCACCACGGCGGGGCAGGGTATCCTATAGGATCCGGTTGAACGGAGGTAGGTTGATTTAAATGTTCGCCTTTATTGACTTTCGCAAGTTTCTACAAATAAAAAATTGATACCTCTATAGCAAATTTCTGTTTTTGTTAATGTTTTTTCTTATTTCTTATTTTGCAAATTTTGTATCGAGCGAAGCGCCGCAAGTGATTGATTTGAGTTCGCAGCGCTTGCCTCCGCTCCTCGTCACTCGCTCATCAATATTACAAGTTGCATTGCGCTCAGTTATCTCGCACGGTCGGCGTGCAAACTACGGGAAAGATAAAGACGGCAAGTTGTGGTGGGCAAAGAACGGAAGCCGCAGTGAGCTACGCCGAACAAGTCAACCATGCATTCGTCCAAGATGGCTAAATCGGGCAACACATGCTTCGCATGGCTGTGCGGTGGGCTAACCCAGGAATTTCTACTTCCGCGAAGGTTTTTCAGTGTTTCTTAAACGAAGCAGGTGAGCATAAAATTTCAAACCCATTATTTGAACAGGTATTGATTTTGCATGAGTCACATAAACCCAGTTCTCTGCAAGCCTGACTGGACTGACAGAAGTGCAGTGTCGCTTGACTAATTGGTGAAGACGGCAGCCAAGCTGCTGTCGGCGAAGTTCGTTCAATGAAAGACGAATTCGTGTTGGCTCGGCTACATAGTTTTTGCTTCTTTAACTTTTGACATGTAGTTCAGATAATGTCAAGCAAGTATAAGCGATTTCCGGTTCATGAAATTTATATAGCCATGGTTTGAAGCTATCTGAGTCTTTACTACTTTAATAAAGTCACTCAAATACAAGTGATCCCCTAACCTGAAGAAGGGCTCCGTGGTAAGCTTGGGTGCAGCGGATTCTGTGGACGGAACAGGTTTGACGGTGCTTGTAAAAAACGGCGCTAACGAAGTTCGAACAGCCAGGCTCTGCCTGACGACAGTGGACTTCGAAGCAAAGAGACTTGTAAGCCGGTAGCCATTGTCGTCAAGCAGTGGCGTAGCCAGGGGAAGGAGTCTGGGAATTTCTACTCCTCCTCGCCCGAAAAATTTTGTAACTTCTCATGTGTATATGTAAACGCGATCATAAAAGATCACGTTGTAATATTGGTAGACTAGGTGTGTTGATTCAACGCATTTAAATTGTAAGACGCGTCGACCGAGCACAATGTACAAAAGAGAGGCGTGTGTGTGTATCCCCCTTTGGTCTGTAGGCATCACGCCTTGCACTTTGAAAAAAAAAAACGCAACCACAAATATGCTAAAAGACATTTGAAGCCACCCTCCTCCGAAAAAGCTTTCTGTCTACGTCACTGTAACCTACGGAAGTTCATGGTGATCCTACCTTCGGAGCTGCAGTCGGGAGTTGTTCCATGTTGGACTATCACGGAAAAGCAGCCGCATTCTATACGCCTGAGGGTATTCGTTGGGTTACTTACGATATGCATTAACAGCCACCATACCTCCAAAAAGCTGTGCCAGTGCTTTCTATAGGTGCCATTGTGCACCGATACATCACCAGGATACTTAATATCTATAGCATAAAAAGGAAACTCTAACCTATTTACGACGCATTAAAATTATTGAAGTTCATTTCCGGAAAAAGCTGCAGGCCACCAGCGGGCTTTCTGATGCTGACATGATGAGTAAATTTCATTATACATCTGCACTGTAACTCTGAAGCACTCTTAAAAGCTCGCAAACTAAATCTCCGAGTTTCCGAGATCCCCACGCACTTCAGAGCATGCATCACAGGCACTACGGGTCTGTCTTTGCTTTCCGCGAAGCTCCTCTTCAGGTGCTGCATATAACGACTAGATACCATCTGATCATGACTTACATTAGAAACGACAGGCGGAAGGAGCTGAGGAAACCGTATTGGGTATCTACCAAAACGTAACTCACGGGCACCGTTCTATACGTGGTAGCCAGCACTAGAGATTCGAAGTGCGGAAAAAAAACGGGAAAATTCTGGGGGGGGGGGGGGCAGTTGAAAAAATTCGCCAATGTTGTCATGGGTTAAAACGTACAGAAATAAAGCTTAGGCAACAAACAGCACTGAACGTGAAACAAAAGCGTCACACATGATACCAAAACACCAAACGAAGGTTGACCACTCACCATCGATATCACATAAATGCACCTTCAGCGTCAGCTTAGCTTGAATATATATAGCGTAGCTTCATTGTTCGGGTATGGTCTTGTTGTGGGCAGTTTGGGTTTATTTAATCCTGGTTTTTAGCATGATCACGCCACATGAGACCCTCGGATGCACGAAACGCCGGGCGCCTCAGCTGCTGTGCACTGAACGTTTTCAAGAACAGGTGAACTTTACGAGCTCAATGCAATGTCGTTGGGCCTTTCCAGTGCGGCCGCTACTTTTGAGCGCACGATTCACATCAACCTACGACCTGAAATGGCAGACTTGACTATGCTATCTGGACAGTATTGTCACCTTCCCGTCAGTGTTTTCTTTACATTCGCAATATGTGGACGAAGCTCTCACGTGCACCATAGGCCTGCATACGCGGCGAGGGCAGAAGTCGGCCGGCCCTCTAATCGCCTGAAGGAGGAGGGGGGGAGAAAGTGATCCTGCTCCACACCTTTACTCAGTCTGTCCTGCCATGTCATTTTTTAATGCGCTGGGTAATGGCTACACAAGCTTTTCGGAAATAATGGCCACCGAAGACCACTGATATTGCATAAAAAACTGTTTACTTCTGACCTTTAATCCCGAAAAGCCGGACACCATTAGTAGGTCGTTGTGAGAAGCACGTCACCACTTCAGTTTCATTCTTGCATCCATCGCGAGGCGTGTTTGCTTTCGGACTCGACCAAAGGGGTGAGGTATAACTTACCTGTCTTCACCGTTTACTGGGATCATTTGTTCTGACCGGAAGTAGATTTGGTTAACGCCGCCTTCAAACCAGCGGCATGGCTGAGCAATTTTTTTTGCGCACGTTCTCCAGCGTAATAGCATTGGACCACTCAGACTGGCACGCAGTTTCTCCAATCGAGGATTTCCGTATGCTACCGCCGTAGCGAACAACTGGTTACACTGAAACCTCATTTTAACGAAGCAGCACCATACACAAAAATAGGTTTGTTGTATCGAAAAATTTGTTTAAAAGGTGTATTCTTATCACTATATCTGTTGCAAGACTACTTCTCATTTACTTCGTTATAGCCAATATTTAGTTATGTTCAGGTTCGTTGTACTGAAGTTTCAGTGTACTTGCCATTCTATCTGGTCTGTGGCCGTTAACTCTCTCCTTTTCTTGTCATCTTTTTCTTCGTTGCCACTCTCCCTCGACCTCCATCTTCTTCTGAACAATGTGTCCCGCCTCCATACGGTCGCGAGCCCAGCCGCGTCAATTCCGAAGAGGGGCAAAACGACCGCAAAAATCCTATGGCGCATCTAATCGCGCACTGTTTATGTAACATGGCTGTGTGCAGGCCTAAAAATAGCTTCTGTGAACGGTGCGAAATATATAATAACGATAGTTACGACAATCAAAGACAATCATGCCGATATTTAGTATACATTGGTGTGAGCATAGAGACCATTTTAGTGTTATTAACCGCGGAAGCCTGCAAAGATATTCAACGTAAATTCAGTGTGCGTGATTGCTTTATCAAAAAGCTTCTAAAAGGTCGCTTGATCTATCATTCAGGTGACACGCACAGCAAGCTAGACGAGAATGCAGAGAACATTGTTTTGACAAGGAGAGTAGTGAAAAAATGGGCTATGATGCACAAAAAAGAAACAAAAATGGGGTGCTTTTCAAGGCAAAGTTTATTGGAGAAGGCCGGCGAATAACTTGCAATACATATATCAATAACTAAAACTCGATCATCAAGACAACAACACGAATACTTAGCATAGTTCTCGTTAAAAAAGCATGGCTTCCACTCTTGATAGGTTATGTCTATCTATTGTCAGCTAGCAGCTAACGAAAAACTTGTAAAGGTCGGTAACACAAGTTTCAAAATACATCTTTGTACATTAGAAAATTTTGTCATCGTTGCACTTCTTATGGGAGCTCCTACGATATCCTGTTACAGGCATGACCAGATTGATCGGAGCAGGCACACTTCTCATGTTAATGTGCAGCGAATGGGACGTTGTTCGAGGTGAGTGCTCAGCGGTGGCAATTTTCAATCCGAAGCATTTATTGCGTTAAGAAAACAACTAGCATTCTAGCGGCCTCACTAAAAAAAATGCGACTATTGTAAAATCACCTGTTTGCTCCAGATGTGTTAAAACAACTTGGGAATAGTCTCCTATACTGTCCTCAGGGGCAACATATGAAGAGTTAAGTAATGCCTTTCATACTTCCCTTCACTTCGTTGTTTGTTGGTTTCACTAGGATGTGGCTGTCAAAGCAACGAGCTCCTGTGGCATTCACCTTCTTTATTCCATTCGTAACGAACGTCCCCTTCGGCGAACTTGATGCCTTACGTGTAGCATGCGGAAGTTCATTGGTGAGCTGCCACCTCTTGCAACGATCACATGCTGCGTTGCTCCCCCTGGAAAGAAAATGTTTCCACAAAGACCCCTTTGACTACAAAACAACTGTCTAGAAACACCACGCTTACGCGCACAAAAATGCCCGGTAATGTAGACAGAAGAGCAACCGCCACCGCAGCTCAGTTGGTACAGCATCGGATGCGTTATCCGAAGTGTGTAGGTTTCCTTGGCTTGACTGTTTGGGGGCTTCATTGAGTTCTATCTTATAAACAATCAAGCCCATCATCGACTTTTCTTCATTCGAAATCGTTCAGCAGCCCATAAAATCCTTTTTGAAGATCGCAATAATTCCAAATAAATAAATAAATAAATAAATGAATTAATTAATGATTAAGAACACATCGAGGCACTCAACCAAACAACTTCCACAAATTCACATCCCAACTATCTGCCTTTGACGGCAGAGTGACCTCGTTTTCCCCTATATATATTTTGCCCCTTTTTTCTACTTTCGCGCCTTAAATCTTCTACTGCAGTGGTGTCGAACTCATCTCAGCTCGCAGGCAATTCTCACGCAATTTAGTTCCGTGCAAGGGCCGCGGTTGTGAAGGAGAAAGGAGAGGGGAGGATGGGGGAATTTCAAGTTTAAGCTTGCCCATATTTCATATACAAATAATTTCTGAAGAGTATTTAGTTACACTATCAACAACATGTTCTGACCGATCTTCGATATGACGCAAATCAGGGCGCCAACTGCCAAATAATATTGTTGTTTTGTAGTAGTAGTAGTAGTAGTAGTAGTAGTAGTAGTAGTAGTAGTAGTAGTAGTAGTACAAGAAAAAGGAACAGGTAAAGGGGGGCTGCTGCTGCTGCTGCTGCTGCTGCCGCTGCCGCTGCCGCTGCTGCTGCCGCTGCTGCTGCTGCTGCCGCCGCCGCCACTGCTGCTGCTGCTGCTGCTGCCGCCGCTGCCGCCGCCGCCGCTGATGATGATGATGATGATGATGATGATGATGATGATGACTCTCGCACGAGTATATATGCACCACGCAGGACTGGAAAGGCGCTCCCTATTAGCAGGGGTGCTTACTCACGTAAAGGAAATTCACCGAAGAACAAGGATTGTCTCGAGCGCATACAGCAAGCATTCTGAACTTCTTACCGGGAACTTAATATGGTCGTTAAAGTGGAAAGTCTACAACAATTTAATTTTACGAGTTCTAAACCATATAGCACTAAATAAAGGGGCCCTGCAACAGTTTTTGAGCGTGGTAAGAACACACTGCCGATTGGTAGTCGGGGCTTTCGAGAACACGCATGCCAAGCAGCACACAGCCTGGAATTTACTATAAATTTTCAAAGTCAGCTAAAAATTGCTTTCTTTTCTCTCGACAAATGACGCTATTTAGAGCCTCAATATTGTAACGAACAAATACAGTGCCGGAAGCTAAAACAGCTATTTATTAATGGCGAACTTGTGCCCGTCAACTAAATACACAAAGGTTGTGTCCTCACTGGTCGAAACCTCGTCAACCACTGCCGCGTCTCGCCTCGAGCTGCTCCTCAAAAAACCGCCAGCGTTCCTTGTCCAGCGCGTGATGTGGTGACACCTGCAGCCAGCGTTGCATGGCGCGTTTATAGCTTGGCGCGTACCGCCAGCGTTCCTTGTCCAGCGCGTGATGTGGTGACACGTGCAGTCAGCGTTGCATGGCGCGTTTATAGCTTGGCGCGTTTGGCTTGTCCGTTGGTGTGGCAGAATTCAAAGTAACAGGAAGCGGCGCAGGACTTCGGCAGGTGCCTAACAACATGCGGCATTAGTCCCCCTCCTGAAACGCATCGTCCCGATGCGTACTCTGACGTCGAACAGTTTTGTAAAGCAGTATTTATCTGATGTTTGAGCACATTTATCAGTTGTGTCGTTCAGTGCCTTTCGTAGTACGGTTTCATTCGTACTACATGTACGACTTCTGGGCGATTCCTGCGTCGGGTTGAGCACACTTGCCCTTCAGGAATTACTTCGTAGTTTAGCGTGCCTAACTGGCGAAGTACTTTGTAAGGGCCGAAATAGCGCCGCATCAGTTTTTCCGATAGGCCAGGTGCGCGTATAGGCGTCCACACCCACACTTTGTCTCCGGGGTTGTACTGTACGTGTCTCCGCTTCAGATTATAGCGACTTGCATCGGAGCCTTGTTGCGAAATGATACGATGTCTTGCCAATTGCCGTGCCTCTTCTGCCCTTTCTATGTAATCGCTGATGTGTGGGTCACTCTCATTCGAATCGTTGACAGGTAACATCGCGTCTAAGGTCGTTGTGACCGTCCGACCATAAACAAGTTGAAATGGCGTGAAGTGTGTCGTTTCTTGTACTGCGGTATTATACGCAAATGTTGCATAAGGCAAAATACTGTCCCATGTCTGGTGCTCAACGTCCACATACATCGAGATCATGTCGGCGAGAGTTCTATTGAGCCTTTCGGTTAATCCGTTTGTTTGCGGATGGTATGCTGTAGTCCTTCTATGATCGGTGTGGGTGAGCTTCATAACGGACTGCATCAAACGGGCAGTAAATGCTGTTCCTTTGTCTGTAATGACAACCTGTGGTGCGCCATGTCGTAGTACAATCTGAGTGACAAAAAACTGGGCTACTTCGTTCGCCGTTCCTTTCGCGAGAGGTGATGTCTCAGCATATCGAGTCACGTAGTCTGTTGCTACAACAATCCAGCGCTTTCCCGATGAAGAGAGAGGAAATGGACCAAGCAAATCCATTCCCACTTGCTGAAATGGCCCTTTTGGTGGCTCTATTGGTTGCAACAGACCCGCTGGTTTCGATGGTGGTATTTTACGTCTCTGGCAATCGCGGCATGACTTGACATAATGGTGCACCGAATCCCTTAATTTCGGCCAATAATACTTCCGGCGAATTCTGGCCAAAGTGCGGCTACTACCCATATGGCCAGCCGATGGGTCGTCATGACACGCTTCTAAGATTTCTGCTCGCAGCGATGATGGTACAAGAAGCAGAAACGTCTCACCGGTGTTTACGAAGCTGCGCTTGTATAGGACGTCGTTCCGGAGGACATAGGATGTCAAACCGCGGACGAAAACTCGTGGTACCTCAATTTGGTGACCCTCCAAGTATTGGATAAGCGGGCGTAGTTCCGGGTCCTCTCGCTGAAGACGAGCCATCTCCGACACATTCAGAACTCCAAGAAATGGGATGTCTTGTTCTTGGTCAGATGATGGAGACTCAACAGGTGCGCGAGACAGGCAATCCGCGTCATTGTGCTTGAGACCAGACTTGTAGACCACAGTGATGTCGTGTTCCTGCAGACGCAGGCTCCATCTAGCAAGCCTTCCTGAAGGGTCCTTGATGTTTGCCAGCCAACACAATGAATGATGATCACTGATTGCTCGAAACGGTCTGCCGTAGAGGTATGGGCGAAACTTGCTGATGGCCCATATAACTGCGAGACACTCTTTCTCTGTCGCTGAGTAATTAGACTCAGCATTTGATAGAGTGCGGCTCGCATAAGCAATAACCTTTTCTTCTCCATTCTGCCACTGAACGAGGATGGCACCGAGGCCAACGTTACTCGCGTCGGTATGTATGTCTGTATCGGCCTCTTCGTCAAAATGGGCAAGTATTGGAGGAGACTGCAAACGGCGTCGCAACTCTGAGAAAGCCGCTTCTTGTTCGTCCCGCCAAGAGAATGGTACACTTTCTTTTGTTAGCCGTGTCAAAGGCTCAGCGACCTTAGCAAAGTTTTCAACAAAGCGTCTGTAGTAGGCACATAGTCCCAGGAATCGTCTGACGGCCTTTTTGTCTTGCGGTTTCGGAAAATTTTCAACTGCTGCAATCTTTTCCGGGTCGGGGCGGACGCCTTCCGCACTAACTATGTGCCCGAGGAACCGAAGCTGACGAAATCCAAAGTGACACTTTTGCGGTTTGATGGTCAGTGCTGCCACCCGAATGGCATCCAGTACTATTCTCAGTCGGTGGATGTGCTGCTCGAAGGTGGAAGAAAAAACCACTACATCGTCGAGGTAGACGAGACACGATTGCCACTTGAGTCCGGAGAGCACAGTGTCCATCATCCTCTGGAAGGTAGCGGGAGCAGAGCACAAACCGAACGGGAGCACTTTGAACTCGTATAGTCCGTCTGGGGTCACAAACGCCGTCTTCTCGCGATCTCGTTCGTCCACCTCGATCTGCCAATATCCACTTTTTAAGTCCAATGATGAAAAGAAGTGAGCATTGCGTAACTTATCCAAGGCATCATCGATCCGTGGAAGTGGGTAAACATCACGCTTTGTGACTTGGTTCAGCTTTCTGTAGTCAACGCAAAACCGCAGAGTGTTGTCCTTCTTTTTGACTAGCACTACCGGTGATGCCCACGGACTGTTGGATGGCTGGATTACATCATCGTTGAGCATTTCCTGCACTTGGTTCTTGATGGCTTCCCTTTCTTTTGGCGCTACTCGGTATGGGCGCTGATGCACAGGTCTCACGTGTTCTTCGACCACGATACGGTGCTTTGCGACGGGACTACGCCCGACTTTCGACGAGGTGGAGAAGCACTCGGCGAACTCTCTGATGAGGTCAGCAATCTGTTGCTTCTGAGATGACGAGAGCTCTCTGTCAATGTCTACTGACTGGAGTACGTTATCCACTGTCTCTGAAGCTTTATCAAGAGTGCAAACATCTGAGACTTGCACGTACTCATGCAGCGATGCTACGGATGTTCCCTTCGCAACATGCTGCAGCTCATTTCGAAAGTTAGTTAATAGAACATACGCACATCCATCACGAAGGCTCACCAGGCCTCTTGCCACGCATAGTCCTTTTTCTAGTAGCAGTCCGATGTTTCCGTCAGCTAATCCGTCACAGTCACGAAGAACTTCACTCCTCACAAGAACGGTCACACTGGAACGTGGCGGCACGGTTACATCTTCGTCCACAATGCGGAGAGGTAGAACGATTGGTTTCTCCGCATTACAGAAGGCGATGGCATTCTCCGTAGAAAACGAAACCTGGGACTCTTGCAAGTCAATGACTGCATTGTTTGTTTGCAAAAAGTCCATGCCTATAATCAGTTCCCGGGAGCACTCAGGAAGCACAATAAAGCTGCCGACATACACAAATCCTCTTATTCCTATCCTTGCGGTGCATAACCCCACGGGACTAACTAAATGCCCTCCAGCGGTACGTATCTGAGGTCCGGTCCACTCAGTCATCACCTTCTTAAGCTTCTTTACGAGAGCATTACTGACAACGGAATAGTCTGCACCAGTGTCTATTAGCGCAACGGCCTCGACGTCGTCGATAGTGACTAATATCTCGGAGGTAACGTCACTACTACTGCACTTGACCGTCGTTGCGTAACTGCCACCGCCCTGCCGGGCTAACAATGGAGGGTCTTCAGTTGTCAGTGTATCAGCGGCCTCACCTCCAGAGGTCGCTGGCTCTAGTTTTCCCGCCGCGGGCTAGGTGAACGTGATCTTCGGAGATTTGATGACGGACGAGGACTCGGCGACCGATAGCGCATCGGTGCTGTCGAACGCGACTCCCGTTGTTGCGTGCCTTGAGGTGAATAGCGTGAAGACAAGTATTCTTCTATTTCGTAGGGCCGTTCACCGTTCCGTGGGCATGGTGCATTGACTGGAAAACCACGCAGTCCCGCTCGACGATACTGGCACGCCCGGTAAAGGTGACCTGCTTCTCCGCAGTGGTAGCAAAGGGGCCGCCGGTCTACAGTGCGCCATACATCGCTCTTACGTGGTCTTGCCTCCGGGATTGGTAGCGGCGTACTCGGAGAAAACGTCGGAGGCATCACAGCAGTCGCAGCCGTCCGATTCATGCGTCCGAGGTCCTGTCGTACAGCTTGCGCGTACGACAACTGAGGCGGAGGCTCCGGTTGCGCGCGCTGTAGTACCTGAGGTTGTGGTTGTAGAACCGCTTGCTGCACTTCTTCGCGCACAACGTCGGCAAGTGAAGACATCGCTGGATGAGCTTGAGTCATTTGTATTTTCTGGAGTTCTTCCCTTACGACAGCCCTCACCATTTCACGCAAGAGATCAATGTTACTCGTGAGGGTTGTTGACTCCGCGCTAACAGATGAGACGCTTACGTCCCGGTTGTATTGGCGCGCGCGCTGCTGCAGGGTCTTTTCTATCATGGTTGCCTCTGATCTGAACTCAGCAAGAGAGCGCGGTGGATTACGCACAAGGCCTGCAAAAAGCTCCTCCTTCACTCCACGCATCAGGTGCCGCAACTTCTTTTCCTCAGCCATGTTCGGGTCGGCCCGGCGGAACAGTCGAGACATGTCTTCAATGTACATGGCGACGCTCTCATTGTTCCGTTGGTTTCGCGTCTGAAGAGCGGCCTCTGCCTTTTCTTTGCGGTCCGTGTTTGGGTACGTAGCAAGGAACTCTCTTCGAAAGTCGTCCCACGATAATAAGGACGCTTCGTGGTTTTCGAACCACGTACGTGCAGAATCTTGCAGTGCCACGTAGACGTAGCGAAGTTTCCTGTCTTCGTTCCAACCGTTCAGTCTGGCAACGCGTTCGAAACCGTCGAGCCAGTCCTCGGAATCCTCGAAAATATCACCATGAAATACCTCTGGTATGTGGGGTGGGTCCATGACGATATGCGATGGAAATGAACTCGCTTGGGTGGCCATTGCAGGGGCTCCGGTACTTACGTCCTCCGCTGGTCTCGAAGAATCGAAGAGGGCACCAAACTCGGGCTGCTCACCTCGTAGGCGACGACTCGTTCGTTGGTGTACGGGAGTCAACAGCACTGGCTCCAACCTTCGGGGTTCTGGGCTATGTTCCCTATGCTGAGATGGGCTTGGAATCATACCCAGCACCTCCACCAGTTTGTAACGAACAAATACAGTGCCGGAAGCTAAAACAGCTATTTATTAATGGCGAACTTGTGCCCGTCAACTAAAATACACAAAGGTTGTGAGCTCACTGGTCAAAACTTCGTCAACTTCTCTTGCGTCTCGCCTTGAGCTGTCCTCGAAAAACCGCCAGCGTTTCTTGTCCAGCGCGTGATGTGGTGACACGTGCAGCCAGGGTTGCATGGCGCGTTTATAGCTTGGCGCGTTTATAGCTTGGCGCGTTTGGCTTGTCCGTTGGTGTGGCAGAATTCAAAGTAACAGGAAGCGGCGCAGGACTTCGGCAGGTGCCTAACAACATGCGGCAATATGCTGTGAATTTTTGCTCCTGTGCTAGCATTAGTTTCAAATGAATGCTGAAATAAAGAATCTGAGTCTGGAATGATCTGAATTTCGTGCAGCGCCTCATTTCGGTATATAGCATCGGTGGACGCCGTCACCGGATACCTTACTCAGGACGCCACAGGCGACCGCAGCACGGCGCGCACTACTGTGGTGCTGCGGGTGGCCGCCATGCAACTCTTCGTCTCGCCAAAGCCATTCTCTGTTCCCCGCTAACGCCGTCTTTCATCTTCCGCTACGCTCCACATTCCTTCTTTCACGTCCAGCGCGTGATGTGGTGACACCTGCAGCCAGCGTTGCATGGCGCGTTTATAGCTTGGCGCGTACCGCCAGCGTTCCTTGTCCAGCGCGTGATGTGGTGACACGTGCAGTCAGCGTTGCATGGCGCGTTTATAGCTTGGCGCGTTTGGCTTGTCCATTGGTGTGGCAGAATTCAAAGTAACAGGAAGCGGCGCAGGACTTCGGCAGGTGCCTAACAACATGCGGCAATATTACGACGTCACAGGTCTGTCAGCCGTTGGCTGAATTGAGCATGGCGCACTCGGTCGTTACTAGGGCCGCCGTGAGAGGCCATCACTTGTCCACGTGTACACGCGTCATCGCACTGAAAAGCCGCGCATTCAAAGAAAGAGAGAGAGAGAGAGTGAGAGTGAAGTGCTAATCCAGCAAGCCCGTGGGGCGGCGAAGATCGAGACAGGGTCTCCGCTCTTGCTCGGGGCCAGCCTAGGCCCAGGCCACGAATTTGCCGGAGTTATTAATAAATTTGTTACCACCACAACCAAGTGTTCAAGGTGAAGAGGCGTGCATGTCGCATTTTCTGCCTCCGTGCCATCTCTCCCTGCTTACCTTCCAGCGCTTTCGTCGGGACGAGAGAAGAGAGAATGCGATTGCAGCGTGGGACAAATCTTTGCAACTCCACTCGTACTGGACGTATTCTGAAAATATTTGCCACGTTGAATTCATGAGGCAATAATCCCCTTTAGTGAATGAATTCCCCAGCTACTGAGGAAATTGTGGCAGGGCTTCTTTGAAAATATTCTATTGTAGTAAATAGCCGATGTCCTTGTACACATTGTTACGGGGTATTGTTACTCCGTACCTCCATCAAGAATGTTACGGAGAGTGTTGATGGTAACGCCGCACAGGGCGCACAGGACTGCCAGCAGGCAGGTCAGCTCCCGGCTCATGCCCCACAACAATCATGTTGTTGGCTCTCTCGATGAAGTGGCAATTCAGCGCCCGTGCCGCCGTGGCGATTTCATGTCCGTGACATAAAACTAAAAAAAATACTTGGGTATGTCACGTCATGAGGACTAATAATGGAGATGGCCAGAACATTAGAATGGTTATAAAGTGTTTGGAATTAAGCGTGACCATAGACGAAAAAGATGGGAACACGAGATTAAGAAATTTGCTAGTACAAAATGGAATCGGCTCAACGAGGCAGGGTGGAGATCCTTCGGAGAGGCGTTTGTCCAGCGGTGAACGAACAGGCTGCTGATGATGATGATTTTCTTTGCTTTACCATCGAGCTCATGTTACCCATGGTCCACTAGCCAAGACACAAACGTACCTCTTTGGTTTGTCATACCCGCTCACAGCCTTCTTGATGTGCTGAGTGTGCAGCCGAGGGCTAATCCATGTTGAGCTGTTGCTGCTGTAGTTCTAACTGGAGTTATTACATTAAAAATTCATATTACCGCTTTCTACTTGATTGCAGGGAAAACTGAATGCACGTACTGGGTTCGCAAAAGCGTGGTCGGAAATCGCAACTGGAAATGTAACTTCATATTCGACGAATTTTGCAAGGCCCAAGCGATTGTAGTAAAGGACATTAGGCATCGTGGATAAGTGTATAAAACGCAACCTAAAAAATATCAAGTATTGATTTTTTATGGCACCTGGTAGTTTGACGGGCTACACAGTAATATAGCCGCAATATTCTTTTGTTCAATTCATTTGTTGAATGCAAGACGTGATAAAGTTTTGTCTCAGGAATGGGACGAAATCTGATGGGCATGAAAACGAAATTTAATTCATTGATAGGCAATTTTTGATGCTGCTTTTTCGTGATGCAGGCAAATGCAACAAATTTTACTTCCAACTGAAATGCGCGTTATTATTAATTTTTAGATTGTGCTGTATAAGCTGGCGATTTACACCTGGACGTGGATTTTCTAATGAAATTGGAAGGAGCAGATCCTTTAATTGTTATTTTTATAGAAACCCTGTAATTGTCCTGACGACGAACTTCAGCAGTTACCTTTTGCACAAATTGCGAATTTCCAAATGTGCTATAAAGTTTCTGAATATTTGCGTGCTTTTTTATGCTATTCAAAAAAGAATTTTCGATGTAAGGGTCATTTGTTATATTGCGCATTTATATATCACATGCTTTTCTGTTTTCTTGCCTGTATTCACACACTTCAGCGTTACCTCACACGCTAACCTCTTCTTTGTTGTGCGTGACTTGCTACTTCTGTACCCACCCCTGCAATGTTTCACGAATAAATGCTAGTACATATAAATGAAATGCATAAATAAATTAATTAACATGTATATCACTCCAAGCGGAGCGCCAAATTATAAGAGAAAATTTATCTCTGTGTTTGCGAAGAGCGGAATGTCCATACTTCCCATTATAAAAGTTTCCTCTCTATAATTTACAAATAAATGCAGCTAGCAGCCATCAGTAGTCTGTATTGCGTGTATGCTCCATGATGCATACTCTCTTTTAAACGGCTTTCGTGGTATATATATTTTGAAGACGGTCTGAGCCCGGCCGCTTCCACCAACATTACGTAAGAGGGTACGGTGTACAACTCTTGTATATTCAGTGATTTAAAACAACACCGATACAGAAAATACAGAGACGAACAGAAGTAGACGAGACAAAGTTCAACGTTGTTTACTACCCTAACAAACGCGTTAGTTTGCTCCAGTCTGTAATTTTTAATTAAGTATTTTTATTATCATGCGAGCGGAGTCGGGCAACACTGGCCCACTCATGAGCCATGACGTAACAAGCTGCTTGCTGTGCGGGCATGGGCATTCCGGTGAGCGATTTCGGTCGGTAGTCAGCTGCACGTGCACACGAGTAATTTCGGCCTTCTATACCTTGGCAATGAATTTTGGACGACTTGCAAGAGCTGAAGCTTCAGTATAACATGATTGCCCAGCTCCACTCGAAGCAGTTAAGACTCAACTTTTTGTACATGTGTAGGAAAAATATACTGTAAATAAGTGAAGTGGAGAAATCAAACAGAAGGGGCCTGTTATGCCTACATGTATCTGTAGGCTTAGCCGACCCTCCAATTATATTTATTTATTTATTTATTTAATTATTTATTTATTTATATTTGCACTCTCAGGGCCTGAGGGCATTACAGAGAGGAGTGTTCTAAGCCGATAGGGCCCCAACGCAATCACCTCTCTGTAATTTGTTATTCAATGTTTGACCACCACAGCAATATATTAGTAACTGCAATAATGTAGGCGGCAGATTGTTCAATTGCAGCGACGGAGGCAGGAATGTGGTTGCAGTCACCGCTTGTTTACGGCAAAAGCAACAAGCTAAATAAAGAAAAAAAGCATCACAAGCGTTAGGGCGGCATAAGGGAATCTTTTCGAACCGTGGTGATCTAGTGAAAAGAAAAGATCATTATTACTTGTTGGATTCATGTAACAAATTTTGTGGAATACGTTGAAGTGGATATTTACGGGGTTGCTCAAGTGTTGGTACAGGCCTAAATTAGTAGCCTACATTGAAAAAACAATAGAGTACCGGAAGTAATTGGAAAACACAAAATGAGCTGCACGGCTCTCAGCTAACTCAAGGGCTGTTTAAGGAGGAACTATGTAGAATCCCCCCCCCCCCCCCAAAAAAAAGTCTTCCAATGTGAATATAATGAGAATTGTGCTCAATTTAAACTTCAAGTTAGAATCTCGCTGAAAACCGCAAATCGTTGGATGGCCCATGACCCCTCCAAAGTGGTATTGGTAGCCGTTATGGAAACATGGCTATTACCAACCTCATAACCCCCGTATTCACAAACGCTCCTCGACTCGGCTTTCACCTTTCACTTGACAGAGTGGCACACTGCGCTGCTGCTCGGATGAAAATGACGCTGCGCTACTCAACAATAGCAGCAAATTATCACTGATATGCAGTGACTTTCCCTGCCTAGAGATGGTGCTCCCATCGGCTTTCTCGGGTGAAGGTGGAGCGTTGAGCGAAGGGGTGTTCTAGAATACGGGGGATAAGGCTGCAAGTTGAAGTGAGGAAGCAGTCACTCGACTGTGCAAATGAAAGGAATGAGTGAATTCGACGCACTGTGTTAATTACTTTAGCTCTTCGTTAACCAAAGAATCAACTTGTGCTTGTTGGCACGGCATTAAAATGTAGCTGCACTGAGCAAAAAGCCCAGAGGCAAATGAGACACAATCCGCCAAGGTGGTCTGGTGACTAAGGCACTCGGCTGCTGACTTGCAGGTCGCTGGATCGAACACCGGATGCGGCGGCAGCATTTTCAATGGAGTCGAAAATGCCTGAGGCCCGTGTGCTTAGATTTAGGTGCACGTTGAAGAACCACAGGTGGTCGAAATTTCCGGAGCCCTCCACATAGAGCATCGCTCATAATCATATGGTGTCTTTGGGATGTAAACCCAAGTAATCGTTATTACAAATGAGACACAAAAGTGGTAACGCACTTCATGTCCACTTCTTGGTGTTGTTTTTCCTTCACGCCTTTCACTCAGCGCAACATTGAAGTTTCGGCACCCATGATCTTCCAACATGGTTTAATAATATGCACTCACACCTATATATAGTAAACCCGGATATAACGAAATATTGCATATAACGGAGTAAAGGAACTGTAGTGGACCATACGCACTAACGCGTATGCCCCTTCTAAAAAGAACGACATCATGGGGATATACCACAGGTGGAATCTGTTAAGTACTTTGGAGTAATTTATCACACATCGCTTAACTGGCGACCTCATATCGAATATATCGCCGGAAAAGGTGTGCGGGCCATTGGCATATTACGTAAGCTAAGCAACTACCGCATAGGTACGAGAAGAGACACATTAGTAATGATATATTGCATGTACGTTCATCCCATTTTGGAATTTGGTTGTGTACTTTTCTCTCGAGTTCCAGCTTACAAGTTGCGGCCTCTAATTCTTTTGGAAAGAGAAGCTTTGCGCTTATGCCTTGGCCTTCCCAAAACAGTTGCCAACGATGTGTTGTATCTCGAATCGAGGGTCCCTCCGCTTTCTTGTAGAATTCGCCTTCTGACTGTTCAGACATTCTTGAGAATCGCGGAGGCCACGCCCGCGGCAGTAATTCCACAATCTAACAATAGGTGACACTAGCTGTCCTGTTAATATTTTTTATTTCTTGTTTTGAAATCTTTATATGTTGTTTTGTAAGTTATTTATATTGGCTGTACTTTTTATTTTCTTTTATTTTTTATTTATTTGTGAAAATTATTTTACTGTTTACGTAACTAATTTTTTGCTACTCCACAATTAGGTTGACATGTGAAACCACAATGTTGAGATATTGATTTTGCCTGTACTTGATTTTGTTTATTTTTATTAGGTTTATTTTGTTGTTAATGCATAGTCTATGTATAACCTTTTTCATTTGTCCTGACACGCAAGTTTTTTCTGTAACCACATTTTTATCTTGTACTTGTAATAATGGCATAATCTGTGTTTTATTACATTGCATATTTGTTTTCTTGGTGTAGCAACTTGTTTTGTGTCAGTTTATAATAAATAAAAAAATGTTCTAATGGAATTTATTGTCTTATGGCTGTTATGAAGCCTAAACTTGGCGGGTTGCTTTTCAAGCACCTGGCAACGCTGGGCAGCTTGTTCGTCAATTATAGAAAAAAAAAAAAGATGTATCACAGCCAGAACGGCACCTTAGCTCAAAGCGCCAAATTCACTGCAGGAGTCGAAAAATAGTCGTTCCAGCCGGCTTGACAACGATAATGCTACTCACCGTTATGCACTTTTTTTCGTTTGTCAACATCCGCCGTCATTCCGATACGGTATGAGGAGAGTTGGGTATTGAGTAACCCACGTGCATATGCGCGGGAGTCGGTGAATGCTTTGTGAAACGTGCGGTGCGGGGCTCTAACCTAACTCGTTTAGTATGAACAATGCCGTGAACCATGACTGCCATACCATTGTGAATGACCCTAAAAAAGGCAGTCATGTCAACGTGGGCTACATGAACTGTCATCCTTTGTGAAAGGCCTCAGCGGACCTCGAGGTGTCAAGCCTTACGAACAAGGTGAGATAAATGACTGACAGTTGGGCGAGTTGGTGTGGGGCGCCCGTCCGGCGCCAGTCCTTGTGCTCATAATTTTGTGTCCCGTGTTTGGCTCTCCGCTGGCAGGTTGACCCTAGACAAGCCCCGCTACCAACCACCGCGCCCCGAACGAAGGTTGTCTGCGGCCAAGAAAGGTATGTGTCGCAGATATGGGGAAAATGCCACAACTCGCCACTGGTAAGTTCATCGATGTGTCGCGAAACAGAGGTTGTGGTAGAAAAGGCGCACGCTGCTCAAATGACACCTCAAGATCGCGCATGCGTCAAGCCAGCCGGGGCTCATGTCGCAGCGAAGACGCGTGCTACTAAAATGTAAAGGCAGTGTCTATTCTGCCGGCGCCGGACGAATATGTTTGGCAGCGTCTCCTGCGCCGCGCGGCGCAGCAGCCATCCCCACACAGAAGTGGCTCCTGCGCCGCACGGAAGTGACGTCACTTTTAAAAAAAGTTAACGTAAAGCTATTAAAATGTGCAAATTATTACTTTATACGGTGTGTCTAAAGGTACGTCGGACGTACCCGAATACCAAAAGCTAAAGGTACGTCCGACGTACCCGAAACCGTGAGTCTAAAGATACGTCGGACGTACCCGATTACTAAAAGCTAAAGGTACGTCCGACGTACCCGAAACCGTGAGTCTAAAGATACGTCGGGGGTACGCGAAACTGAGTCTAAAAAAAAAAAAAAAGATACGTCGGACGTACGCCGGGAGTTGCCGGGTGGGTCCACGGCTACCGCGTACCAATTTTTGCATATATACGAAGAAACGAGCCTTCGTGCGAGCCTGCTCACGTAAAAGACTGACAGGGAGCGAGTACTACCGGTGACAATGGAAAACTTAGAGCATCGCGTGGTTGACGAACGGCGTCGATGTCGGCGGTGCCGTTCTCTCCTAGCAGATCTTTTGAACGGAAAGGGGGAGGCTCGCACGTAAGTACAGAGGCTGATGTCCTTCCCTCGGCAGAGCAATTTTCGGGCAAAGAGTTCTGTGCGGTACTCTCGCGAACGCGGTTTTGTGTGATATGCGCCTATGTAGCCAGCTGAGTTTGCACGAAAACCATTCTGGGAGCCGACCTACTCGCTGACCTTTGAAACCGTAACTGCGACCGGCTCCCAAAAACTAACCAGCGCGCTTGAGTCCACGAGGTTTCCAGATGAGCGGGTCGTTAGCTAATTACTGCAGGGAAAAAAACAAGATGTAAGATTTTTAAATGCAAAGCATTTCTTAGCAAACCAAACGAATTTATTTATCTGGTTAGCCAAGTTAGATCACTAACTAGCTAGCCGCCTACGCCTGGGTGCTCTCATGATCTCCTCCTTAGCAGGTTGCAAAAACGAAAAAGACAGGCCAGATAGCATTTTAATGCTCTTATTATACATAGTTTTCACGTGACATCACAGACAGGTTCTCTGCACTGGGTGCTCCGAGATGGCGGCAACCGTGACTTTTTATGTCATTAGAGAGTACCATTGCAGAGGAGGACACACAGTTGTTCGGTCCCCGTGTTCTTTTGTGATGTCCCCACTTTCTTCTGTTCGCAAGGCGCGCTGTGGGGAATCAAAGGAACGCGAAGGGCACCGGCACAAATCCTATGTCACCGTTTGAGCTAACCCAGCATCTCAAAGTAGCTGGGGGCCCTAAGATGGCGGCCATGGTGACGTCAATGCAAACTATGTATACAATGAATGAATTCAGTGTTCACTGAAGGCACAACTAATGCAAGCTTTAATCAAAGGATCACAATTGTATGAAGAATAATAGGAACAAATACACAGACACACAATACATGTAAATGTCACTCGCATGAAACAGCACTAAGCTTTCTTCCATTTTTTATAAGCATGCCAGTGGGGCATACACTCAGCCATCTTTTGTTGTGCTTAAGCAAACCCTGCTTGCGAGCTCCCCTGCTTGCGTAGAAGCAAACCCTGCTTGCGTAGAAGCTTTGGAGCAATTCTGCTCATTTGTAGCATTAATGTAGTAGCTTTCACAAAACGTAGCAGGTTGGAGTAATTTTGCTCATTTGTAGCATGTATGGACCAGCTTTAACAAAATATAGCACGTAGGAGCAATTGCAGCAGGTTTCCCATCGCTGTGTTCCACTCACGGAGCGGGTGCAGACTCATTCACAAGAATTGCAACACATACTGTCTCTGTGTCTCCATTGGAGTCTTCAACGTGCATCACATAGACTGGTGTTCGTATTTCTAGAAGCTTGTAGGTGGCATCAATTCCTAGGAATTCTGGGTAGGCATCCATATTTGACCGCATAGACTCATTGGACAGCAAAATTCCTTGGAAGTTTTCCCCATCAGCAAGGATGTGGTAGTCTGTACCTGTAGAAATAAATTTCATGGTCTAAATCTAAAAGATTTGGCCGACTGTACATACGAGTTTCTCTGAAGCCCACTGGAAAACCCAGATGCAATTATTTAAAAACTTGTGCTACAATATCAGGTGCTTACCATGCTCATTTTGCAGAAGAGCTGCAGTCTTAATGAGGTCATTCCTTGTCTGTGGTCTGAGGGAAGAGGCCGCATTGCTCAAGTCTTTGAGCAGGACAAGTTTCCCCGTCTTTTCTTCTATCCTTTTCTTAACCAACTTCTTGTTGGCATGCAAAGCCAAGAGCTGTGTGGCTTCCTCCTTGGCCCCTGGTTCTCTTAATGCTCTGGTTTGTGGCAGGTGGCTGTAGAGTAACTGCAATAAAATAAACTTTTCATTCAATGTTAAACTGAACTACATATGCAATTATAGGTTAACTGCATTATGCAATGTCAAGCTCACAGAGTGAAGCAAACAAGTGCAGACAACATTCTGCATATATGGCATCTAGGTTCTTAGCACAAGCAAGCTCACTTCAATCTCACCTTATCATGCTTGTAACTGTAAATCTGTGTTTCCTATATATGGCTCGCATGTGATGTCAAGGACACAGTTCCTGAATGTAGTAGCACTGTAGAATGGCGGCTTTGATGACAAGCAAGTTGCAGTTAATCTGCCTCAATGTAATAATGATGCAGCAGGAATTCCTCTGAGTGTGAATAAGAAATGAACCTGCATGTACTGCTTTGATCCCATTAATTTGACATCGCAAAACTTCGCATCCCCTGTGCTGGTGCTACCAGCTCAATGAGAATTGAGCGAGAACATTTTGCGCGATCAAGTAAGCACGTCAAACATTTCGTCAAAAGTATATTTCAGTGGTGCATGTCACCCTGTATAACCTCAAAACTCAGGTTTGTTTCTGTGAAAAAACAGAACTGAACTTCACTAACCAATATGAACAGGTAACAGCAAAAGCTGTATTGGCTTAATTTAACAACACATGGTGAGGGATGAAGGACAGGGCATTAAGATACTGTCGCACACTTTTAAGGATGCTTAGGAACTCCATACCTTCGATAACTCATGGTTGTGGTCCTCATTCATTTCAATAACCTCCAGGAAGTTCCCATCGTCAGAGGCCCTGCACTTCACGAACGCCGGACATCCAGCCTGAAAGGTGCTGAAAGTGATCCGTTGTCACATGCTCAATGTCTCTCAGGAAACAATCGTCTAAATGCATGATGTGTACAACGCAACCACGTCGCTGACCATGGTGGATTGGCAGCACAGAAAGAAACACAAAGGAAACAATGACCAGTGCTGGCCCTCACCTGGTATCTCTTTCCCCCTTGCTGCGGCTCTTGAAAGACTTGCCCCCCTTGATACAGCAGTAAACCACCTGATACATTCCAAGTCGTTCGTTCAGAAAACGCTTCACTTTGGTCTTCGCCGCTGTGACAGTTCGACAGTCACGTTTGTAAAACTGCACGAACTTCTCTTCACTGTATCCTTTCACAGCAGCTTCCAGTTCCCTGAACGTTGGAAATTTGTCCCCAACTTTCATTTTGCTGCCAGCCATCACACGAGCTGCGGAACGGGAACACTTGACTGGCGCCGCACGTGCTGCGGAACGGTCACCACAGAACACCTGTAACACGCTGACTGAAGAGACGGGAGAATGGCGCCACACAAGTAGGACGGATAAGACTATGGATAAGACAGACTCACAGAACACCTGACAGACTCGGACGGACTCCAAGAACTGGATTGGAATGGATTGATTTGTACTACTTGCATCGAAATCGACCCGATGGCGAAAACTTTTTTTTTTCCTAATCAAGCGATATAATAGCTGCGTGTAAACCACGGAGGAATAAACATTTCCGTGGTATAAACCAAGCTTGAGTAGGCGAGAAAGTGCAACCCGTGCAACGTCTGATGTAACCGGTGCAACGTCTGCGCGTCCAACTACAAACTCGTTGACGAAAACTTTTTTTTTCTCGGATCCGCGCGTCTAAGAGGTCAGTCGTGCGAACTGCTTGAAAACGACGGACGGGCAGGTGGAACTTGAGTCGCTTGAGTGAAAACTTGCGAGAAAGCGCACGTCGGACGTACCTTTAGCTTTTAGTATTCTGGTACGTCCGACGTATCTTTAGACTCACGGTTTCGGGTACGTCGGACGTACCTTTAGCTTTTGGTATTCGGGTACGTCCGACGTACCTTTAGACACATCCTACTTTATAATGCAATAAACTTACAAAAGTGTCATTAAACAAGTGTGTAACATGTTTTTTTATAGTGCATAAATTAATTATTAATGCATTGTATAAACATATTTGTTTTGTATACTGTTTTTGTAATATTAGTATATATTGCTCAGTTTAACAACCTAATAAATTATTTGTTGGTTTATAAGTATTATTAAAAGGAAAATAAGTTGATTATTTGTTCTGTGCTCGAGGGTGCAGCGGGTTTGCCCCTGGTTTCGGTTTGGAGCGTATTTTGATCCTACGACTACCCAAATACAGTACATGTGTACAGTATTGCACATATACAGTACACATACGTACAGTATCGCACACAATATTGTACAGTACGTATGTACGTTCTACATCGCAATGTGCCATGTTAACAGCATTCGCCAAACACCGTGTGATAAATCTGCATCGGAACGTCAACAGAGTGTTTCTTTGATAGACCGAGAGGAAATCGGTAGTCTGGTGTCAAATTAATGTGCATTCTTGCCTGTCGACAGAGTGTTTCTTTGGTAGACGACAGAGAGGAAATCGGTGGTCTGGTGTCAAATAATGGGCATCCTTGCCTTTCGTTCGCAAAATCTACGCGCCCAGTGACGCTGTTCTGGTACCACGTCTACTGCGGCGCGTTTTTCTGTCATCAGAGCCTCAATAAATAGCGCGAACAACATTGCTTACCCAGTGGTGGAGGAAACGATGCAGTCAGTTGCATCGTTTTCGCTTACGGGCCTGGAGTTTTGTGTGTCCTTGTACGTCTCGGCAAGAAAGTGCATCGATTGTTGAACAAGCGTATAAATGTCCAATTCTGCGAGGATAATCAAACATTCGAAATCAAAGGAGGCGGCATTCAGGAAGATCAGTCCAATATGTGCTTAGGAGAAACTTGTTAACTTGTGTCGCAGACAGTACATTATTGTCATTGATTTCAGCAGTGCTCTGAGGGACGAGGATCTTTCAGTGCGCTGTTAAATCAAGAATGCGATCCAACTTGCGTATGCAATTTTCAGTTTTCATGCAGCACATTATTGATCGCCTTATATGAAAAAGTTAACAAAAAAGTCATTTATTTACGTGCTATGCATGCCACGTTAAGCTTCTGTGCTAACTATACCCTTGCACTGGATATTAAAATGTTTACATGCTTACACTCTGAGGAAGAGATGGTCCGCTTATTTTTTTTAAACAAATCTGGAATGTTGGCCATGTTGTCCCTTGTGCCTCTAGACCAGGTAGTCGTGTCTGGACCACCAAGCAAACCAGCTTGACCTCCCTCATGCCCAGGGTCACACATCTTAATTCATGCGGCTACGATGTGCTGCTACACTTCCACTAAGTATGAGTTGAATATGTTCGCAAGTAGACTGCCGTACAAAGCACTTGCAGGTGCTCTTCGGTTTTCCTTTCTTTTTTAGCGCGTTATAGTGCAGCGATTGGTTCGCAGGTAGGACTTGCAAACTTTGTACGGCTATGGACAGGGCTGACTATTGTAGCTTCGTATGCATGTAGAAACCTTTGCCAAGTAGAAAGGTTATTATCATCAACATAAGAGAAAGGTATACAAGCTGTTTTCATCCAACCTTTCTTCACAAATGCGATAAAAATGACTAACCCATTACTATTTGAATTACTAGCCATACTGTACAGGTTGCCATCAATTTGATCAATGCAACACCCAACATTAAAACCACACTAATTCATTAATTTCACCTGTGACTGCAATGTTAGTACAGTCAGCATTAGGCTGGCAATCCTGGCACTGCACGAGAGCCTCTTTCGATGTTGCCTATAGCAGCTAGATTACAAAAGCACTACAATTTTGTCGAAAAACTCACATGATCTACGAAGTCTTCACGTCTCGCTAGTGAGGTGACCAGGGCATGGTTGGAAGTGCTGCGATCATATGTCTGACTAAGGAGCTGAAGTGCTTGCTTCATGTGTGATGCCTGTATTGCGTTGATTTGCTTGCATCGGATCCATGACTTCATTGTGCACGATGACCTAAACTGATACGACACATGCACCTTAATCTCTCATAACATAGACAGATTAAGAGATGCCCTTCTTGGCTACTTAGTTCATAACTGAAGCTCAACAGTGGCAGGACAAAAACATGTGGGTCTAAAGGACCGGGCAAAATCCTCCTGACCTTACATGATGGTCTACTGACAAATTTTGTCGCCTCCTCACCTACGCCAAATTTAGTGTTAGTTATAAACGTTCGGCGATTTTAAACTTCCAGGCTTCAGTTTTGTCACTTTATCTATCTCGGCTAGTGATAAGGTAGCCCATGCCTTACTATAAAAGCTTGTTAAGACTTTCGCCTAACTCAGTTTATTACGAAGCCTATACAAATTGTAGGTTCTGATTGTGATGAGATAAACCTTGAAACTTCTTTTTCTGAGAGCCTTTTAGCTCTATGTTCTCCCCATTTTATTAAACAAAATTAGACGCCGCTCGAAACTACCCGAACTCATGATATGACACATACCTGTTACAAAAGTACGGTGTAGTAAATGTGCATTTTTGCCTCAAAGAGCCAATAAAAAGAAAAAACAAAAATGTCTGTGTAGGTCTACACTGTACCCTATTAATCTTTGGGAATTCAACAGCAAGTGATATGGATTACAGAAAAATGCTCAAAGCCTCAAGCCATCTGTTGAGGTGCTGTCCACTATCATCATCATCAGCCTGACTACGTCCACTGCAGGACAAAGGCCTCTCCCATGTTCCGCCAGTTAACTCGATCCTGTGCTTGCTGCTGCCACTTTACACCCACAAACTTCTTAATCTCATCTGCCCACCTAACCTTCTGTCTCCCCCTAACTCTCATGCCTTCTCTGGGAATTCAGTTAGTTACCCTTAACGATCAGCAATTGTCCTGTCTATGCACTACATGCCCAGCCCATGTCCATTTCCCCTTCTTGATTTCAACTATGATATGCTTAACCCCGTTTTGTTTCCTGATCCACTCTGCTCTCTTCTTGTCTCTTAAAGTTACACCTACCATTTTTCTTTCCATTGCTCGCTGCGTCATCTTCTATTCAAGCTGAACCCTTTTTGTAAGTCTTCAGGTTTCTGCTCCATAGTTAAGTACCGGCAAGATACAGCTGTTATATATCTTCTTCTTGAGGGATAGTGGCAATCTACCTGTCATAATTTGAGAGTGCTTGTCAAATGTGCTCCACCCCATTCTTATTCTTCTAGTTACTTCAATCTCTTGGTTCGGCTCCGTGGTTATTACCTGCACTAAGTAGACATAGCCTTTACTAAAAACTCGCGCTCAGCTTGACGACTTAACTCATCGCCGCAGAACTGCCGGCCTTTCGCTTCTCCACAAACTCTATCATCACCCATACCTTCACCGCATTTTCGAAGCACCAACAGTCATCTTTCCACGCACAGACCATATCTTTAAGATAAAATGTATAACTTGTCGCTCAGCTCATTACGCTAATTCCTTTATTCCCCGAACAATAGTTGCATGGAATAGCTTGCCATCCCACATTGCCACTCAAGCAGATTTCACAACATTTAACGAACTTTTACTCAACATTTCTGACTAGATATCCACCGTGCGTACTCTCATTAAGCTTCTTCATATGTACATCAGTGTTTGATTTTCTTGTTATCATGTGTTAATGTTTTTCACGACCATTGTACACGCTTGATTTGTATTATTTATGTGAATTGCAAACTTTTGTATCTTAAGATCATGCCATCATTTTAGTTTTTTTTCCTTGTATACTGTATTTGTTAGTGCCCTTAATTTATGTTTCCAGTATTCAATATTCCATCTCTACTTATTTTTTTTTTTCATAGTATCTGATTTTGGTTGTTGTTGCTTTTTGTATTTTGCTCGCTTTCATTATTTTGTATAATCTTGTTTTTAGATTGTATAAGCGTACAAAAATTTGTTTCATGTGTCCGTTCCCCTATGTAATACCCCTTCAAGGGCCTTTAGGGGTATTATGAAATAAAAATAAATAAACAACTTGAAGTGCACTATTACCTATCTTGAAGCACTGCTCTCTTTCGAGGTTGTTGTACATTACTTTCGTTTTCTGCAGATTAATTCTAAGACCCACCTTTCTGCTCTCTTTGTCTAATTCTTTAATCATGAGTTGGAATTAGTCCCCTGAGTTACTCAGCAATGAAATGTCATCGGCGAAGCGCAGGTTACTAAGGTATTCTCTATTAACTCTTATCCCTAACTGTTCCCATTCTAGGCCTCTGAAAACCTCCTGTAAGCACGTGGTAAATAGCATTGGGGAGATTTTATCCCCCTGCCTTACACCCTTCTTGATTGGTATTCTGTTGCTTTCTTTATGAAGCATTAGGACAGCAGTTGATCCCCTGTAGATGTATTCCAGGATCTTTGTATATGCTTCATCAACGCTCTGATTCCGCAGTGTCTGCATGACTGATCATATTTCTACTGAATAAAACGCCTTCTCGTAATCTATGAAGGGTATGAATAGTGGTTGGTTATATTCTAAGCATTTCTCTATTATTTGATTGATAGTATGAATGTGGTCGATTGTTGAGTATCCTGTTCGAAATCCTGCTTGTTCCTTTGGTTGATCGAATTCTAATGTTTTAATAACTCTGTTAGCAAGTACCTTTGTAAATAACTTGTATACTACGGAGAGCAACCTGGTCGGCCTGTAATTCTTTTAGTCCTTGTCATCTCCTTTCTTATGTATTAAGATGATGTTAGCATTCTTCCAAGACTCTGGTACCCTTCCCGTCAGGAGATACCTCGTAAATAGGGTGGCTAGTTTTTCTAACAAAATTTGTTCTCCATCTTTCAGCAGATCTGATGTTACCTAATCTTCACCAGCAGCTTTGCCTCTTTGCATGCTCTCCAAAGCTTTTCTGACTCCTTCTATCATTACTGGTGGGGTGTCATCTGGGTTACTGCAAGTTCTTATAGTATTAAGGTCGTGGTTGTCCTGGCTACTGTACAGATCTCTGTAAAACTCCTCCGTTATTTTAAGTATCCTATCAATATTGGTAGTTATTTTGCCTTCTTTGTCCCTTAGTGCATATATCCAATTTTTTCCTATTCCAAGTTTCCTCTTCACTGTTTTGACGCTTCCTCCATTTTTTCAGAACATGTTCAATTCCCTCCATGTTATACATTCTTACACCGAATACCTTACGCCTATTAATCAACTTCGAAAGTTCTGCCAGTTCTATTTTGTCTGTTGTACTTAAGACTTTCATGCTTTGACGCTTTTTAATGAGGTTATTCGTCTCCTGGGACAGCTTGGCAGTGTCCTGTCTAAGTACCGTACCTCAAACTTCCACTGCACACTCCATAATGATACTCTTCAGAATATTATTCATTGCGTCAACGCTAAGGCTGGTTTCCTCGATTAGAGCCGAGCACCTGTTCTGAAGGGAGACTCTCAATTCCTCTACTTTCCCTCACAGTGCTAGCTAATTGATTGGCTTCTTGCGTATCAGTTTCTGTCGTTCCTTCTTCAAGTATAGGTGAAATCGAGACCGTACCATTCTATGGTCACTGCATCACACCCTGCCAACCACTTCCACATCCTGCACGATGCCTGGGTGTGCACTCATTATAAAGTCTATTCCGTTCTTACTTTCCCCATTAGGGCTCCTCCATGTCCACTTACGGTTTCCTCGTTTTCGGTAGAAGGTATTCAAAATCCATAAATTATTGCGTTCTGCAAATTCTACTAGTAGCTCTCCTTCGGCATTTCTAGTACCGATGCCACAATCTCCTACTGCCTATCTCCAGCCTATCTTTGCATTAAAGTCTGCCATCAGTATAGTATAGTGTGTTTTTACCTTACTCATTGCTTATTCCACGTCCGTCTTCATAGAAGCTTTCAACTGATGCATCATCGTGGCTGGATGTAGGCGCGTAAGGTTGTATCCTTCATCTTGTATCTCTTATTGAGTTTAATTACGATACCTACCACCCTTTCATTAATGCTATAGTATTCCTATATGTTGCCAGCTATGTTTCTGTGAATTAGGAACCCCACTCCCAGTTCTCTTCTGTCAGCCAAGTCTCCATAGCAAAGGACGTGCCCATTCTATAGCACCGTATAGGCCTCATCTGTCCTCCTAACCTCACTGAGTTTTATTATATCCCATTTAACACCCTCTAGCTCCTCGAGTAGTACAGCTAGGCTTCCCTCACTAGATAAGGTTCTAGCGTTAAACGTTGCCAAGTTCAGGTTCCAATGGCGGCCTGTCTGGATCCAGAGATTCTTAGCACCCTCTGCTGCATTGCAGATCTGACCGCCGCCGGGGTCAGTTGCTTCGCAGCTGCTGGGGACTGAGGGCCGTGAGTTATTTGACGTATGCATGTGGGAGGTGGTGGCCAAATACTGCACCAGGGTGGCCAAATACTGCACCAGGGTGGCCAATCCTTCTCTGGTGAGACCCCCCCCCCCTTAGCTCGGGTCCGTGGTGTCACTACACACCAAACGCCTGCTTACGCAGACGCCCCTGCGTGTCCACTGTGCTATGTAATAAACCCTGGAGATTTTGGAATGTAATATAAGCCGCATTTATATTCTGATCCATCTGAACATTGACTAGCTGAATGGCGTCTATTCTGCCTATCTTATTATAAAAGCGTTCTCATCTGTTCTCACTCTTGAAATGGTTACTCCTTTTCGAATCTTTAGTTCATTTCATGATTTCTCTATCTCTATTCTATGCAATAAATATATAGTCGTCAGTAAAGATGGTATTTTTTCTTTATTTACAAACAATAAAAATGCTGCAAGTATATATATAGATCTCCTTGTTTTTAGCCACGATATATTAAAATATATTTGGGAGCATTTTTGAAGCCTTTACTGCACTTTTTACATTGATCATTATCCTTTTGCTGCATTCCTCATCACTGTTGTGAAGCCAAGTTATGCAATGTTCTAATCAGGCACCTGCCCTGATTCTCTAAACTACAGACCCATTCCTTTCACTTACACCTTTTCCAAGCTCCTTGAAGGCATCATTCAAACTCAAATAAATAATTATTTCAAAGATTACATCATGTTTAAATAGCACAGTTTCTGTAAGGAATTTCCTTGTGCATCAGCTGACATAATTTACTCATGGCTTATTAATAGACACAGGCTTTCAAGTTGAAACCTTGTTTCCCAGTTTTTTCGATGCACTGATTGGGTCTTCGACCATAGGCCTGTATTCACTTACCATCCTTGGTGTTACCTCAAGTTTTTGTTATCGGTTCTAAGCCTTTATTGCGCTTGATGTACAAAGTTGGCCACTATTCGTGAACCAGTCTTGTTGTAGTTTTTTACCTGCTTACCATTTTTGTGCCTTTATAACACAAGTAGAGGGTACAAAAGCTTGAGGAGAACTCGAGGAAAGGCCAAGGTTGGTTTGGTAATACGGGCCATAGACTCTGTAGTTAACACAACTGAACAGTCACACACACATCTTAGTATACAAGGGTTCCTCTGATATCGCAGTCAATTCACCTCTGTTAATGGCTCTAACTCTTCGACAGCTCAAGTAACATTCGGCACTCCGCAGGGAGGTTTCCTTGGTCCCCTGTTCTTTTCTAATATTTGTTAATGATTTGCCTAAATGTATTTTTTCTCAAACTAGACTTTTTCACTGATGACCTCATTTGTTGTGTACTGAGCCATGAAAAGTAACTCTGGCTATCAGTTATTATGAAGCAACCTCTGTTCAATTACAACTTGGTGCTCATCATGGCTACATTTCTAAATAAATGTAAGGCTAAACTTGTCACGTTTACAAAAGTTGCATGCTGCTTTCTGAAGTTCACATACTCCTAATGACATAATTGTTGATTCAGCTTGCACTGACAACTATTTAAATGTTTATTCTATGTTTGACCTGACATGGAGCCGTCACACCTATTTCGCTTTGTAGTTGCCACTACCTCTCTGCCTCTCAAATTGTAATCTACGACATGCTCCTGCACAGGTGCATAAACTCACCCACTTTACTTTAATTCATCCTAAAATATAGAGTATACTTCATAGACGTGGCACCTGGATTAGGCCTACATCATAGGTAACATCGATCTCTCCGAAAAAATGCAACAGATTTTTTTTTTTCTGATTACTACCATTTCATTGGTGCGTCAGTCCTAAAGGCTTGTGCTGGTCTTGATAACCTTTACCATCATTGTACACTAGTTTGTTTACCTCTTTTTTATAAAATATACTGCCACTCACTACTTCATTTTTTTTCCAATCATATTTCCACATCACCATCGTCCTTTCAAAATTAAACACATAGCTTGCTGTACTTCCATCTTTGCTAAATCATTCATCCCTAAAACCATTATCGTGTTGAACTGGCTGCCTCCTTATGTTGCAACTAAAATTAATACACTTAAATTCAATAAACTTATTAAAAATATTACCCATTTGTAGGCTGTCTCACTAGAGCTTTTCCATTTTCAGAATTGCATTTTTGTATATTTTGTTTGTTATGTCACACTTTTTTAGGTGTTTGTTTGATGAGTATTGTTGTTCTGCTGTTTATTGATGCTACAGCCTATCTGTTTGTCCCCTCCTCTTTATGTAATATATCCCTACAAATAAGGGCCTTGAGGCATTTCTTGCAAGAAAATCAGTAAATGGCAATTCTAATGTACCAAAGTCTCCTTCCCTTTTAAATGAAACTGCTTTATGAATTTTTAGGCTGGTTAGTCAGTATCAATAAAGTTTGTGAATGTCTTTTTTATGCCATTTCTAAGCCTGAAGAAAAAAAAAAGCAAGAAAATACTTTAGCCACAAAAAAATCATTTTTTATTCAAGAGAAGCACTTGAATGTATAGGCTGGTGCACACGTATGCACTTATATTTTCAGAGCTGGTGCCGCTTCAGTGGCTCATACAGTACTCGCCTACTCACCCAATAGATGCAGCTTTGATTAATCCAGGCACCGCGGTTGCATTTCTGTAGAAGTGAAATCCTAGAGAACCACGTCAGGTGGAATACTAGGGCACAATAAAGAACCCAATGAGGTTCAAATTGTCTGGAGCCTTCCGATACACTGTCTCGAAAAGGTCGTACTACTTTGTTAAAGTCTGTAAACTTATATTTAGAGGCAAAACTCTAAAGTAAATGATAACAGTACACTGATGAAGTCTTGCAATAAAAGTTTGGACACAGCAAGGTAGAGTTGACGTGTCAGAATTAATGGTGTGAAAGTATTTGAAAAGTGCAAGTAATATTGTGCAGTACCATTCAATTTGGTCTTTTGTTTGAATAACTCTAGGGGAATATTTTTTGATTGTTTAAAATTACAGCAAAATCTCAATAGTATCAAACAAACACGAGATAAAGGTATGATAAATATAATACAAAATTCCAGAACTTGTTAGATATAGACAGCAATCACTTATACTTTTTAAGGAGGGTCACCAGATATTTTAGGCCCATGGCAAAGTAGCTCCAGTGCGTTACATGCCACAAAAGTGCTACTGACATTCTTTGGGCCCCACATCTGAATGAAACATCGTAAATAGTGTAGTGCACGTGTGTGAGTGCATGTGTTATATATTTATCACTGAATATATCATAGTTATCACCCAGTATCTGGAGTAACATGTCAGGCAAAAAGCCAGACAAACATCTACAACTCTCCACTAAAATGATTCTCACTCTTCAACAGCTTTTTGCAAAATCTGGCTAAAAAATCACCACATTTTTCTTTGTGTTTAAAACTTGCTCTGCTTGCTAATTTCTGTAGACGAAAATTTTCTTGCCTGTTCGGGCTAGTTTATAGCTTTTCGCCGACTCAGCTAGAGAGTATCAAACAACAATTTTCATTCAAAGGATGTCTATAGGATGCACTCGATAAATGGTGTTTATGGCAAGCTAATGAGATAATGTAACTGTAAATAAATTACTTTTTTATGTATATAAGCTTATTAAAGGATTTTGGCACGAGCCAAATTGAATAAATTTGTGAAATTCGATATTCATTGTAGAAGCATGTCAAAATAAAATGGCACAAATAATATGTCATAGCAGCCTGTTCAACATGCTATGAAGTAAAAACGATTAAGGTGGTCAAGATATATCGACTGAAAAATAAATTCCAATTTCGCTTTTTTTTTAGAAAAAAGCTCAGTGTTCATTGAAAGCCAACTTTGCTGGTAACTTAGTGGACTAAAAGTATTCATAAAGTTATATATATTAGCTAAAGATATGTGAAGTTACAGGAAAGTATTGTTTTTTGAACTCGAGAAATACTTTATTTTTTTTTCAATTTTGTAACACTGTAAATTTTTTGACGATGTAATGCAAGTGGCAACACGCATTCGCAACAGCAGCCTTCAGCCCAAGCCCACTGATCTGGGATGTAGGCAGTAAACTTGGCACTGTCTATGAATGAAATGGGGTTATCATTGGTGTTTTATTGCCAACAGAGGCAATACAAGCAATGTGGTTGGAGAGTGACAACATCCCAATGAGCCATCCAGCCATTACAAATTTACGATCATATCATGCTACTTTCTTCAGAGGGTTCTGCAAATGAAGTAGGTGTGTTTTTTATATTTATATAACAATAAATTAAATAATATGCATTTATAAGCCAGATAAAGCACTGGTGCCATTCACGCAATATACTAATAAAAGCTGACCTTTTACAATTGTTTTAACTTCAAGTGCAATGCATTTCTTAGTGAACTTCTGTGACTTTGAATCAATCAATCATACAATCAAACAATCTCTTTCTCTCTCAATATATATATATATATATATATATATATATATATACCTATCTATCTAGCCGCCTACGACCTTGTGCACTCCTTAGCATATCATTAAAGAAATGTACACCCCAAAATTGGTATACATACCGTTATACATTGATTGGTACACTCTCGGCCGTTTCATTACATAGATATATGCCAAATATGATATGACGAGATATTTTGTACAAATAACATAAATTAAGGGTGTGGTAATGGGAAAACCATGACATGCATGTCACGAATGGGCTCACATGCATGTCACGTTCATGGTGTGCTTGCGGTTATTTTCCTATAGCTTGGTTTATACCAAAATTAATATGACGTGACCATAGGTCAGCAAAATTTATGCAGTTCATTCAGGCTGAGGCTCACAGCTTGATCTGAGTTTGATTGAGTCGACTCGTGGGTGAGTTCGTCAACCTATGGACGTGACTGCATGATGAACATAAAGAGCAATTGGTAACATGTAAATTATGACATACAATCATGCACCACGTGATTTACATGCCGGGCTCTTGGTGTGCTTGCGGCAATTTCGCTAGCTTAATATACAGCGAAATTTGCATTGCATACCACTGTATGATGACCATAAATGACATTTCCTAACATGCAAATCATAATATCCACGTCTTAATTGTACAGCATGGTTTCCTCCTTCCTGGCTGCTTCGCGTTATGCATAGATTCCTGTATACTGTGCATGGAATCTGCCTTTTTCTTTTTCTTTTCAAGAAAGCTCCTTGGGAGCCAAAGAATGTCATAAAACTATAATATAGTCTAGCCTTATGATGCTGTTGTTTATGTTACAGTAACATGATGCACTGCGTGTGTCAACGAAAGCTACTGTGCATGCTCCTCACAGCAGCCAACCATGAGTGGGGCCATGTGTTATATATATGTCAGGTTGTTAGAATGACGTGTATGAATTGCTGTGTGAATATATATATATATATATATATATATATATCTATATATATACTATATATATATATATATATATGCACCTGCAGCAATGTTTTCAGTGTTCTGCTGTAACAATGCTTCAGAAACAGCGGGAACTCTGGATTAGTGTCCACCGTGAAAATTTACAGGTGATTTTGCGGGCACATTTATAAAGTACATGTAGCTATAGTTCGTAGTATGCTCAATGGAAATTAACTGATACTTTTAATGTGCTGAACCGAATGGCAGCAGGTAATGTGATCTAGAGTCTGCAGTCTACATTTCTTTGGCGGAAAATCTTCGACTCAGATCCAGCAATTTCTCTCGTACACTGGGGCCATTTTCAGATGCCAAGCGTGTTATGGTCGAGTTCAATGCTGTGTGCGGCGTGACCACCCTTGCTGCGCATGCGCGTCCCCTCCCGTCTCTCTTTTTCTCCTACACTCCCCTTCTCTCGACTCGCACCACCGACGCAAGCAGCATCTGATAGCGAGTTCCTTGATTAAAAAAAAAATGACTGCTAGCACTGCCCAACCGTTCACTGGCCACCCCGTATTAGGCACTGGATATGACCTCCAAGGTAGTGCTGGTGATAGATTTCTCTTGTGCATGTTGAACAATGAATGAAAATGAGCAGAGTGCGCGTTATACTCAGTTAAAGTGTACTGAGGGTCTCTGCATTTAATAAGAGTCTTGTGTCTCTCACCCATTAGCAGTGATTGGCATGTTACAGAAGAAGCACCGGTCCGTCACTGCGTGCTTAGCGCCTCGTCCCCAGGTTGATCTCCTGCGCAACGCCACGATGAGAGCCAGCGTCAACGGCGCCGTCTGTAGCGGTTAGCGCCCGCTGCTTCACACGTATGCATGGTTCCCTTTAGTGGGAGAGAGCAATTTTTCTTCCACCATCAGTTTGTCTATCGGCGCAGATCGCACAGACTGCGCAGCTCGTAAGCAGGAGCCGTACATTAGGAATAAGCCCTGCATGCCTTAACAAATGCATCGTGTACCACGAGATTTTAAATTTTATTCCCTATCTGCAGCAGTTAACCTAAACAGCACTGCGCGCGCAATCAAAGCCACGCCACGTCAATCTATCTATATAACTCGGTGACAGCTAAGAATCATGTGCAAAGATGGCACGTGGCTAAGTACTCAAGGGACTCATGCAAATTCAACTTGCGATCAACAGCTATAGTTCCCAAAGTGAGCAATTAAA
>WOVY01010645.1:0-2500 GCA_013436015.1 Rhipicephalus annulatus
TCTACTATTAATGATCTGTCGAGCTCTATTCTGTTCCAAAACAGGCCTTCGATGAGGCAGCCCCTTCTCAGTACGCCTGAAGGGTCTAGCTTGAAGAAACTGGAGTGTCACTTGAACACAGTTTAATGGCTCCTGTAGCATACCCACCACCGTGGCAGTGGCAGATTATAGACTGCGATGTGTCGTTCCTAGAAGTTACAAAACATGCGCCTATTGCCCATATCCGAACATACTTCCTGGAACTTCAACACCAATACACACGTCATGAGTTTTTTACAGATGCCTCTAAGTCCAACTCCTCTGTGTCCTACGCTGCTGTTGGCCCTTCCTTTTCGGATGCTGGCCCCTCTACATCCAGGCACAAGTATCTTCACAGCGGAAGCTTACGCGGTACTTGTGGCAGCTAAACACATCACACAATATCAAATACAAAAAGCAGTAATTTATACAGACTTCCTCAGTGTGGTAACGGCTCTGCACAGTCTTAAAAAAAAACCCTGTTCTCGTCTCACTTTACTCCATTTTATGCACACTCTACACACTCAACCAACATGTTGTAGTGTGCTGGGTGCCAGGGCACCGTGAGATTCAAGGCAACGTGATGGCGGATCAGCTTGCTGCATCCGTCCACGAAAGCACCGCCACTACACCCACATCAATCCCGGCCCGTGATCTTAAGCCGTCTCTCAAACGAAAGCTCAGGGACTACTGGCAGAGCAAGTGGGATACACACATACAAAACAAACTACACGTTATCAAGCCACACCTTGGCCATTGGCTACCAGTATCAAAATCACGTCGTACACAGGTAACATTAACGAGGCTGAGGATAGGACACACATACACGACACACTCATATCTTTTATCAGGTGGCGATCCACCATTGTGTGACAGATGTGGTGAAGCACTAACAGTTCTTCACATTTTAATTCAGTGCAAACAATTGGACACTATAAGAAAACAACATTTTCTATTACCCTACCGACAACATATACCTTTACACCCTGCAATGTTCGTCGGTAGGGACCCGCTTTTTAGTCATAAATCGTTGTTAGCGTTTTTAAAAGAAATTCATAGTTTTCATATTATATACCCGGTCATTCCGTAGCACGACCTCTCTAGAGAGGTTTTCGCTGCGGTGGCTACACAAGAAAGCACTTGCCTCACGGCCCTTGGATGCAAGGGTATGAACGAGTGAGGCACTTGTGCTAAAGCCATACATATCCACCATCGTCTTTTATTATCACCAACTTTTGTCATCTGTTCACACCACAAACACCTTCCACGGCATGGTCATGATTTTATTACTTGTATGTTCTTACCCGCCTTACCGCGAGGAATTTTATGGCCCTTATACAGCCGCTAATCACAATCATTTTCCACATACCATGTCCCATGAACTGGCGCTCTTTGGCCATCAAATGGCCCTTGCGCCAAAAACACCATATATCATCATCATCATCATCATCATCATCATCCTGACGCACAAATTAGAAATCAACCAGGTACCAAGTGACGCAGTTCATATAACCAGTGCCGTTCAAAAACCATACGTCTTCATTTTTGAATGCCAATATTGGTTTCGCAAACATCAGAAGTGTTGTTCCCAAAGACATCAGCTACACGGTTTCATCACAGACGTTGGCGCGGACATAATTCTTTTTACTGAGACTTGGTTAACAAACGGCATCAAAGACTCCGAAGTTTTGGCTTGTAACCCGAATTTCACGCTATATCGCAATGACCGAATGGATAGAAGAGTAGGAGGTGTTCTTGTGGCAGTCAACACCAACCTCTCGTCCTCGCTGATCTATCATGATACTAACATAGAACTAACGTGGGTCTGCGTGCACAACTGCTCTGTAAAATCAGTGTTTGGGATTTGTTACAGACCGCCAGACAGTCATCCACTTTTTTGCGATTACGTGCGCAGTCCTCTTACAAACATAAAAGATAAATTTCCTGACGCAACTATTTTTCTTTTTAGCGACTTCAACTATCCTGATATCAATTGGCCTCTTCTTTTTTTTCAACTATTTCTTTCAGGGGCAAAACTCTTTACACCATTAGTCGCGCGTCATCGTAGCCGTCGTAGTCGTAGTAGCCAGTGGCACTGCATTGCATGTCAATTAAAACAGTGTCACAGCATATCCACGCAGGGAATGATGATGAGTGGGGCGAAGTGTCCATCAGTCCGTCTGTCCGTCCCTGCGTTAGTTCGTGCGTCCGCACATCCATCCATCCGTGCGTCTGTCCACCCATGCGTCTATACGTGCGTCTGTGCATCGGTCAATTCGTCCGTCCCTGCGTTCGTCGGCGCGTCACTTCATCTGTGCGTCCGTCCTTGCGCCCGTTCCTAACGCGTATACGCCATGAAATACGCTTTAAAGCTTGCATGCGTCAGCCAGTTTTTGCACATGTCGGCGAACTCTAGTTATGAAAATGTGGACTCACAGAACTTGGTTGACATGGTTTCCCAAGGGAAAACAGAGTGTCGTGG
>WOVY01010645.1:7500-166537 GCA_013436015.1 Rhipicephalus annulatus
GCCCGAGGGTCGCCAGACGCTTCCAGGACAATTTAGTCGTGGAAGCTTTCTGGAAGGTTTTGGGCAGGTTTCGGGCCAGCAGACGCCGAAAAGCTACGATGCGTGCTCAGTGCCATGTTTGTGAGGACTCGATGAATTTTATTGCGGGCACTTGAGGACTGCTCCTTCACTTTTCATTACGCGTGGCGTTATCTTCTAAAGCCTGTTCCGCCTTGTGAGATGAGGTGATTACAAGTGGCGGTGAGTGTTTGAAGCTACTGTTCATCGCATTTCTTATGTTTCCCGTGATGCTTTCTCCTGTGAACAACGCGGTGAACGACGGCATGTGCACAACGCAGCCTGTTGGCTGCGTCGTGCACATGCCTTTTAAGTTATGTACGTAGTACACGTTCGTACGCGCGCATGGAGACAACTTTGGAGATAAATGTTTGTTTCATAGTAGCCGTTTGTGAAGCTGTGCCTGCTTTCTGTGCACTTAGCGAAGACAATTGAGATCGAACTAGCTCGCTCCGTCATATGTTTGCCTACGTGAACCTCTTAGAACCTCTGACCTGACTACTTGATTGATCTTCGATGATGATAGAAGGCCCTTGATCGCGACTGTTGGTGATGCTCGCTGGTCGCTAACGGCGTGCGAACCCATTTTCATCTATGAGCCAACATATTTGGTATGATATTATAGGATACGGCGCGAGAAAAATAACTGCAGATTGGAATCAGAAATGTATACATACTTTCTTGGCCCATTTCTTCGTTGGCTTCGTCTTTTTTCACCTCTTCGTAATAATGCCGCGCAGTACGTACTATGGCCTAGTAGGTCGAATCAAAGCTGATATACATGACATTCGTTAAGTGCCACTTAGGACTAGAAAACAGGCTAAGGCAAGTTCTAAAAATGGGCCGAAAACGTGTCATGCAAATGTTTATTTTATATACGAAGCGCACTTGTAGTACCAATACCTGGGCATATCACAAACTTTAGACAAAAACGTAAGTTGGCCAACATGTGTCTGTGACGTAGAATACGCGATAGCTGAGCAAGTATATATCGTCAAGCTCTTTTGGGGACACGATCACTTTCGTGTGACTTCGCATCGTGTTGGGCAGTGACTGATACATGTACTAAGAGAGACGTGGGCTTGTCAAGCCGTCACTGTCGCGGCAGCTCGCCTTGCATCGTTCTCAAGGCAGCGTGCGCCAGCTGGCTGTTTCGTTCACGGACGTGGCGAGTGATCGTGCGAGCATACGAAGGCCGTACCCCAAATGCGTACGCTCGAGGATATTATTTCAGCTTTTTGGCGAGCTTAGCTGCGTATTTCCAAGCGGACAATGCAGAAAAAAAAACCAAGATACACGCGGCGCATTGTTTTGTTTGCTGCCATGACGGTAGAGTTTGTTTACGTTTACGCTGGCTGTCGTGCGTTCGATTTTGCGACCTTCGGCCTATCGCCGGGCGGGCGCGTAGCCAGCTCACGTCATTTCCTATCAGAACCAGATGCAGCGGTATCTTTCGGGCAGTCCGCGGGTCTCCAGAACCAACCCAGGAATCCGAAAATCGAAGAGCCCCAGTGGCTCCACCCTCCAAGGGGCTGCGCATCCAAAGAGGTTTACCTCCTTGGATGCGCGGTTGCCTACAGTAAGGGTGTGGACGGTGCCTCCGCCAACGCCAAAGGGCGACATTGCACGACTAAGAAATGCGCCACACTTAAAACGGGTGAAAACATGCAAGAAAAAAAAATTCGGCGAATCCCGTGTACTTCGGAATCGACGTTATATGAAGCATGTGGAGGGAAGGCGACCGTGTTGCAATTTTTGTATTGAGTGACACGTCATAAAATGACGCTGATATATGTATAAATGTTGCACGCGCAGACATATGTGTAAGTGTTTCAGGTGTTTACTAAATCAGATGTTTGCACTTGCGCAATAATCCCAACTGGAACATGCGTATTATCAGCACCAGAAGCTGATATGAAGCGCTGATGCTCGCGAGGATGCTGGTCCTGGACACTGACTGCTACAGAAACCAACATGAGCGCATGGCAACTAACCACAATTTACATTAACCCGACGGGACGGCTGTATCAAAAAGCACGCATGGAATGTTTATATAATTGGGTAGGCAGCACTGCAACCGCTATTGACGTTTCATGAAGATTAGCGTATATTTGAAAAGAAGTGCCAAAACATGGCGTAGTAGCTCTGTAGTAAGATGCTTCACTGCCACGCAGAGTGCTTGGGTTCAATTCCAGCTGGGACCCTGGTATTCGTCGGGTTGACGCTACCGATGTAGGATATTTTTTAACGCTCGCGCGTTAAAATTGCCCTTGTGTGTTCCCATCATTCCTGGGTATACATAATAGGTGTCAATCACCTGTGACAAATACACACATACCAGCTGCACATACTCGCCCGTGGGTATGTGTTACTGTCTGGTGGGAACTGTTTCACGACGTACGCAACGGGATGGTGACATCATTCATGTCTTAACTAGCCCGCCATGCTCGTCAAACCATCTTACCCTCCCATGCTAATTTTGATTCACGTCAAGTTAAATGGGTGCCCACGAGAGCACTCAAACGTAAGTGGTTAATAGATAGATATGCTCAATGTCGCCGAAGTTCGCTAAGAAATGCTTCGCATTCAAAAATGCTACCCTCATCTTCGCCCGTGGGAAACTCGAGTAAATGCATCGCGAGTGGGAGGGGGGGGGGGTTTGCGTGAATGTTGCGTATTTGGATAGCGTGAGGGAGTGGTTAATTGTTATTTTGTCTAATAATATATTTATTGAATAAAACAGAAGCGTTGCCTTCTACGTCAAGTGAAAGCCACGCAAAGACACCCTTGAATCAATTTCAAACGCGCGATCCAAGCCAATGAACGGTTGTGCAGCGCAAGCTGTCATTTTTTTTTACTAGCAGACGTTGCCTGCGGCGGTCTTGCGAGGCGAGGGAGGGGAGGGCATAGTTTCCTTAAATTAACTAGAGAGGACTCTGGCTCTGCGATTGTTCAGCGGCCATGGGAATGATGAGTAGTACACAAATTTGCCTAGTCTTCGTACTTTCGGGTGGTGAATCGCACTTGTGCTTCGTTTATTGCTATGTGTCGGATTTGTTTCGAAGAAAACAATAAATTCTTTCAAATTTCGTGACCCGATTCGAAATGATAAGCCTAGAAAATAGGGTGGTGAAGCGCAACGAATGAACATTTTCAGATTTTTGTTTTATGAGAAAACAGCTCCAAGCCACACGAACACATAGAGCCAGAAGTACGAAAATTAGACAAATCTGTACTTCTGGTTGTACCCATCATACCCAAGCCGAGCGAAGCGCCGTGCGTGTCAGCTCCCACAGACACTAGCGCCAGAGTTTCCTCTAGTGTATATTTAGGAAGCTCAATGGCGGAGGGGAACGACCGATTGCGGGTGTATTCCTGGGACGGCACGAGTCACGAGACGCGAGCATGCGCAGTGGGGTTATAGACGGCGCCACCGCCAACGCCGAAACTCGACACTGTGCGAATAAGAAATCCTCTGAATCTATTAAAACAAAGTACATAAAAGAAAACCTGTGTTCGCCTGTTGGTGACATTGACTTGCCAGCTCCTCTCTTTACTCAAATTTCTAAAGTGTGGAACTGGCTTCAATCTGTCATTTTTTTATTGCATAGGATCAACCAGCCATAAAGGTAAGGCGCAGCTACCAAACACGAATCACCGGTTCTGAAATATTCGAAATTTATTTGTAACTAGAGAAAAAATGTTAACAAAACTAACCATCGTTACTGTGACATTATTGAAGGGCAAGAAAGTCAGTATCTTGATGATGTTAGCAGCAACGGCTGGAACGCTCCCTTGCAGTATCGTGTAGGCCAGCTACTGAAGGCATTAGCCTTGGATGTCGTCGTCCCTGAGGGGACTAGTCCTTAAAACGTCGTTGACGCGACGTCTTTAACAGTAGGAATTGAAGAAGCGTACACGTTCAGCAATTTGGAGGCTGTAACTACCAAGTTACCGTCCACAGCGAGGACGCACTGGCCCAAATCCTGGACGCGTCGCATCTCAATCATCCGAGGAGAGCGCGTTGCCATCGTACCCCTAGGACCCCAAGTGACTCAAGTGACCGTCCTGTTCCTGCCGTGCCGCGTACCTAGCGAAGTCCTCGCACAAGCACTCTCTCCTTACGGGAAGTTGCTGCGCATCACCAGAGGACTCATGGGATCGCGCCCAGTCTTCGTCACGCGTTGGAACCAAGTTATTGCTTTAAAACTCTGGTCTCGGTGCAAACCTAGTATTCGGATGGTGAATTTTATTAATATAGGTTGATTGCTTATGTGAAGTTTAAAAACTGCTTTTCTTTCTGTTCGACATACGTGGTTCGGCTATCATGAATGACGGCTTTGTTTTGTACGGAGTGGTGTGTCAACCTACTTCCATTGCGATGTCTTGAATAAAGTTGAGAGCTCTTATTTTCCTGCTCATTGGCGGATTCTGGATGCGCCCACCCAGTTACATCGTCGGCATACACCACGTGCTTCAGGCCCGGTGCGTCCGCAAGACGTCTTGGTAGCAGGCACATGGCTATGTTAAAGAAGGTTGTGACATCACTTAGCCCCGGGGAACGCCTATGTGGTTGGCTTGTACGATACGGGCATCTTGGCCGATTTCGACTTGGTATATTCGCCCTTCCCGGAAGACCACTTGAAATTATACATTTTCCCTTGAATCCCAGGGATTTGTGCTTTTCTCGTGATGGAGCTGTGTGGTACGTCTTCAAATGCCTTGCGTATGTCTACCGCTGCAGCAGCTCGTTACCGTAGCTGTGGTATATCACGTACGCGACCGCTTTGGCTATTGGAAGTGCGGAGTTCAATCCCCAGTGTCGGCCGGCCACCCACTGGTTTATAAACAGGGGACAGACGGGCTTCGGGGCTGTGACGTGTCGCCCAATAGTGAAGCTTACTCTGCTTGGAGGACTTCCAACCCGTTTCGCGGTACCCAGTACAACATTTCGTGAGTGCAGCGAGTTAGGGTCGAGGATGCCTTATTTTACGTGAAGGAGTACATCTTGAGTTGATATGTCCGCTCGGAATCCGTATATGGTAGGGGCCAAAAGGTCGCGATCTTCAAGGTACCACACCAATTGTGTGCTGACCATACTCTTCATTACTTTGCAGACACACTAGGTTAAAGAGATTGGGCGGAAGTTGGATATGGTAGGGCTGGCTTACCAAGCTCAGGAAATCGTATGAATATGGGGAAGTGACCGCTTGTCGTGCAATCATCCAGCACGTCCCGCTGAAATAGCTATAGGCGGGTGCTCTAGGGAAAGTCTGTTGATGTGTCTGCTTGGTGAACTGTCTGTCCTAGCCTCGTGTGTGTTTAGGGCGTAATTAGAAGCGCGAGCCTGTACTCTGATGCATAATGCATGATGCGCCCGCCACGGGGGCTACATTAGTTGTATTCCCAAGAGACGTGCTGAGAGTTGAAGTCTCTGCACAAGAATATGACGTCTTGTGAATAAATAACCCTAAACTGCGATATGAAGCTGAGATAAACTGGTACATTATGGGCTTCATTTCTAATATTTATAGGACCCACTTAAATGAAGAAGACAAAAATTGTATGCCGCGTTGAGACTTCCAGCCGGCAGCCGGCAACACTAAGAGTAGTGCTGCACGACGGTTGCGTATCTATCTCCAAGTGCGTAGTTCCTCGTCGCGCATATAATGGGGTCTTCGTTGATGTAGTTTGTTTTTCAGTCACGACCTAGCCATCATAGCCCATTATTTTAAGCACAAGGCCGTTGACTTCTTGAAGGGAAATGACGAATGGACTGGTATTGTCTGTCTTCCTACAATGAATGAATGAATAAACTTCATTTGAAATCCGGCGATTTCCTCCGGGCGAAGTGGTGGAAGAGGGGATCAGCCCCTGTCCCTTCACACCTTCCGTCGATTATGATCGCGGTGTCTCAGGTGACCGCTCGAAGTCGTCGGACACAGGTGGCATCTTCGAATTGCCAAACGGCCCAAAGTTGGTCGGCCAGCTCGTCGCTGTTGAGTGCCACCTTCCAACGGCAGCGCAGCCAACGCTGCCGATCCGCAACAGTGACCGCAGCCGCGGCGGAGGCCCGCTCCTGCCTTCACGTGGTGGTAGCAGCAGCGATTGGCTTCGGAGTTCGTCCCTGCATAACATGCGTCATGAAGGGAGCGGTGGTAGTGACATGAACTTTTTCGGCGCACTCCCAAATCATGTGCCGCCGTGTGGTCCTTTCCCCGCACGCTTTACACGCGTCCGTCTGGTATAGGTTCAAATAACACAGGCGTAAAATTGCCGGGCTGGGGTACGTATTTGTCTGTGATTAACCTCAAAGTTACGGCCTCAACAGCAACAACCAGAATGGTCGTGGGGTAACCGCTTGACCACATTCAACGACATTACACTACATTACAGACTAAATGGACGCAAATACCCACCACCACCCAACAACAGTCTTTCTGGACAGCGACGTGGTAATTCGAGCCATCTTGCTACAAAGCAAACGGAAACTACGCTGCAAGACAGTTGTCAATGGCGACGATTTTGAAGAGATGGCCATGGTGAGGCTTTGTTGCATGAGGAGTGGTGGAGTTTGACGGTACCAAAGGTGTACGCATCACAAGTACTCCTGCGGTTGTCGTCGATGTTGTGACGAGAGAGAGCATGCCGGAAAGCATGATGAGTTAGGACGCATTTATAAATAGCCCGAGTAATATGCTGTTCATGAATGGACTTCTATATTGAAGCCATATGGTAGTGTTGTCGCGGCTCAAATTTTTGCAGTGTCATTGAGGCGAGAGGACGTGAATGGTCGCTGGTAAGCGGACGCCCCATCGTGGACGCTTCGCCCCTCCTCTCGAGGTGGGTTGCGACACAAAGGAGGCCAGTGTTGAACTTGATGTATGTGGTATGCGACTACTAGAATCAGTTAGCGACATGTTTGCTTGTCAAACTACATCCGCGAATGTAGTGCCCCTATAGTGCCTTCTGGCTGTGTAGCAAAAGGTGCTGGTAGCCTCGTGTAAGAACACTAGCGTGTTGGTTTGAGCATGAGTCTTCAAAAACCTAGTGTCACAGCAGAGTGGCGCTGATGCTACGGCGTGTTCCACTCCGTGCAGCCGGGTTGCGCTTTAGTTCAATTTTCTGGTTTACTTGTCTTTTGGGCAGTTCGTGGCTGAGGTGAGGTGAGAACCACCATATTTGTGGCACTTCTGTTCTGTGTTCGGGCACTGCGTATCTTCTTCGTGTTGTCGCAGACCGTATGTCGAGCATCTAGCTGCCGAAAATTGGGATTGTTTCTTGGGATGCCCATCTTGTGGCAAATGTCCCTAACGACCCCTCGTGCACGATAAAGGAACGGATCGTGAATGACCACAAGCTGACCTTATAGGCTAAGCTGTTACCTTCAAATGTGATCATGGCAGTGCCTTTGTCACCAAGTGGGCGTGGCTGCAGAATTTCTCACTTGCGACAGTGCTATGAGTTCATTAGTTTTTCAGAAGTCATGTTTCCAGCATTGCCAATAATACCTTTAATTTCATAGATATTAAGCGCTACGTGTGCTTGAAAGGGTACTTCCTCTCCTCCGATTGGCAAAGACGCTACTGCGAGCAGGGTGTTGCACAGCTCCGGTTCAGCTGCGTCGACTGCGAGTTGATTGGCATGGCCTAAATAGCAAACCTTGAAATCCAGTAGTCCTCAGAGAGGTTGCGAAGAGCCGAAATGCGGTGTGTTATTACTCTATATGATCGTATAAACTGCTCAACCGTGATGCCACATGGTTGCATAGGAAAAAAAATGGTGTGCTGACAAATGCGCGGGACACCTGGGTTCGACGTCACCACTACCGCCGCACGGTTTGGCTGCTTTCGGCGATAATCGACTGCTATCCAACCGTCCTCTTCGTTTTGGTATCGAGCGAAAGCAAGGAGAGTGGGACGTGCGCTTCTCACGTACGATTGATCCCTGGGCATGCTAGTGTGCTCTCGTTCGGGCGTCGGAAGAGCGAGTCTCGCGCAGGTTTCTCTCCATTCGGTGCGGTAAAAATTACGCGTTCTTGATGAAATGTATCTTCAGCCTTGCCTTCAATGCTATTTTGTTTCTCGAGCTCCCGTAGCGAGGCGAATGGGTTGACGCGTAGCAGCAGCTGCGCCCTTGAAGGCATGGTTCCGTCAACCGAGTTGTTCGTTCAAGTCAGTGCTGTCACCGAGGCAGTCAGGTCGTCTGAAGCCTGTAGGTCCGTATTCTCAGGTATACAGTGGAACGTCAGTTGGGAGCACGCAGGGCTCTGAAGAAGCCATGAAATGTCGGAACCTTGGCGGGAGTGTTACTACCAGCAATGGCTGTCAGCAGCTATAGCCGGACAGCGGTGCCACCGACGAGCTCAAAAAAACAGACTCCCGATATCAGCAGCAGCCTGTAGATAACGCGTGAACAAGCAGCTAGCGTAGCAACAGCTGTGGTGATGGCTTGATCGCTAAGCGCCGGCCAAGTGTCGATATCGTCGGAGCGCGCTCGAAACACGTCCGCTCACATTGTGTGCTGCCCCTGGCACATAGGGCGCAGCTTTGCGTCTATGAGCAGGTCAGTTGTTAGGTGCATGCCAGCATGTATTCTTGTTCACATGTTTTAATTAATGTGTGTGGTGCTTGCATGCTTGGGTGAAGAATCGTCATTAGGCTTCACTTTCATTTTTTTAACAGTGGCTATGAAGAGATGAGGAAGCCTCATGAAGCGTATAAAAGAAAACGAATGCTTCGCTTATCAAGGAAAACGGAGAAACCTATGCTTGGTGTGTCGATTCCTGACCTACCACCTTTTCTTCTCTACCTATTTCTATCTATCGCATTGTGCACTGCTCTCTCTTAACCATTATTTTTTAACAATGCTGAGAATGAAGATTTGAGAATGAAGAATGAAGAATGAAGATGAAACACTTCTGTTGCTACGGCCAACGACGAGCGTTATGCGTGAAATGAAAACCAGTGGTGAAATGTGGGGAACTGAAGTGGCAAGTGACCCCGATAAAAAAAAATGAGCGAGCTAAATCAGAAACAGCTGACCGGCTGAATGCGACCATTATTGCAAGAATTATTAGAAAACGGCGCATAATAATTTACTTGGGACTGGCGCATGTGCCTCATTTATGTACACCAGTGATTCTGTGCACTGGCGAGAAGCCAAGTTTTTCGAGAAACCAACAGACGATGAAGGTTCGAAAGGTACGTATAGGGAACATTACTGGTATGCGTTAGGTGCAGTATTGTCATTATTACGAAAATACAAAGGAAATAAAGGGGATCATCAGTCCACTTAAATTGATTTATGATCGAGTGCTTTATGATTGCATTTGATTTGCATTCTCGAGTTGCAGTCTTATTATCTTGCGCTCATTTTTGTTTATTTCTTATTATCTGCTCTACTGGTTCTTGTTTTTATGCTTGAAGTTTTTCTTAGTATTTTTTATTATGCCCCGCTGCTTGGTCTTTCGAACGCACTTTGCTGTAAACAAATAAACAGAATAAAACTTGCTGCAGGTAGGAATACGAGATGCAACCTTCGGATAATGCATTCAATGCTCCACTGACTGAGTTACAGTGGTGGTCACTTTCCCATGCAATTTATTACGTATTTAAGCAAGGTAATCCTTGGTGAGATGCCCCGCCGCGGTGGTCTAGTGGCTAAGGTACTCGGCTGCTGACCCGCAGGTCGCGGGTTCAAATCCCGGCTGCGGCGGCTGCATTTCCGATGGAGGCGGAAATGTCGTAGGCCCGTGTGCTCAGATTTGGGTGCACGTTAAAGAACCCCAGGTGGTCAAAATTTCCGGAGTCCTCCACTACGGCGTCTCTCATAATCATATGGTGGTTTTGGGACGTTAAACCCCACAAATCAATCAATACTTGGTGAGATAACCAGCAATAACTGTAGGCTTGTTGCCTCGGGCAGTATTCGTCACCGTAGTTCATTTGGCAGGGTATGAGGTGTCGTTTTTTTCACCGGAAGCTCACGCAGTGAACAACACTCTTGGTCACTGCTCAGCCGCACGTACTACCCTCAAGCCAAGGCAGCAGCGCGGCGGGCTCACAACGCAGTTGCAGCTCGAGCTCGCCGCCAAGACCCAGCGGGGACAGCCCGGAAGGCCGAAGCGAGCAGGGCTCACTCGCAAGCAAAGCCGGAGCTGTGGGTTGTGTACATAAAATGAACGGAGGTCATCAGAATGTATACAGTGCATCCAATAGTAAATTAATGAGCATTGCGAATGTATCTATATATAACGACGCTGTCAATGTATATATGATAATAACAGGCGTGTAAGGAGACCTCGCAGGTTTCGCGATCATATCCGAGCAAGCTCCTCTAACATCATTCATTTGGTGGATATGGTGGTAATTTTTTTTTAATATTGAGAACATCTGTTACCTCACATACGTCTAAGTCTTGTCATCAGGGAATTGAAAGCGCTTCTTGGAAACAAATAGACTGGAATACATCGCTGCGGATGCGTAACAGGAGCAAACTTTGTGAAACGAAAAAAAATTGATGAACATTGCGTGTTGCGTGGCCATCCAACCATAGTTGAGTGTGACGTTGTGGCCCACTTCAGGACCCTGGTCCCGACAACAGGGGAGTGTGACGTTGTGGCCCACTTCAGGACCCTGGTCTCGACAACAGGGCAACACGACTTCCCAGGCAAGAGAAAATGATCGGTGCTTCAATACATTACAACAACTGCAGGCGTCCATTGATAACATACAAGCCGCACAGCTCACGACAACGACTTCATGAATTCGAGGCAGATGAGACCCGCATGAAGTTGTGCCCCCATGCTCTTTTCACAGAGAAAGATGTTATGAGATCACAACAGGGGTGCCGTAGTTGTCTGCCGCCGCCGCTGGTGTACGTGACCAGTATTGCACTAAATAAATTTTGAGGATGGAACGAACTTAGAATCTGTGTTTTCACCATGCCAGCCTGGTATTCTGACGCTGAGCCATGCAGACGCTCGAAACTCCTGCGCACAAAAGCTTCATACAACGTGTACGCCGAGAAGGTTTTTCACACATGTAGCAGCCCAATACGCCATTTACTTCTATATTTCGCTGAAAACCGCCACAACTTGGTGAGTGATAGTTTTATGGCCCCTTTAACATACGCAATTTATTGTATTAGAGGAGTAGAATTACGGCCAGGCGTCAGAAAAAAAAATAATTGGGGAATGGGGAACCACACAATATAAATTTCATTATGAGTGGGTCATTGAATGCTTCCTGGTTCCTGCCAATTACATAGAACTAAGCCATAATTCTTCACCATAGTTAACCACCGATGAGCTGCAGCCGGCTGCTTACTCACTCAAGGGTTGACTGGCGGCATGCGCACGATGGACGCCGAGTAGGTAACACAGTGCGTATGAGCATATCTTGAAGGATTCTTGCTCTCGTTCCGCAAGATTCAATAAAGTCGTTTTTCATTTCATTCCATTTCTGAACTTACTACTCACTGGTTAAGAGGCCTTCACATTGCTGCAAGCAACTTGCGAAACGAACAACTATGCCGGGTGCAGTAAGCTGTCGCGAAAAGCCAATGGTGTCGTTAACCTATGTTTATAACTACGGGTGAAATTTTTAGCGATAGCACCTGTGCTGCCCTGACACCAACCATTTAGCGATCGCATCCTCTTTGGGTTCGGCTGAGAAAGTGTGTAAGCTTTTAGAAATATCGTGCTCCATGTGACACTTAAACTCTTTTTAGAAAACTTCCATTGTGGTCTTGGGTAACTTGACGGACGTCGTGCAAGTATTTCGGCAGGAATCGGACGAAACGCAAATATTGAAAATGCTTAGTGTGACATAATTTTTCAAATTAGACACAACTATAGGTGCCAAATTCAACAATACAGTTCGTCCGGAATGCGTTGCCTTTACGGGCACTTTTACATCTTAGCCTTGGGTATTCTTGTCGGGCTTTCCTTTGACTTAGTTATCCAATGAAAACTCAGCGCTAATTCTCTAGACTGACCAAGCATGCTCGATTTGTCATAGTTATTCTATTACTATAGGCAAGAAAGTCGACCACTTCGACGCCATGAAATTCATTGTACAGTGAAGCCGTTAGCGTGCGAGTGCATGTGGTTGAAAAGAGTGGTGTAATCTGACACAGCCCGAGTCGAAATACGTCGCGATTACGCTTCATTGGGAAAAGGGAGCTGTCATGATTTCGGCGGTCAGGCATAGATGATTCATCGAACGCCTCGCGTCACGTCATTTGCCCCTGGCGCAGCAGGAATCTAGCCTAACGTGCCTCATTTTGGAACATACATTATTACTTAATGATGAACAAACTTTATATAATTGGCGGAAATACTCCCTCCACTTGTAAGGGAGGGGGATCAGACCTAGACGACGGCTATGATACTGTGGGATCGGGCTTCATTTTTTTTCATTCATTTTGAAGCATGCTGTCTTTTGGAATGAAACTTCGCCTCCCCTCTAAAAGAGAATCTTGCGCATTTCTTTTCGTTGGGAGGTGAGCCCAATAACTCTGTGTAGCGAAGAAAAGAAAGTAACGGTCCAACATTACCGATATATCTAAAAGAAAATACATCATTTATTGCTTCTGTTTATTTATTTTGGCACCATCGGTAATTCAAGCACTGCTCTTTTGTCGGCGACCTTTGTTTATGAGAGGGCCTGGTGGAGCAGTCGCACTTCTATGGCCAGTTTGGTCTCTGAAATATCAAGGCATATATAACGCATGTTATATTCACTGGAGTTGTTTTTCGAACTCATTATCAGGCACTACGCTTAACAAATTATTATTATAAAAACTACAGCAGCTCATGTAGCATCTCGCAGTCAGGTTCGCATTTGGCATAGCCCAAAGACGTAAGTACTTAGTTTTCAAATCTTCAACTTGATAGGAATTTCCGTGCAATAATTTTTAAAAGTAATATGCTAGTCAATTGTATTCGCTATCTACTTCAAATACACGTCTTAAGCTTTAAAAAACTTCAGTTTCAAGTAAAAAAAAATCTCCACTGAGTCCAATGTAGTGGTGAAAGAGTTAAGCAGTCGAAAGAATGAAGGGCAGATGAGAGACGTGGCACACACTATGGCTTGGTGTGATAGTTCTGTGCTCATGGTCTAGAATAAATTATACTTTCAGTGCTGTGTACAGGCGATCCAGGCTGCAACTTTACGTGGTCCCTAACTCTGACCTATCAGAGCTTGACCAGAAAGCATACAGGGTGGGCATGCAGCACGCCTTTGCCTCGGACTCACCACTTCTTAAGCACGGCGGGGTAACCAAACGCATCTAGCCCGTAGCCGTAGTTACGGCCATATGGAACGAGCCCTTGCAGGACATGGACACGCCCCGGGTGTACGTCGACTCTGTGGGTGTGGCTAACGCCGGTTGTGCGGTAGCCGTACGGGGTAGGCACGTTGTGGACAATGGCCGAGCTCTGGACAGTGTGAGTAGGTGGCACAACCTGGTGAACGGTCTGCACGGCCGCTACTGGAGCGGTCTGCACAGCCGTTACAGCTGGAACGACGGGGTAGCTGACCACTGGGGCACTATACGTCGGCACGTAGACGGCCATGGCATGGCCGAAAAGTGCAACGAAGAGGCATATGACCTGAGTGAATGCAAAAGAGTAATAGTTACTTTCAGGCGTTTGTAGGCAGAAAAAGCACGTCATAATTGTAAGACACGGTGACTCTGGAAAAATCTCGACCACTCGGTGTTCCTTAATAGGCACCTAAGTGAAAATGGAGGAGTTGTTTTCCGTTTCTTTGATACAAATGTGGGTTTGACGTGTCTCAGCCGCTAAGCTTCCAATGCCGACAGAGGCACTTGAAGTCTACGGAAAGCACGAAGGAAGCTGCAGGCGTAAAATGATAAAAACTACTGAATGAAGAGTAAAAAAGTGAAAAGCTCTGCTAGGTCAACGACGGTAATGTTCTAAGTACAAGGTTTCATCCTCTGCATTATTCTTATAATGCTGTCTCCCACAGCTGCAACAATGGCTAATGAAAACTAGTGGCAACCAAGTATACATAACGCAACCATGTGTATTGAAAAGTAATAATATACCAGGTACTTTAGAATTTAAAAACACCAAAGCTTACATTTTATCATTACAATGATGCACCAAGAAAAACACTGAGGTGCATAATACTAACGATGAAGAAACCCTAGAAGTTCTTACTAGCATGCCTCAGTGATAACAATGATGATTGGTGCTACTTACGGCAAGCATGCTTGAGCAGTTTCGTGAGACTCGCAAGTTCCCCGAAGATCCAATAACAGTGAAGAGATTTCTCCGGTACTTTTATACACACAGGTGAAGAAAACACGGGATATTTGTTTCATGATTCCGTCATCAAAACACAGTAAAGAAAAAGAGAATATTATACGGTGTAATAGATATCGATTCTGATTTCGCAGTTACGAAGTTAAATTTGGATGTCTACGGAGAGAGAGTATGTGCAGAGCTTACTCTTGTCCAATAAGCGATTTCACAGTTGTTGGGCATTTGCAATATGGCTTGTACACTATAAACACAAAACATTGGGCTTCTATGTTTATTTCACATCTATACGGAATATAGCAAAGCTACTTTTAACTATACGATAAGAATAACAGGTAATAACCCGAATTGCGAGAGGCCCTTCCGAAATGCATTTCCTTTGAGTGAGCTAGTGAATGGCGAGAGAATCGGCCTTGGTATAAATGAAAGAAAGACGCGCGTTTCTGCGTTGAATGCGCAATGAGTTTGTCACTGCTTCGTTCTTTCAATTTCAGCAGAGGGCGAAGACGTGGCCCCGCATTTATCTTTCAGTGCGGACGCTCTTTCTCAATAGTTGTGCAATAAGCAGTTATTTAGCTTCCCGCTATTCAGTCAGCTGGACTGTAGTTTCGTCTCACAACGTAGGGCTTGACATGCTGTTTATGCAGTATCGCTGACGTGTTTATGGCGATAATGGTCCGTGTAAAACCTTGGGCGCATGCTGGTCTCACTTTTCACTAGAAAGGTTTCTTCAATTGATCAACTAGTTAGGAACATTTGTCACGAACACGCGTTTTGTGTGTGTGTGTGTGTGTGTGTGTGTGTGTGTGTGCGTGTGTGTATGCGTGCGTGCGTGTGTGTGCGTGCGTGCGTGTGTGTGTGTGTGTGTGTGTGTGTGTGTGAGTTTCGCGTTTAAGTTTGTGATCAGCACCCCGCATAAAGAATTATTTCCAGAGAAGGCAAGCGGGTGAGGGTGAGGGTGTGGGCAGATGAGCATAGGAAGTTTGCGGGTATAAAGTGGCAACATTCAGCACACGACAGATTTGACTGGAAGAACATGAGCGAGACCTTTGGTGTGCAGTGGGCTTGGTCAGGCTGATGATGATGGATTGTGAAAGTATAGCTGATACATAGAGAGGTAAATAAGACGAGACAACACCCCTCTATATCGTTATACTGGTTTGCGAAGGAGGTCCACGAAATTTCAAGAGAGACCAAAAATCGGTGTGTAGACAATCCTGTGCTTCCTCAAGTCTACCATGAATGCAGCTCAGAGAGCATATTCATCTAGGGCTGGTATAAAAAAGAATTATCACGTGTGGCTTCGGTGACGATATTGCCCTTCCAAAAGGGGGCTGGATTGAAGTCACGAGAATCATTAGCACATCAAGATGTATCTCGTTAGTTCGTCGTGATGATCTTGCTTATGCGATAACGTTGTAGACGATTACTTTCGCCCTCAACTTCGGGAGCTATAGTTCTAATTGGAAAACTACTTTAATTTTATTGCTATGCGTTACCTAGCATGGTGGCTCGGGCCACACACTCGGGAACCTCGAGAAGAGAGTAGGAAATTTTAGCTTTTACGTATACTTCTTTACGGTAACGTACTGCCGAATATCGGTTTGCGTTTATCGTCTTAGTGGAACGCACGTTTTTCAGCGTTTTAGCTCCCCTTACGCGAATGTATGTTTTTACGTTTTCGAAAACCATAAATAGTGATACTAACTGCATTTAAACTATATTTACCTTACAAAGGATTGAAGTATTTCTGCGACAAAAGAGCGAGACGTCTTTTTTTTGTGAAAAGTACCCTCGTGTTCTCAAAAGAGTGAAGAAATACACGGTTACTGATGCGATGGTGTTGAGATCTTGCGACACTTCGTGCAACCAAGTCATGAACACGTTGGCTTACACTTAATATTAAATGCGAAGCATTTCTTAATGAACTCAGGCACTGATTTAGTGAACTTCAGCGCTGCTTTAGTGCTTTTCACCGCACCTCACTACCCTCACTGCGACAAGAACGCAACTGAAACTGTAAAAAAAAGTCAGTAGACAGTTCGCTAGCTAACCCTATCCAATCCGAAGCCTGTACTTCCCATAATTCCCATTGAGGTACACGATCGCAGCGCCAGATTCCTCTCTAGGTATTACTGTGTGAAACTCTAAGAATGCAATGAATTGGTCCCGTCTTGTGAACGTCGCTTTTTGCGTAACGAATTGCGACACATCTGATAATTACCCCGGGCCAGTGCCCGAGGATTTGCGAGGGCAAAAAATTAGTGGTGGCATCGCTCGGCTAGGCCAGGATATACGTAGTGTGATGTAAGGTGTCACCGCTAAACTCAACGTTTCACCTATGGCATAAGTTATTAATGTGCCGCAATCTTTCACCAACACTGCAGACATATCCAAGCTGAGGGCCTACGAAGTCTGTTTCGAAGGTCTGAGTCACACTGGCACTTTCGCTAAGTTTCACCGCATAGTCAGTCAACTAGAGAACACTGACGTCATTGAGGGCGTCTTGCTGTTGGTGCCGCTGAGATGGTGGGGCACGTTGGTCAGCTTCCTGGCGGCGCCTCTTTACTAGAACTTCCTCCTTTTTTTTCTCCACAGCACACGTAGCCTTCTCGCGTTCGTTCTGCGTACGATGAACAACTTTGCTCGACTACTACTTTTGTATGCGAAGAGTTAAAGGGGTACTGACACAAAATTTTGGGGGTGAGATAGACTGCGGGGTGTTTCCCGTGAACATGCGTATTTAATCTGCAAAATAACAAGAGTGAATATTGTTTGAAAGACCTTTTCAATTATTTTGAGGTTTGCACGAGCGATTGACTCAGTCGCACTATCGACTTCCTCAAAGGTCACTATCAGGGACCCGCTGCTTAGCTCACGTGACCTCGCTACAGCTCGTTATGACGACGTCAAAGCCGGCATTTTTTGGGTTGTGTTTGCTGCAACGTACCATTACTCGGCAGCTGCGTGTGAGCCCGTAGCCACGGCGTGATAGTTCAAGGTTTTGTCCGCGTGTGCTGCCGAATGTGCTGTTTCTCTCTTCCCTCTCTGCTCTCTTTCATCTCCCCATCCCTCTCCCATGCGCAGGGTAGCAAACCGGCTGCCTATAGGCTGGTTAACCTCCCTGCCTTTCTTTTCCCTCTATTTTTCTTCTCTCTTCTTGAAGGTTTTGTGTTGGATGACATTGCTGTTGTTCCGTTTTCTGTTCGAAAAAAAAAAGCTTGCTGGTACGAACCGCACGGAAGCGCCTCACAATTCTGTGCGCTGGCACAGACTAGCGTTGTACCAGCTAGGTGGTGATAGTTGCACCCGGTGGCTTGTGGATTTTGAAACCGACACTAGACCTGGTTGTGATTCGCTGGTAGTCCGGTAATGAAAGGCGCTTATTCAGTGAAGCGAGCGATATAAATACATTAGGCAGTCAGGGACGTTAGTGTCACGTGTTAGTGGTTGTTGGCTATCAGGATGATAGCACAATTTGACTAAATCTCACCTTTATCGTTGATACAGTTTAGAAACTTGATATGCTAAAGGATATCGACAAGATTCTGGGCGTAGTCTTGCTCTTCGACATAGCTGCTGTTGTCCAGCATTGACGCCGCTGTCTTCGTGAGCCCGCAGTGATGTTGATTTTGGCCTTGGCTCCAGTGCTGCCTCCCGCAAATGCTCTCGTGTGTGACGCATTTCACGGCCGTCTTTAGTCTTCACAATCATAGACCTCGGCACCTGGCTGGTCTTAGGACCATAGCTCGACTCCAGGTCCTCTGGACGGTGTCGTATGTCGTCACTTTTTGTCCTGGTTTGAGCGGGTGCAAGTATCTGGCGTCGCGGTCGTAGGAAGCCTTTTGATGGGGGCACGACAACGCAAGCGACACAATGTTCACCCCACGCCTAATCTTTCAAGTTAGTTACCTCCACCATGCAACCGAGTATTGATGCGACAACCGTTTTCTTGTCGCGGTGTCGTGCCCCTACGACCCTGATTTGTACCGTAGTATTCGCCTGTGTACTAGTACTGTTGCGTTTGCTTACGATACACTGTGTCACCTGTTATTGATCATTTCCGGTGATGTTGAGCAATATTCCGGTCCCACAACGGAAATTATGGTTTCACAAACATCAGAAGTGTTCTTCCCAAAAGACATCAGCTACACGGTTTCATCACAGACATTGACGCGGACATAATTCTTCTTACTGAGACGTGGTTAACAAACGACATCGAAGACTCCGAAGTTTTGGCTTGTAACCCGAATTTCACGCTATATCGCAATGAACGAATGGATAGAAGAGGAGGAGGTGTTCTTGTGGCAGTCAACAGCAACCTCTCGTCCTCGCTGATCTATCATGATACTAACCTAGAACTAACGTGGGTCTGCGTGCACAACTGCTTTGTAAAATCAGTGTTTGGGACTTGTTACACACCGCCAGGCAGTCATCCACTTTTTTGCGATTACCTGCGCAGTCCCTCTCACAAACAAAAGATAATTTTGTGACGCAGCTATTTTTTTGGCGACTTCAACTATCCTGATATCAATCGGTTTCTTCTTTCAGCACCTAATCAATCGGTCTTTAACCGGATCCAAACAATTCCTGGAATTGGTACTTGACTTTAACATACATAAAGCAATAACCACACCTACTCGAGGTGAAAACACTCTTGATCTGTTGCTCAACAGTTCCCCTGATGACGTATTGAGTGTCACAGTCCTTCTTGGAATTAGCGATCATAATCTTCTTCACACTTCCCTCTCAATTCTACTGAAAACAAGAGCACCTACAACCAAGTTAATAACTGACTACAACAGGGAAAATTTTGAGTTAATTAACGAGGAACTTGCTCGCTTTTACGAAAACTTTGAAAAATCCTACAGAACGCGCTGTGTAAATTCTAATTGGAACCTTATAAAAACTCATTACTGAGCCTAAAATCTAAATATATCCCTACAATAATTGTGAAGTCCGACTCCAATAACGCATGGTTCAATAAAAGTTTATTATCATTGCTCACGCGAAAAAAAACGTCTATATATAACAGCGAAATGCAAAAATAGCCTTGAAGCATGGAACCGCCACCGCCTGTGTGAACTTTAATACAAAAAGGCAGTTATTGCGGCCCAAAATGATGTTTTTCTGCTGACCTGATCAAAATTCTTCGTTCAAAACCAAATAAATTCTGGCGTGTAATATCTGCTAAGCTGCAAACTAACCATATAAATCTTGTTAACTCTGATGATCAACCGATAAGCTCCGAGAAAACAGCTGCTGCTCTAAATACCTTTTTCACGTCCGTATTTCACATACCCAATACCTGCCCTGTCAAACCTATACCAGACTTCTCTTCCCAGACCATGCCTGAAATACAAGTACATCTGGATGGCGTATGCAACCTAATCTACTCTCTTAACATATCATCCTCGGCTGGCTGCGACGACATCAATTCTAAATTATTAAAAAACACTATAGCACACTGTAGCAAATTTTTGTACCTTATATTTAACCAATCTTTAAACACAGGAACCTTGCCTGAAGATTAGAAGAAAGCTAAAATAGTCCCCATTTTTAAAGCAGGCAGGCGCAAAAGCCTCGCTAACTACCGCACAATTAGCTTAAGTAGCGTCCCATCTAAAATCCTTGACCATATTATAGCATCAACTCTTATGTCTTACATAGAATCAATCGGTTTTTTCTACCCATTTCAACATGGTTCCGAAAGTATCTTTCCTGCAAAACACAACTGGCTGAATTTACTAATGACATACTACTGCGAATGGATGATCACGTACAAATAGATGCCATCTTCTTGGATTTCTCCAAGGCCTTCGATCGCGTACCCCACAAGCACCTGCTCATCAAATTATCCGCTCTTGGTGTCCCCCAAACCTTATAAAATGGTTCGAGCATTTCTTAACAGGACGCGTTCAGTTTACCGTTGCTAACAATTTACAATCAGCCCTTACCAGCGTCACTTCCGGCGTTCCCCAGAGTGCCGGCTTATCACCTCTATTATTTCTTATATACGTGAATGACCTTCCTAGTAACATTAAATCACAGCTGCGCCTCTTTGCAGACGACTGCGTTCTTTATAACCCCCTTCACTCCTTTAACGACGCAATCACCCTATAACACGACCTTGACACCATCACTTCATGGTGCGAAAAATGGCATATGCCCCTAAACCTCGCTAAATGCAAGGTCATGTCCTTCACACGAAAACACAACACCTCACATAAAACCAACTGCAATAATTCGGTTCCCATTGATCACACGCGTACTTACAAGTGTCTAGGAGTTCGTCTGACATCATCGCTATCATGGGTGAAACACATTGAAACCATTCGTTCTGAAGCTTCCAGCACATTACAGCTACTTACGACGTAACCTGTGATCTGCATCTCCTGACATGAAGAAACTCGCATATCTGACATACGTGCGACCAAAACTCGAGTATGCGTCATCCATCTGGCATCCTTCACAAGCTTATCTCACCTATGATTTGGAAGCCGTTCAAAATCGCGCAGTTCGTTTCATTACGTCACAATATTCAAGGCATATCAGCGTAACCGCACCAAACAAACGTTGTCACTCGCGTCGCTCGCTTCACGTCGCATAAGCTCTCGTATCTGCCTCCTTCACACATTCTTTTACTTTAGCAGGTCGGAAACCACCCTCTCCTAAAACGCCCATTAAAAACGTCCTCTCGCCTGTCCCATACGCACCCTCTGATGACCATAAAATGCCGGACGACGGCGATGAGCAGCTATTTTCCCCCCATGCCGTAACACTCTGGAATGAACATTGTTTCTTGCAGGGACCGCTCAACATTTCGCGAAAAACTCTTTTCCAAAATCCAAATACGATTCCTAACAGTACATTAACCATTGCATTTATAGTTGTTTTACTGTACTCCCAGTATTTATTTATCGCCTATTATATTTTTATATTTTGTTATGCGTGTTATTTCCGCTTGTGTTCTTTGTTTGCTCCTTCATTTTAATCAGTGTGTACCCTCATTGTTACATTGCTTAGAAACTTACAACCTAGATGTACGACCCCCCCCCCCTTTATGTAATGCCTTCGGGCCCTTAAGGTTGAATAAATGAAAAAATGAAAAAAAATGACGCCTCATCACCTGGAGGGTGGTCATGAACAACCTTACTGGGTATTGCCTCTGATTCCAGGTGTTATTTTGCTACCGGTAGCAGGGTCTGCGTCTGTCGACCTATCAGCCTTTGCACAGGAGACTTCAGAACATGATCCCTGGGGGGTATTACGCCACTCAAGCGATGCAATTTCAATGTCAGGGCTCCCAAGTGAGTCCTTCTTTAGCAGCTTTTCCGCTTCCTGAACTGCTCTTTCTGTAATGTCGTTAGAACGTGGCTGGTACGGTCTTGACGTGATATGTACAATGCGCATAGCTTGCTTAAGAATTCTTTTCGCCCCGCCGCGGTGGTCTATTGGCTAAGGTACTCTGCTCCTGACCCGTAGGTCACGGGATGAAATTCCGGCTGCGGCAGTTGAATTTTCTGTGGAGGCGGGAATGTTGTAGGCCCGTGTGTCCAGATTTGGGTGCACGTTGAACAACCCCAGGTGGTCGAAATTTCTGGAGCCCTCCACTGCAGCGTCTCTCATAATTATATGGTGGTTTTGGAATGTTAAACCCCACATACCAGTGAATCATCATCAATATTTCTTTATATTCTCTGCTACTGAAGGCGGTCCGTGGCTACTGTAGTGTTTTTTGTGGCGCCCATGCCCAGAAAACACTTGTGCAGACCACGTCCTGCAGTGCATTAGCTGTGATGTGGTGGAGCTCTCAGATTTCAAATAAAAGGAGTAAAAGTTGACCATAACGGCAAACTCTCGGCTACCGTAGATAAACAGATGCACGCCTACACTCTCCCATGCTAGGGTCGGAACGCCATGGCTTAGAGAGGCAACTTTTATCCCGGCTGCGGCGGCTGCATATTCCGATGGAGGCGGAAATGTTGTAGGCCCGTGTGCTCCGATTTGAGTACGTTGAAAAACTCCAGGTGTTCGAAATTTCCGGAGTCCTCCACTGCGGCGTCTCAATAATCATAGGTGGTTTTGGGACGTTAACCCCACATATCAATCAATCATTAGAAGAGGCACTTTCTGGTTCTGCATCTTGTGAATTCCCGCATATATTGCATGACATGCAAAACTGTTTGATATCTGCAAGCCATACTTGGCTAGAACATTATGCTGCCGCTCTTGCTGTCATGTTCCCTGCTTCAGTATGAGCCGCATGAAGGAACTGCATCATCTTTGCCCGTTATGATTTCGACACAATTACCTTGTTGCTGCGGAAGGCCAGACCGTCTTGAGCGTGAACTTCTTCCTTGTAGGCCCAGTATGGTCTAGCTGGCTCGAGGGTTCTCTGCTTCTTGTCAGGCGAAGCTGTTCCTGCGTATTCTCGGATGAGGGCTAGGGCCGTATCCTTGTTTGTAGTATCCCACAGTGTTTCCAGGTGTTCCTCTGACACTGGAACATAGTCAAGAACATTCACTTGCAACCATTCGCTTCTTGTTCTAGTTAAGTCTTGCTAGGAAAACGCTATAAAGCATCTGCTAGAAACTGTGCTTTGCTAGGTTTGTAATGCAGTGTTACTGTGTTATTGCATAATGTTGCAAGCTGAGTCGCATGCGCTGCAAACGGAGTGGGCATTCATAGAGGAGCTTGCTGAATGTTGGTATCAATCTGTTTCGACGATAATGTCTGCCTTGCCAAAAAAAATAATCAGGGAAGTTCGTGCATTCATGAACTATTTCTAGCGTTTATTTTTCAATCTACACATAGCGTTGTTGCGCTTTTGCGAGAGATCTGGGCGAAAAGGCGACGGGGTGGCAATATTGCATCAACACAGCCCCAACACCTGACTGGCATCAACAGAAAGCGTCACTGCCTTCTTTGGGTCGAAATAGAAGAGAACTGGAGCGATCGTAAGTGCCCGCAGCAGTGCTTAAAAACTTGCTTGCTGTCTCTCTGTCCCAAACCCACATGATGTTCTTTTCGCAGTAGTTCTCTGAGTGGTTCGGTCATGACAAACATGTTCAGAATGAAACGCTGCATAAAATTGATTTTTTTCTAGAAAAAAAGGTGATTACTTACAGATCTTAGGCTCGGGTATTTCCAGGATGTCTTGCACTCGCTCTGGGTCGATGCGCAAACCCTATGTCGTGAAGATGTGTCCCAAGTAGCATACTTCCGTTTGTAAGATCGTGCAATTTGTCAGGTTAAGTCAGGTCATGCTGACGGCAGTGCGTCAGAAAAAGTGTCAGGTTGTAGGTATGCTGTTATTTTGTCTTGCCCCACACCAGTATATCGTTCATAACCACCGTGACACTAGGCAGGCCATCTAACAAGCGGTGCATTGCAGCTTGAAAATTTTCTCGGACTGATGATATGCGAAAGGGCATTCTGAGGAAGCGATACCGCCCGTAAGGCGTACTCATAGTGCAGATCCTCGAGCTTTCTTCCGTTAGTTTGATTTGCCAAAATCCAGATGTGGCATCTAGCGTGGAGAAAAATCTCGACGTGACAAGCCGTGGAAATGTGTCTTCTAAAGTTGGCATGGGGTAGTTTTCTCCAAGCAACGTACTATTTAGAACCACTGCATCGAGGCAAATAAGCACTTTTCTTTTTTCACTATGGTTATCATGTGGCTCGGTCGTTCGGTGGGTTTATTCACTTTTCTAAGACTTCCTGCTGCTCCATGCATTGCAGTTCCGCCAGTACTCGGTCTTGCAGTGCCACAGGAACCCTCCTAGTCGGCACGACAGTTCCCACGCTGCCTGGTTTCAGCTTCACAGAGTACTCCACACATCCTATTTCTCCGAGTCCCTTAAAAGTATCGGCAAAGGGTTGGGCTGCATGGTGTAGTTCTCCACCAGTATCTTTATGTAAGAGGTATATCAATCCTAGTCGTTCTGTGACCGTCCCGCTGAGCGTGACTGGAACATCTTGATCCACAACAAAAAAGTGTTCCTCGCATTTGTTGTTGATGCAGAGCGTAAGTACGATTATCGCTTGTGCGTAACATGATGTCCAAAGAACGCTGTTAGAGTCACGTTGTAAATTTTCTTGGGCTTACCCGACACTCTTGCGAGCTATTGCTTTGAGATTACGCAATAATTTGCTCCCGTAATTAGCTTGCAAGTCACCGGTTTGCCTTCAATGTGAACTGTCGCTGTCCATCTGTCTGCTTCGACTGAGTTGATAGTCCAGGCTAGTAAAGGCCTGCTTCGGCAAAGTCTCTCTGCCCATACTTCCCGCAGCTATTTTCCTTGTCGGCCTTACTTTAGTGTTACCCCAAATGATTTGCAAACAGGGCAAAGTGATTCAATGCCCCACAATTGCGGCAGTTTTTTTTCCTCTCACTGGACCGTTTCTGCTGCAATGAATCTGGTAGCCGCGCATTCTGCATACTTTTATATCACTTGCAACTGAGTTCACTATCGTTGTGTGTGCTCCCCCGGCTGCTGCGCTCAACCTTTGGAAGTTCTGTTCTCTTTGCTCTTCAATACGGCATTGTACGGTTCTTATGTATGAAGGGCTTTCTGCCAACAGTTTCTGCTGCAACCACTTGTCTCTTATGCCAAGAACAATATGACGGCGTAGCACTCGTTCCTCTAGAAGTTGAAATTCGCTGTTCTTTGCCAGTATCTTTAGCTCGATCAACCATTCATTGAATGGCTCGCCTTCTTTCTAGTCCCTTGAACAAAACGGAATTCATGAAGAGATAAGTTTTTTCTGGCTTGTGATAGCGTTCAAAATTTTTTTAAAACTTTGTCATCATTTTTGTCCTCTTCTGCTTCAAACTTGAAAGAGCTATACGCTTTCCTGCCTTCTTCGCCTATGCTGACGAGAAACGTTACGGCCTGCACGTCACTTGGCTGCCTGGTCAATAGAGTATATAGCTGTGACCAACAGTTCAAACTCGCTCTTCCACGTTGTCCAGCCAAAACAGACGTCGACTGACGTGTCCATGGGCCTCGGTGCTGGTAGTAGTATTGATGAGCCTGGTAGCAATGTTGGCGAGAGGGGCGTTGTCGAGGGCGGCGTCGTCATCTTAACTGTGCACCGTTGCCACCATGTGACTCGCTGGCAGTCCGGCAACGAAAAGCGGTTATTCAGTGAAGCGAGTGATATAAATTCATTAGGCAGTCAGAGACGTTATTGTCACGTGTTAGTGGTTGAGGGCTATGAAGGGGGATAGCACAATCGGGCTACACTGGTCAGTAATAGTCAGTCTGTAATTAGCCCTATGTCGCACATTGTAGAAAGCGATGAGTGGCGTTATGACTAACAGGCCCCCAGAAACACATTGCAACAAAAAAAAATCGAGAGGCCGAAGTGGTTGTGTCAATATTCTTCTGAGCTCCTCCGCTTTTCCACGCTGCTGAGCAGCAATTTCGCTCTCCTTCTCCGTGGCTATACCATGCTGCAAACGCACCGCTATATGTATAGCGCTGCGGCAGAAAAAACCAAAGAAGGTGGCAGCGTGGATGCTGGTGCTCTGGCCACGGGGTTGACCGGCGTTGACCAGGGAGTGGCTTTCAGCGCTTCCACTCTTTTCCATATCCCCAATTTATTTTTTCACGGACATAGGAGTTCTACAAATATTACTATTTGGGCACTCTGGTTATTTGTATATTTTGCTAATTTTGAGAAGTTCATTTTTCTGGGGGCTGTTTAGGTTGTATAACTGTTGAATAACGTTTAAGAGTTGTTAATTTGTTTGTAGTCCTATACTATATTCGATCACTGCTTCAGAGGTAACGGCCAAAAAATATGACAGATAAAGTTTATAGGGTCCTTACTTTAGACTAATAGTAGTATAAGAATGTGTTTATAGTCGTTGCGTAGATGCAATTTACCTAGAAAAGAGGTACTGAATACGACACACTTTTCTGGACCTTCGTGAAGTGCTCTTGAATAAATTGTACATGTGGTATTCAATAGAACAAAAAGTTTGTCAATATCTTGATTCATAATGTATTGAGTTGTACAACGTAGAGTATCAGAAGGCCGAAGAAGCAAACTTCAACCACACGCTAAAATCTTTGTACTCTAAAGGACAACTTGCTTAGTTACAAGGACACGTAAGCTTATTTATTGCTTTTCACTGTTCCTGTAAGCGTGGAGCCTTCTGCAGTGAATTCGGTTGTTGACTGTGAGGAGCGTATATGTGGTCATTGTTTTAGGGTTGACAAAGTCTTCGTGAATTGTTGCAGGTGGCTGCAGGTGGCTGGCAAAAAAAAATTTGTTTAATTTCGCCGCCTACACACATATATATATACATACACACACACACACACACACACAGGACAACGATTTGACAAGGACTCTTACAGTTTCATTAGCTGCGGCTTCGCTGGATTATCATTCAATTAGTGCAAGATGGCAAGATGACGGTATTGATGAGGCACATTTCTGCAAAAAGGAAAAGAACAGAAAAACCATGGAAAATGGTATGCCTCGATCTGAAGCCAGAATCTCGAGGTAATGTCTCAGGTCACCTTCGAAACCAAGTTCGGGCATGTTCTTTAGAGTCGGAAGAAATAACTTAGACGTTATGGTGCAAGACCGACGAAATTTTTGTTCACTATATATAGATATATAGCTTTACCACACCACGTCTTATTGGTGGATAGTGTACATACTAAAGCCACAACTGAAAGGCTGCATGCCCTTGGAACTTTTGTGTATACACCAAAGTGCATGCATTATATATTGTTAGGCGCTAACAAAGGTAACATGCCTTAGTAGGTGCTCTTAGAAATATAACAAACGCAGAACTCACATTTTTTCACTGGCGCTGAGTCCGTACGGAGACAGGCCATGAACGTAGCCGTAGCTCAGGGGATGGTAGTTGTACCGTTGGGTGTAGCCGTAGTGAACTGGATAGTAGTGGTAGTTGTAGGCCGGTGCATGATGGACGACACTGGCCACCGCAGTGGGAACGGAAGCGTGGGCCGTGTGAACGGCTGTGGCAGCGGGGGTGTAGGTGGACACCTTGGCCACGGTGCGGGGCACTCCTGGCTGTGTGGTCTGGTAGCTGGTCACGCGAGTGGCGTGAGACACGGCAGGCACTGCGGCGGCCACGTAGGTGGGCGCGGGAACGACTACATGATGGTAGGTGCTGGGTACGGCAGCCGCCGGCACGGCATAGGTTGGAACGTGACTGGCAAAGGCAGTGCTGGCCGTAGCGATGACGAGGATAAGCTGCAATGAGCCGAAAACTCAAGTACGAAATGGCGCAATGGCGAGGCGACGACTTTGTTGCATCTTGAAGGCGTTGATACAAGACTAACTCTTGCATTCCAACAAACCTCAATTTGAAGTTCGTCCTTGCTTAATTTGAAAAAGTTGAATAGAGCATCAGACTAACATAAAGAATATATAGCGCCTCGTAAGAATCGCTACTGAGTTGTTGAGAGTGGGAGTAAGAGCCATACGTAGTTTCTTGAAATCTCGGTATCTACCACGCATATTCACCTTCGGATCGTTATGCTTGAGATTCTCAGCAGGTAGCTTGATGGCTACATTTTGGGTAAACTAATATTTATCTACCTCTGCATGCTCGTCGTACAAGTTATTTAGTAATGATATACTTGAAAGTGCAATAATGACGTTTTCTTTCGGAATTTTCAAGAAATATTTATTTACATAAGGTGAAACCTGAAAGTTATTATAAAAATGCATGTCGAATGTATTAGCTCAAAAACGCCTATGAATTACTAGCTTCCTGGGCTTCGTGGCTTTTATCGTGTTTCCATGTAGTCTACGAATTCGGCCAAGAAACAGACAGCAATGAAACAAAGAAGACATTTCACTCACGCTGATCATAATGGTTCTTTTGGGGTGCTTGTGGAGAGTCTATATAGTGAAGAGTATGTGCTGCGGGAATCGTCGACTACACTTTATATACTGCTGCCATGCCACTGTAGGCTAGCGTGGAGTAAAGAGTGGACGCAAATATATGTAAAAGTAGAAGCAAGACAAGTAATGCAAAGCCATTAGGCAGGTATCGCCCAAAACGAGAAGAAATACAAAGAGCAGCATTAAGCAGGTGATGTGGACGAAACAAGATAGAAAAAGAATATTCTTTCCCGCTTTCTTGTGTGCACTTGAAATGACCTGAGTAAAGGCACAAACGAACTACCGTGTCATGAAGAATCATGAAAACTTTAGTTCTTTCATTTTGGAAGCAAGAAGCGTGCTCGTCATAACTTCTACAGTGCCGGTCGTAAAGGTCGAGGACCCTTAAGACCGACACTGTGGCTCTTAGGGAAGGCCCGTAGAGCCAGATATATGTAAACTTTGTGTCGAGTGAGGAGCTGAGGACATGACGGTAATTCATACATTATGCGCGATCGATATCAACATATGGCCCCTCGCCGTCTACGCGGCGGCAAAGTTCGGTGCCCCATGGGAGTGCAGTGCTTATCATCACATCTTGTCCTGTCGACGCTAGCATTAAGCGCGAGACAGACGGGGTGATTTTAAATGCGATGTGGCGTGCGGCGCAACGATGCGGATGCCGGAGTGATGACGTTTAGTGACGTTTCGTGACGTATCATCACATCGCTCCATCGCATCGCCTGTCCGGCGTGCATCAAACCGGCTAGATAATTTTGTCGCCGTGTCGGACCATCGCATGACCGCAGCCAATCACAGCTCGGCATACTAGTGCATTCCGTCACGCCGCTAGTGACGCCATTTCAATCTCGGCGCTCTCATGATGTCCCAGTCACCATGTGCAAGGCGCCAGGCGTGTCGTGGGAGTGGAGCAAGCCATGATTTGCTGACATCGCCACTTGCTGATGGCGTGATAAATATTCAGTATACTTTTATTTTGACGTGAATATTTTACGGATTGAATAAACAGAAGTTTAAGTGTGCTCTTTCTGCATGATAACGGCCGTTTTGAAACTACTAGCGAGATCTTGAGCAGTGATGCAAGGTGATTTCCCAGCTATAAATACAGCGACACCGGCATCTTTGTGAGTGGGCTTGCTTCGCATTCCGCCTTTTGTCTTCCAATCACTGACACCGAGAAAGTATTAGCATATGCTAATGCATTACATACGAATAGAAAGCCTTAATAGTAGTTGTGAAAAAAAAAAACGCCAGGTCTGCGTGGAAGCCGCCGCACAGTGACAGCGAAAGCTAGAAAAGCGGCCTTTCAGAGCCTTTTTAAAATACTCATTGGGTAACTACTGCAAGCACACTTGCTTGACACCCACTAAAGCATTAATAATAAATTTTGGGTAGTAGGCCGGCATTCGCTATGCAATTTTTGTCCTTCTTCTGAGAAGCGTGGTATCTGCTAAACACTTGCTAAGAATTTCGCGCCTATTACTCATGCAGTGCCTGACAACGATGAAGAGAATCAAGCCTTGCGCCACAATTAATAGCTGAACGAGAAAGAGCTTTTGTGATGGGTTGGAGCATTGGACAACCCACTCGTTACGCTATTCGCATCGTGCGGCGACTGCATGACATTTTGTTGTTTTAAAAAGCCTTATAAGTCGTATTAACGCGATTGTGTTCTCGACATCAAGCCTGCCGAAGCCCCGCCACGGTGGTCTAGTGGCTAAGGTACTCGGCTGCCGACCCGCAGGTCGCGGGATCAAATCCCGGCTGTGGCGGCTGCATTTCCGATGGAGGCGGAAATGTTGTAGGCCCGTGTACTCAGATTTGGGTGCACGTTAAAGAACCCCAGGTGGTCAAAATTTCGGGAGCCCTCCACTACGGCATCTCTCATAATCAAATAATGGTTTTGGGACGTTAAACCCCACAAATCAATCAATCAAGCCTGCCGAAGGCAAGTTTGCCAAGTCCCAAGCACCAGCGTAGTTAAGGGGTAGAATATTGGGCTAGAACTCAATGGACCCGGATTTGTTCTCCACTGTGTCATTGTGGACCGCACAAAGTGCGTTGTTCCCAATCGCTTCTTGTACACAATCTGCAATTGCGTGAAGATGTGGCCTACGCCCCACCGCGGTGGTCTAGTGGCTAAAATACTCGGCTACTGACTCGCAGGTCGCGGGTTCGAATCCCAGCAGCGGCGGCTGCATTTCCGATGGAGGCGGAAATGTGTTAGGCCCGTGTGCTCAGATTTGGGTGCACGCTAAAGAACCCCAGGTGGTCGAAATTTCCGGAGCCCTCAACTACGGCGTTTCTCATATTCATTTGGTGGTTTTGGGACGCTAAACCCCACATATCAACCAAGATGCGGCCTACGTTGTGCGCTTATTGCTGCCGATGCCTTCAACAATTTCTTTCAGGGGCAAAATCCTTTACACCGTTAGTCGCGCGTCATCGTAGCCGTCGCAGTCGTAGTAGCCAGTGGCACTACATTGCATGTCAATTAAAACAGTGTCACAGCATATCCACGCAGGGAATGATGATGAGTGGGGCGAAGTGTCCATCAGTCCGTCTATCCGTCCCTGCGTTAGTTCGTGCGTCCGTACATCCATCCATCCGTGCGTCTGTCCACCCATGCGTCTATCCGTGCGTCTGTGCATCGGTCCATTCGTCCGTCCCTGCGTTCGTCGGCGCGTCACTTCATCTGTTCGTCCGCCCTTGCGCCAGTTCCTAACGCGTATACGCCATGAAATATGGTTTAAAGCGTGCATGCGTCAGCCAGTTTTTGCACATGTCGGCGAACTCTAGTTATGAAATTCAGGACGCACAGAACTTGGATGACATGATTTTCTAAGGGAAAATAGAGTGTCGTGGAGATGTTGAAGAGGAAATTGATGATGGGGAATATCTTTTCATTTAAGCGTTGACTTTAATAAAATGCAGCATTTCGTACCTTATAGGTGGATTTCTTCCGTAAGGAATCTTGCAGAAAACCGACTGTGGGCAGTGCAGCACTCCAATGAAGGACTCGGTCAGCCATGAACACGCATACTTAACTGCACTGAAGAAGTATGTGCAGGATGGGCAGAACTTGTGTTATCCGAGTTGGTAGGTTATAAGCTCACTCATATTTTGTGAAGAGGACTTGAAAATAATCACATCCTGAGCAGACAACTCGTTCAACCTGATGTCTCCTCTCAAAGCTGTAACTGAATATTCAATTAAAACAGCGAAGTGCAGTGTGCAGGCAGCCCAGCAATAAAATGGTTCTGTGGAAAAAAAATGTTGATATCAAGTTGTACACGAGTAAAGCTGCGCATTCACCTGCGCCGAGAAGCAAGGACATGGAAGCAAGACATGCGCTGCGGTTAACTTGCAGGGGGTTAGAACGCTTGTTTTTGATGTATGCATAAAGTTATCGTCCAAATAAAGCTGTGCCCTCCGAAATTGCTGTATAATACTGCAATTTGCTTGATCATTGTTGTAAAGCCGCGAGATCACTTCATTTTAACGATATCAATGACCGCTTTAAAATTGCTAATTTACAATATATTTCTATAGAAAACACGCGTTAGTGATACTCCTGGCACAAGTGGCAACGTAAGTGCACTTCGAGCGAGCACACTTAGCCGCGAGTGTCATTTGCGCGCTGTCACACGGGCAAGTTTAGTGTCACTCGCTGCAAAGCACACTTTCTGGCAAGTGCGTTCCCAAACCTCACTTCACTGCGACCAAGTGTGTAGGCTTGGTACCAGTGGCTCGCACAGAAATACGATTTTGCCTGATGCGACGCTTATATTGTTTTTCAATTTCAACTATTGTTTTCATTATTATGGATTTTGCTATATTCTAAAACGAGTCATAAATCAAGAAATATTCTTGCTACTCTCTCGCTCGGCTAGTTTGCAGCCACGTCCGCTACGGTGATGCGGCAGCACATGCTGTGCAATGACCGTGTCCGTCGCACTGTTTACTTCCGGGCACACTAGCACACGTGTACGTGAGTCGATCTCTCGTCGTCTACGACGGCATGTGCTATTGGTGCTACTTCTACGAAAACAACCTGATCTGACGATGAGACACGGGCGCAAAAGTAACAAATATATATTCTTCTACAAACCCAACAACTGTCGCTGTCATCGCTTCCAAAGTACACTTGGGTTTCTCGTGTAGCAGCGAACCACCAAAATGACACTCTGCGAGCGTAAGTACACTCGCTCATAGTGCACTTAAGTTGCCACGTGTGACAGGGTTTTTAACCTGGTTTCGCAGTGAATGTCTACGTGCGAGCCATGATTTATTGCCATGAAAGGCACATGAAGAGCACCAAACAGTATGATACGTTTTCAACAATTTTTCGCCAATCTCTTGTTTTCAGTAAGGTATAAAAGATGAAAACAACGTACAATATACTGTGCCTTCCAGGGTGTGGTCTGTAAATAAGGTGGCTATCGAATAATTCACAAACAATATATCAAAATATCGTACGCAACCACTGTTTTAGAGGCGAAACTTCTAAAGCCGCGGGTTTGTCCATGCATGTCTGTGACCAGTTCGTAACCACGTAGTTGTATGACTCACTCAGCATGTGGCACTAGTATGAGTGATAGACGGACGGACGGACGGACGAACGGACGGACGGACAGACGGACAGACAGACAGACAGACAGACAGACAGACAGACAGACAGACGGACAGACAGACAGACATATGCATAGATAGAAGGAAGCAAGAACTGACGGACGGACGTATGCTTTGCCCCACTCATCATGAATGACGATGTGTGGAACGAAGGGTTAGTCCGTCCGTGCTATGCTGTGCTCTTTGGATATGCTGGACGGATGGATGTATGAATGGACGTAAGGACGGACGGATGCATGAACGAACGCACGGACAGAAGCACAAATGGAAGCATGGATAAACGCTTCGCCCCACACATCATCATTCACTCTGTGGATATGCTGTGATTTTTCTCTTTTCTCTCATCTCAGTCCCAACGTGGGAGCAGCTCGCAACACAGTATTTCTGTTTTGGAGGACCAAATTAAAGTTTATCTAATCCAATCTCTTTTCTCTCGACAGCACCTCTTTTTTATTCTTTTTTTTCTCAGCCAGACGGCAAATGGCCAGCTGTTTTTACACTTTTGTGGAATGCGCACACAACACAGACATATCGAAAGGTCATGTGTCTTTGGTGCGGTTGTTTCACGTCTTTAACCTATATATATATATATATATATATATATATATATATATATATATATATATCTTTAGTGACCAGCAAAAAAAGGCGCTAATTGAAGGTGTTAACGAGCCTTGCGTTGACGTTATTTTTCTGCTGCGAGCAACTCCAGCTACTAATGTCACTTTAAAAAAGAAGACTAGAGACTAGACATCTAATACTTTCACACTCCCGCTGAAAAAGCTGTGTTATTTTCTCATGTTGCTTGAGTAACAACACACGTTTTTACGCAACAAACTCTGCATGCAGCCACGCAACACTTGTTGGCTGGCCGTCGTGGCTATAGGCGGCTTGCAGAGAGGGCATCGTAATAGTGGACTAGCTCCGTAGCAGACGACTCCACCCTCCAAAGCGGTGGAGGGGGGCGCGCGCATCGGGGAACCATACCCCATTGTGCATGTACGCATCTCGTGCAGCATGCTCGCGTTTCCTGCAGAGGAGCGCATGTTCGCGTCTAGGGTTCCTCCATGCGCACTCGCCCCTCCGCCGCTTTGGAGGATGGAGTCGTCTGCTACGGAGTCCGACATCAGGGTGAACAGGTTGTCGGCTCAGGATGTGATTATTTTCAATTCTTCACAAAATATGAGCGGGCTCATAACCTCACCGCTCGCATAACACAAGTTCTCGCCATCCTGAACATACTCCTTAAGTGCTGCTAAATATGCGTGTTCATGGCTCGCCGAATCCCTCATTGCAGTGCTGCACTGCCCACAATCGGTTTTTTTTCAAGATTCCTTACGCAAGAAATCCACCTATATAGTGCGAAAGGCGCATCCAAGGAGGTTTACCTCCTTGGATGCGCGGTTTCCTACAGTAAGGGTGTGGACGGCGCCACCGCCAACGCCGAAGGGCGACATCGCGCGACTAAGAAATGAGCTACATTTAAAAAGAGGGAAAACATGAAAAACAAATGCGGCAAATCCCATGTACCTCGGAATCGACGTTATGCGAAGCATGCGGGGGGAAGGCGACCGTGTTGCAATTTTCGCATTGAGTGACACGTCATAAAATGACGCTGATATATGTATAAATGTTGCACGCGCACACATATGTTGAATTGTTTCAGATGTTTACAAAATCAGATGTTTGCACTCGCGCAATAATGCCAACTGGAACATGCGTATCAGCAACACCAGAAGCTGATATGAAGCGCTGATGCTCGCGAGGATACTGGCCCTGGACACTGACTGCTACAGAAGCCAACTTGAGCGCATGGCAACTAACCACAATTTACGTTAACCCGACGTGACGGCTGTATCAAAAAGCACGCATGCAATGTTTACAAAATTGGGTAGGCAGCACTGCAACCGCTATTGACGTTTCGTGAAGATTAGCGTCTATTTGAAAAGAAGTGACAAGACATGGCGGAGCTCTGTGGTAAGATGCTTCACTGCCACGCAGAATGCTTGGGTTCAATTCCAGCTGGGACCCTGGTATTCGTCGGGTGGACGCTACCGTTGTAGAATAGTTTTTAACGCTCGCGCGTCAAAATTGCCCTTGTGTGTTCCCATCATTCGTGGGAATACGTAATAAGTGTCAATCACCTGTGGCACATACCCACATACCAGCTTCATATACTCGCCCGTGGGTATGTGTTACTGTCTGGTGGGAAGTGTTTCACGACATACGCGACGGATGGCGACATTATTGATGTCTTAACTAGCCCGTCATGTTCGTCAAACCATCTTACCCTCCCATGCTAATTTTGGTTCACGCCAAGTTAAGGGGATGCCCACGAGAGCACTCAAACGTAAGTGGTTTGATAGATAGATATGCTCAAAGTCGCGGAAGTTCACTAAGAAGTGCTTCGCATTTCTTGCTACCTTCATCTTCTCCCGGGGAGAACTCGAGTAAGTGCATCGTGAGTGGGAGGGGGGGGGTGGTATAGCGTGAATGTTGCGTATTTGGATCGCGTGAGGGAGTGGTTAATTCTTAATTTGTCTAATTTTATATTTATTGAATAAAAGAGAAGCGTTGCCTTCAACGTCAAGCGAAAGCCACGCAAAGACACCCTTGAATGAATTTCGAACGTGTGATCCAAGCCAATGAACGGTTGTGCAGCGCAAGCTGTCATTTTTTTTTTACTAGCAGACGTTGCCTGCGGCGGTCTTGCGAGGCGAGGGAAGGGAGGGCATAGTTTCCTTAAATTAACTAGAGAGGACTCTGAACCTGTGATCGTTCAGCGGCCATGGGAATGATGAGTAGTACACGAATTCGCCTAGTCTTCGTACTTTCGGGTTGCGAATCGCACTTGTGCTTCGTTTATTGCTATGTGTCGGTTTTGTTTCGAAGGAAACAATGAACTCTTTCAAATTTCGTGACCCGATTTGAAATGATAAGCCTAGAAAATAGGGTGGTGAAGCGCAACCAATGAACATTTTCTGATTTTTGTTTTATGAGAAAACAGCTGAAAGCCACACGAACACATAGAGCCAGAAGTACGAAATCAGACAAATCTGTACTTCTGGTTGTACCCATCATACCCAAGCCCAGCGAAGCACCGTGCGCGTCAGCTCCCACAGACACTAGCGCCAGAGTTTCCTCTAGTGTATATTTAGGAAGCTCAATGGCGGAGGGGAACGACCGATTGCGGGTGTATTCCTGGGACGGCACGAGTCGCGAGACGCGAGCATGCGCAGTGGGGTTGTAGACGGCGCCACCGCCAACGCCGAAACTCGACACTGTGCGAATAAGAAATCCTCCGAATATATTAAAACAAAGTACATAAAAGAAAACCCGTGTTCGCCTGTTGGTGACATTGACTTGCCAGCTCTTCTCTTTACTCAAATTTCTAAAGTGTGGAACTGGCTTCAATCTGTCATTTTTTTATTGCATATGATCAACCTGCCATAAAGGTAAGGCGCAGCTACCAAACACGAATCACCGGGTCTGAAATATTCGAAATTTATTTGTAACTAGAGAAAAATTGTTAACAAAACTAACCATCGTGACTGTGACATTATTGAAGGGTAAGAAAGTCAGTATCTTGATGATGTTAGCAGCAACGGCTGGAACGCTCCCTTGCAGTATCGTGTAGGCCAGCTACTGAAGGCATTAGCCTTGGATGTCGTCGTCCCTGAGGGGACTAGTCCTTAAAACGTCGTTGACGCGACGTCTTTAACAGTAGGAATTGAAGAAGCGTACACGTTCAGCAATTTGGAGGCTGGAACTACCAAGTTACCGTCCACAGCGAGGACGCACTGGCCCGAATCCTGGACGCGTCGCACCTGAATCATCCGAGGAGAGCGTGTTGCCATCGTACCCCTAGGACCCCAAGTGACTCAAGTGACCGTCCTGTTCCTGCCGTGCCGCGTACCTAGCGAAGTCCTCGCACAAGCACTGTCCCCCTACGGGAAGTTGCTGCGCATCACCAGAGGACTCATGGGATCGCGCCCAACCGTGACCACTGGGACGCGGTACGTCCGCATGGAAATGAAGGCATTGTCACCGTTGCCCAACTACCTCAAGGTCGCGGGCCATCGAGTGACCTATGACTATACAGGCATCCAGCAAGTCTGCCGTCGATGTGGAGGCAGTGGGCACTTCCGCATGAACTGCACAGCTCCGACGAAGGTATATGACATCAGCAATATACCTTCGTCATCAATTCACGTACTGTAATACCAAATTTGGTATATGTGACACTAGCGAAACGGCCGCGAGCGCATCATGAGCGTGGCATGTAGTCATGTTACGTGACACGCATGTCATGATTTTCATACTGGGGTCTGTCTCTTGTGTTTGCCATGCGATCCTGTCATACCGTACCAGTTTTGCAACATGCCATGTGAACGAAACCACCACAAGAGCTGCAGGACCATGAAATGTAAATCATGATATTAATGGCATGCATGTAATGATTTTCATGTTATGACTAGTCAAATATGTTTTTCATACAGTCATGTTATGCCATACCAAGTTTGGTATCGATACCATTATTGAAACGACCAGGCGAGCTTAAAGTCGTAGGCGGATAGATAGATAGATGGATAAATAGATAGATAGATAGATAGATACACTTAATGTCGCTGAAGTTCGCTTAGAAATGCTTCGCATTTAAAACATTTATTTCGTGTTGTGCGCAAGAAAATTGGTGAATGGTATTCTGCAGGCGCTGCGTTAGAGTGCCTTAAGCATGCAGCGGAGGCGAACGAGCTCATCTCACGTCACACGTGAGACATGAGCGCCATCTGGCCGTTTTCTTAAAAAACAGTGCGTGCCTCTGAGACAGGTGTGCGCGCCCGTCTCAGAGGTGATAAGGTGTAGAACGCGAGGTGACGGTTAGGTGCCACCACCATCTCGTCTTAGCAAAGCGTTGGAAACACTCACCGTTCCGTGCAAGCGTTGCATGGGAAGCGCAGCGTGATAAGCGCTACGGTCCTTAAAGTTAATTATGTATGCGTTTTCTAGTAAAAGGCGCACATGCAGAATATATACGTGTTCTTATGGTGCCCCAGACATGTGCAATAATTGCTTTTGCATTGACAATTGCACAAGCATGAACGCTCTACCTTGAGCAACATTGGTGGTCGCTGCGGATGGAGTCAGCCGTTTCAAGTACCCGATGCCGGTAAAAGTAGATGAACAGACAGACAGACAGACAGACGGACAGACGGACGGACGGATGGACGGACAGACAGATTAAAATTTTTGCGTCGAAGGTCCCAAGAAAAACTATCGTCTTTAAAACACGCATTCGACCCTCGTCACGTACGCGCGTAAGAAAGCAGGGACGAAACACGCAGCCGACCGAAAAGACCGCCGAAAAAGCCGGGGGCACAGTGGTCCGCACAGTTCAACATGGGCAGAAAGAAGAGTAGGGACACCAAACTAGAAGTACGGTTATCCCCGCTGCTTGGAGCTCACCTGAGGCGTATTCCGTGGCAGGAGCAGGAAATTTCGTTGCTCACAGTCCAGTGGAAGGAGCGGGAGCTCAGAAAGTATTGATTGCACCAGTAAGTTATATGTGGGGGCAGAGAAGGCGCTGGAAGAGGCCAGCGGCTTGGAGGCAGCGGGCGGTTTATCGGTGGCAGCTGCAGGAACTGGCGGTTGAGCAAAGATACGCGGTGTCTGCGTCGAACGCTTGGTGTTGACCGCAGGGGCTGACTTCGATGAGGATGAGGGCTGGGCCGTCATCGTTGAAGTGGGGACGACGGGCGCACTCGTTGTGTGAAGAGGGGTGGCCTCCGAGGTTGTGTCACCGGTGCCCACGAGTGCATCTCGGAAAGAGCGTCCTTTGATGGAGGCGATGCTGCCAGGGGTCCTAGCGTGCTGCCGGGCTTGGCGGTGAGTCGCGGTGCCATTAATTAGGCCATAATGACCGCGGCCCTGCAATGAAGCTGCCAAGCTGGACAGCTCGGCTCGGTTGCAGGATGTTTCCCGCGACAGTTTATGCAGTGAGAGCGTGCTGCACATGATCCTAGGCGTGCTTGATGCTGCAGCGTAGGCACCGTTCATCTCGAGAGCAGGTGGCGGTTGCGTGCCCGAAGCAGCCGCAACGGGAGCACCGCAGGGGCCAGGGCTGGCGAGGTCGAACAGGGCCCATTTCCTTGGAGAGCAATATATCCGAAGTGACGGTGTTCTCCGCGAAGGTGAGGGTGAAGCAGTTGCCTCTGCGGACACCAGACACTAGTGTCACAGGTGACGCAATGTTCTCGGCAAGACCCTTGAAGGGGATCGTTGGGTCCACTCAAAAAAACCATGCCGGCGCAAGTGTTCAGGTCAAGTTGCTTGGTACGCACCTTGGTGTCGCAAACCACCCAGACGTGAAGTAGGGCGGTCAGATCGGCAATAGGGTGAGTGTCGACCACTACAAGGTTGCGCCGGAAATTCACACGCACTCGGTAGGTGGGTGGGAACCCCGAAAGAAAGGTGGCAATCACATCCTTCGACGCAGCCAGGAAGTTGGCTTTTCTCGTGATCGGCCAAAAATTATGGTGGCTGCATGGTCAGAAAGAGGAAAGCCGCCAGCGAAGTGGACACACTTGGAGCGCGCTGACGTGCTTGAAGGCACAGACTGTGCACTAAGGGCGGGTGATGATTGGAGTTGAAACAAGCTCACCTGATCCATGACACTGGTATTCACGTCTTGCTTGTGAGACGCTGAAACGATTATTGCTGTTATTGACGGAGTATAGGGAAGTTGCCCGTGGTTCCAGTCAAAAATCTGCGGAGCTGAAGCGCAGCACGTCTTGCGTTATCGAAATTGCAGCCCCCTCCCCCTTACTCAAAATTGGTCACCACTTCATCTAAACGCAGGTGCGTTGGTGTCCCAGAGAAGACGACGAGACGCTCTCTTTTACACGGGCCTGGGTGCGCTGGCGTTCGCGACAGTCATTAAAATAATTTTGATCTCAGTGGTGGTAGATGGAAGAGGGAGGGTTCGAAATGCCCCTTTCGTTTATACGAAAGATCGGGGGGTCGCTGAGTAGGTGGCTATTGCCCTAGCACTCATTGATTTGGGCAGAGTGTCTATAGTGACTCTCGCTGTGCAAATAAAGCCTTCTTTAGGGGAGTTAGCGAACGGGCTTGAAGACTGCTGCAGGGTAAGGACATCACTCCACATACCATTACTTGGTTTCCGAAACACATGGGGTCAGTGAACGGAAGGAAGGAAAATAAGTGGAAGAGAACGGCAGACATTTTAAACCGTCTATAAGCAGCCAGTTTTCTACCCTGCGCATGGGAAGGGGATGGGGGTGAATAAAGATAGAGAGGAGAGAGAGAAGAGAGATAAACACAGCACAGTGACGTAAATGAGGTGGCGCACAGGGAGGCACGAAGAATAGTGTGCAGTGTAATCCCTGAGGCGGCTGAATTTCCCGCTCTGGAGTTTAGGGACCAGCTGTTAACGTACAATGATATAAACAAACATTACTTAGAGCGCAGGGAATTCTCCTAGTCACATTCTAGAATTAACAGGCCACAGGCGGTTATACTAAGACTTCTGCAGACGCCATACCTCGACATGGGCGTTATGAATAAAATTAATCCCGACTGTGGGGTTTCGATCTATTGTAGTAAGTGTGGGGGCTTGCTCGATTTTGAACACAGGCTCTGGCGCTGGTCGCCAATGGCCGGTGCGGCTTCTCACGGTGAACAGAGGTGGCAGTGAATGCTGTACAATGACGTGCTAGAGGACCAACTCGAGGCTGTCCAGAGGGCTATCTTGGTAGGAAGCGCAGCCACTACTACACAGATGGATTCATACCAACTGGCCCGCTACAATTGTTTATTTTCCAGAGGGCCCGTGTGGTGGCAAAAGGGCTTGGCCTCTCTGTATCGACGTGGCAGCAGCCAGAACCAGTCCTGGACTGATACTCAGGACCTTAATAAAGTTCTTCATACCACACAATACAGCGGTCGTTCCGAGCTCGCTCTGTCGGTAAACCGAGATTTCGCGCGTCTGCGAGGCCGCAGCTTTCCCACAGTTTGGTGACCAGGACCTGACCGCGGTCATTCGTTGTCGTGGCAGAAGCGATCATGGAACAGGCCGACGGTACGAGCTCTCGTGGCCACAATATTTCCAAGCAACGCTGTGAGCCATCCTGCTCAGCCACTCCTGTCCGCCTTCGTCAGTACTGGAACGAGCATCTGTGGGCATGGTTTCTACAGGCGTAATCACAATTTCAAGGCACTAGTACGCGCTCCCAAACTTCGAGGCTCCTCTGCGCTGTTGCGGCACTACCACCCATCGCTATCGACGAGGTAGCAGATCTGATAAGCATCCCGCTGTCTGCGAATGCCTACGACAATCTAAGAAGAATTGCAGTTGGGTTGACAGGCGGGCTAGTTGGTACAAATTCATAATAAAATATTTGGAAGCGCAAACCAACGGGACAGAAGAAAAGAGACAAACAAGCACATTTTGTATCTGCTTGTTTGTATCTTCTCTTGTGTGCCGTTGGTTAGCGCTTCCAATTATTTCATTATGAATCTTCAGAAGACCCTTTTACAGCGCACGGCACTTTCACAGCGTTCTTGCATCCAGCAGCTTCTGTCCTACAAAGAACTCGGCGACCGGCACCCCAGTCAACTTCTTCGCCGTATGAAGCAGCTGCTCGGAGACAACGCCGGATCCATCGACGACGGGCCATTACGCGAGTTATTTATACAACGTCTACCGGCTAACGTGCAAATGGCTCGGGCAACAGCTTCTACCATGAATCACACTGGCTTGGCCGCGTTGGCCGACAAGTTGGTGGAAGTAGCCACACCAAGCATCGCAGCCACGACAGCGTCCCTTCTAGTAACAGTACCGCCACGCTGCGTACTCTCCCTTCTCCGACAGCACTATCACCGTTCGGCGCCCTTTGCGACCGTCTCGAACGCATCGTCTCTGCCATAGAGTTTTCTAAATATAAACTAGAGGGAACCCTGGCGCTATAGTCTATGTGAGCTGCAACGCACGGTGCTTCAGCGAGCATGAAAATGATGGGCAGCACACAGATTTGTCTAATCTTCGTACTTCTGGCTGCGTGTGTGTTTGTGTGGCTTGGAGCTGTTTTCTCACGAAAGAAAAATCAGCAAATTTTAAGCGGTTACGCTTCACCACCTTATTTTTTTAGACTTACCCTTTCAAATCAGGTCACGAATTTCAGAAGGGTTTGATCTTTTTTTGAAAGAAAACCAAAACACAGCAATAATCGAAGCCAGAAGTATGACTCGCCGCCCGCAAGTAAGAAGACTTGGCGAATCCGTGTACTACCTATCACTCCCATGGTCGCTGAACGATCGCAGTGCCAGAGCCCCCTCTAGTATTTGCGTGCACGGCAGACTAACGTTAATATAAAGATTTCCGCTATGTCACCAGGTTACCTAGAGCCTCAATTGGTAAAAAACACGCCAAGCAAGTAAGCTTACCATGTTTATAGACAATAGTGAATGTAGCCGTAAACATTTAAACAAGGAACACTGTCACTCACAGAGTTGAACAATGCATACAAAAACAGGGATAACCATCTGTTTAATAAAATTACCCGCTGAAATTGTGCAACTTTGTGTCCGGACTCATTCAGTCCCACAACAATATTTACGCTGGGCATCCCTTGCACAGTACTTAGTAACGCGCTGCTCGCTGTCGTTTTCACCACATATTCCTTCAAAAGGTACATTGTCAGTAAGGTTAGCCTTAGCTGCGTTGTGATATTTTGAGTACACATTAGCGAGAGCCACACCACGATCAATAATAAAACAATGATCTCACGCTGTTGTGCTAGGTATCCCTGCATATTACACTGTTCTCGATACTGTGTTTAATACCTCTTTGTTCATGCCGGCGCGTCCAGTCTTTTTACGACCGATTCCGACCAACTAGATCAACTTCTAGTTGTGCTAAGCAAGTGTATCCTGAAAAAAACACCATTGGCAGGATCATGTTGAACTAGAAACTTAGTTTACGTTTCAAATGAGGTAAAAAGGTTGCGGTGCCAGCCACTGAAATTGAGTAACAGTTGGCGAATGACGAAAGCCTTAACCTGAGCGAAATCTTTCAGCAGGTGAACATTATTGCGAAAGTAGTCAGAGATGACAAGTTCGGAAAATGAGGTCCTTTGCCCTTGCTTGCCCACTGTTCATCAGCTCACACATGAACTAGAGGATGCCTGTGGGTGTTCCTAAGAGCTCTAATAACGAAAAAGAGATTATTCACCAGTGAACCACACTCGCAGCACACTGATCATAATATATATGCATACAAGAGGGACATGTGGAGCTCTATTGTACCACTAGACCGCTAAGAAATGCTGGAGGTCACAGTAGCAATGTTGGAAAAATAGGCGATGAGTAATCACTACAGTCAAATCTGTGTAATGAAATTTTCCGTGATGGTTATCCATAATGTATGGGCCATTTCCTAATCTTTTATTTTTGCATGTCAGACTGAAGAGTTATATGCACAAAAAAATCTGTTACTTCTCCAGAAAAGTAATGAAGTGATTGTTTCTATTTCAGTAGCCATCTGCTTGTTGGGGAACACAGACAACAACGTTCGCGAACTCTGTTGCTCGCGCCTGTTGTAAGCGCACACTGTAATTGCATTTTTGCATTAAAAATCACTCGCTTATCAAATTTATGAGGAGTTGTGCCTAGGTTACGAACCAACTGTGAGGAGTCAAACAAGCACCAGTACATTGTGTTGAGACTTCCGAAATGGCTGCACAAATGTCTACGACAACAAGTGGAGCGCCGTGCCAAGCATCCAGACCAATCAAACTGTTCAAGTGGACTGCATATGCATATAGATAGACGACTAACATTTAGAGTCTGTCAGAGAAAGTTCCCCTTGAACGTCTCACAACAATTTGCACAGCTGTAGTAGATATGCCCAGATATCAAGTTTGTTCAAGCTGGATTGAAAAAAAAATGCTAACCGACAACCTCAAGCACCCAAAAATGTTAAGGGGGCGAGCGTTTTTTATTGATATGGGGGTTTACCGTCCCAAAACCACCTTATGATTATGAAAGACGGCGTAGTGGAGAGCTCCGGAAGTTTCCACCCCCTGGGGTTCTTTAACGTACACCCAAAGCTGAGCACACGGGCCTACAGCATTTCCGCTTCCATCGAAAATGAAGCCACCGCAGCCGGGATTTGATCCCGCGACCTGAGACTAGCGTTTTTGAACTGCTGCTGATCAGACAAAGGTGATTTGTTTTCGCACATTTTTGTGCTGGTGACGATACTTGGTATACGCGATTGCAAGAACAAGACATTCAGTGCAGTGGTGTCATGGCTCTCCTTAAAAAACCGCAAGAAATTAGACCAATAAGCTTACTCCAGTGAGAAAATGACGGCTACCAATCTCAAAGTAAAAAAGATCACCTTTAGTGTGATTTCATGAACTGTGGCTCCCAGTTACAGCTGACGTATACCACAAAATGCGCACTAGAGTAAAAGATACGATAAACGTGGACGACGTTGCAAATTCTCCTCCGGAATCAACCTCCTCCACGACAACGCGCATCCTTGCGCCACAGCCACATCCAAGATTTAAGTTGGGAACATTGTTTGCCCGTCTTACTGTTCTGACTCAGCACCATGTGACTATTTCCTCTTCTTTCGTTTGAAACAGTGGCTCGGCGTATAACAATATCAAGACAGTGAGAAATTCAAGATCACCATTAGCCAGAAGTTATATTCCCAGGTGGTGATCTTTTAACTACTTCAGTGCTACAAAAAGTTCTAAAAAGTTAACAGTGATTATGTAAAAAAGTGAAGTAGGGTTTCGATAAACTAAGCCTACCAATGAAAACTTTTCTAATGAATAATTATGTGTTTGGGACAAAGCGGCCCTTACTTTTTGAATGACCCTCATGATGTTGGTATGCTGCGCATCGCCAGAGAAATAAATTATTCAAATTTTTGTACCAATGAAGAATAGCCATCAAAGACACTGCTCAAGCGATGGGTGCTGGCAGAAGCTCAATTCACATTTTTATTCTTCACTACCTCCTAAGTGTCTTCTTCACTCTTAACGTGGATCTCATGTAATACTAGCCCACTTGGCTTGATAGTTGACTGCATTATCAAGAAATCGCTGTTAATACACATTCAAATTATCAATATGTACCATACCTTTTGAGTGCATTCAATTGTTCTTATGTTAAAAATAAACATACCCATACCTTTATTGTCCTGCGTAAGTTCTTTTATATAAAACAAATAGTATTACAGTAAAAGCTTGTTATTTAAGCTCGGTTAATTGAAAGGTATAGTTAATTCAAATAGGCATCTTATTCATGGCACATCCATGCTTATTCCTGTGGGGGAAATCTTTCGATAATTTTAACGGATTGGTATCCACAATGTGTTATTCGAATTGGGTGCCCCTTGTTTTCGTCGCAGCTCGCAGAGGTCTGTCCAGAGCAGCGTTGCCAGCTCCGCTTATAATGACTGAATTTGGGCCTCTTCTTCTTTTCATCGAGTCGTTTGCACACTTTTTTCACTCTTCACTCGCTTGTCACGTGTTTTCGGGCTTGCATCTTTTTCAGAAAATAAGTTGTTTTATATTATTCATTCAACACGTTCACTTATGCACATTAGTGATACACTAGAGAGCTTCTCGATGATATTGAGTAGCTACCAATAGGTCAAAAGTTCTTCGCAGCGCCCCCTTCGCATCCAACAAATTCAGTCTACCTGGCAGATTTTGCAACCCGCTAAAAGTACATAGTAGGGGCGTGAAGTTTCGCAGTTTCTCACTGTACAAAATACTTAGCAATTTTCAGCGCCCCTTTGTATTTGTGAGTCATTTATAAAAACCGTAATTTCAAAGTTGAATTGAAGATTTTTTGAGCACGAAAAATTCATTGTTTCCGCTTGTTTTGGGCTTCTTTTGGGATGAGAATTTGCTTATTTTCTCAGTGGCATCTGGAAACACTGGTTCAGAGTGATCACAATATTCTGCAAAATCAAACGAATCAAAATAAACTAGAGGTAGGAAAGAACAGAACAGCAGCATTTTTGAGCAGATGCGATTTAAAATGCTGAGCTGGAGCACTTGGGCAAGCTACAAATGATGATCATGGAGCAGCAATGAAAGACATGCAGGCGAATGCAAAGTGCACATTACTTTTCATTATGATTCCATTAAGTCTCTCAAGTACAAAACATATTTTGAAGCATAAATATGAACGTACGTTAAGGCTCAGTGGTTGCGTGCATGTCGATGCTTATTTTTCACTTTTCAATGACTGGCCAATTCTGGTGACAGCTAGAACTCCTCGAACTTAATTAACATAATAACCTGCTACAAATGTTTAGCAGCGCTTAGTTGGCGATAAGTCCCGACGTGGCTTTCTTCAATTATGCCCATGCATTGCGGTGAAATGCCCAGTCATTCTAGTGCCAACCCATTAATTCGAACGATTTCACAGTCCACTTCCAGTATGAGCTAACGAGCTTTTACTTCGTGTAATCTTTGCCTGGGGCTCAACTTCACATAGAAAACGGAATTGCTTACGCATATGCAACAGTGATGTACCCTCTTTTTTCTTCACAGTGTGTTAGCATATCCCATTATTACATTGGCAAAATTTATTGAACAGATCTAGCTAAGAACAAATGTTTCATATGCTTTACAATTCTTTGAGCCTGTTTCATAGAACACGACCAAAAATTTTCTTATGCACACGCTTTCATTCTCTTACTCCCATCATCAAATTTTCTGTATTACGGAGCAGTGAGTCGTACCATATCGTGCAGGTTACCTCTGCAAGACGTGTTTCGCCTAATGAAGGCACGAGTGTTTGCACTGTTTCTTTTTTTAGAGCCTTGGCAGTGTCACACTTAACAAGTACGCGGTATCAGTAATTTTTTTGTTTCAGCACTACTGTAGCTGTACCTGCCATTGCCTTGCAACAATCATCACATTCACAGCAATCGATCTATACTAAACGTGAAAAAGAATCGCTGATAAATATGCATTACTACAGGCCCGTTCACTACCTAGTTAAATGTGGTACTCTATGCAAAGCTTGACACGTAGAGTGAAATCATGGTATGTGCACCCATCACATGCACCTTGCAAGAAATTTCAAGCCTGCACATTTGCTCAAACTGAGTCATTCATGAAGCAAGAAACAATAATACGTGCAACCAATTTCGTACAGCTTGAACCCACTATCAACTTTTACTGTTTTTTTAGTATAAGGCTTCTTTCTAGTTGTCCACTTGCTATATCGGTGGTGCATGGGGTATGACAACTGTTGAGCATTTTACGACTTGATGTGGGTAGCTTTGAAACCAAGGGTCCCTTTTTTGTCCAGTTTTCTAAGGAAAAAAAAAACCAAAGTCATGAATAGGTGAGGACAGCAATGGTTAAACGAAAAGAGGTTTAATATATAAAATTTGTTCAACAAAAACTTCCGAGGCTTTTAGACCATGAGTTTGCTTTCAGTGATTACATATTCTTCGGAAACTTGAGGTAGGATCAGGGATGAAGCATCCGAGCCTACGCTGATATGAAGATTGACTTAAAGGCTGCGATTGGGCTGTAAGAGGAAGAAACAGTCGTGCTTACTCTGGTAGAAGCAGAAATGGATCTGTGATGCGTGAATAAGAACACTGTATATGAGAACTCGGCATATAAGTGAGCCTGTGTGGACACAACATTGCTATTTATGTTAATTTGTCTTGTGCGTGAAATTTTATTGAAATTTTCTTAGTGACGTTCTTCAGAGGACAAAGCTATCTGAATACTCAACTACATGGACTATATAGTTCATGCAAATGTAATACGCATGACTGTAAACTTATGCATAAATGTACAAATGCGTATATGTACTACAAGTTCACTAGACTCTATAACATGCTTTGCATTTATGAGCATATATTACAGAAGACTCATTTTGAGCAGAGACATGTAAAAGCTATTCTGATGATGTGATCTGTGTTACAAAGTTTACCAGTAAAGATATTTTCATCGAATGTGAGAACGAAGGAAGCAATCTCAAACATTCGCACAGCGTGCATCACATTAGCTGGACAAGCTGGAAAACCTTATGAAATGACAAGAACTGTAGCGCAAGCAAAAGAAAAGGGCCCTGTTAAGATGCAAAGCAGTGCATTTTCACTCACCGGTGAGCACACCCCCGTGTGCATGATTATTCTGTTCTCGTAGGCAGTCTCCCAGCGATTCGCGGGCGTGGAATTTTCACGCTGGGGGCCGCACAGCCCGAGGTCGATAAAGCGCCGCACCTCACATGATTCACAGGCTTTTGACACGTTCGCTTTGTTGTAGTGGCACGTAAAGGCTGACCCACAAACTTGCAGTGATTTATCAAAGCTTTTAAAATGGAGCTTCGTAATGCCGATCGCGAAAAAGTGCCGCAGCGGAATATGAAAAAATAAAAAAAACTATTGAAATGAAGTTTATGCCAATGGGCTGCTGCTTTTCGAGCGTCAACCTAATTTCAATACTTGAACTCAAATAGTTACCGCTCTAGTATTATATAAAAGTAATAAAAATATTCTCCACTATATTTATAAAAAATGCCCTGGTAACTATGCTGTACCAATGTTTTGATACATCATGAAATGAAGAATTTAGCTGCGTTGAACGTCCGGCAAACTATACAATAACTTGTCCGACTGCTAAAACAAGAGTGAGTAGCTTCTCTATACGCGCATCTTGCTGGAACTCGCCACGGTAGATTTATTCGCCCTCTACAACCATCGCTGGAACTTGAGAATTTCTGGAGCCTGATTGGGTGCAGGGAGTAGAAAGAGGCAGACACACAGATAGACATACGGACAGACGAACGGATCGACGGACAGACGGACAGACGGACAGACAGACAGACAACCGGATGGATGGATGGACGATTGAAGTTTGAAGCCGAAGATTCGCCCCGCTCATCATCATTCACTCCGTAGATATGCTGGGATTTTTTGAACTGCTCTTCCAGTCCTTCGGCTTACGGAACACTGGAAAATCGTTCTAGAATTTTATTGACTCAGTTCTCTTCCTGCATTTTCTTGGCTGTTGCCAGTAGCCTCAGCTGCTGGCCGGTGGAAGCAAGCAATGTCTACCCTGCCATGGTTGTAGTGGCTCCCGCCGTTGCCACCGCCGTTTACCACGCTCCCGCCGTCTTCAATTGATTGATTGATATGTGGGGTTTAACGTCCCAAAACCATTATATGATTTTGAGAGACGCCGTAGTGGAGGGCTCCGGAAATTTCGACCACCTGGGGTTCTTTAACGTGCACCCAAATCTGAGCACACGGGCCTACAACATTTCCGCCTCCATCGGAAATGCAGTCGCCGCAGCCGGGATTCGAACCCGCGCCCTGCGGGTCAGCAGCCGAGTACCTTAGCCACTAGACCACCGCGGCGGGCCTCCCGCCGTCTTCAAGGCCACCCGAGTGGTGACCTACCAGAGTGTTTACCCTCGTGTAGCACACACCGTGGCCAAGGTGTACTCCTACGCATCCGCGGCCACTGCCGTCCGCACTTTCAACGTTTAAAGGCCAAGTACAGCGACTTTTTGAGGTCAGTAGGTCTCAGTGAAATTCACTGGATACGTTCATTGGCACGTTTGCTCTATTCATGGCAAATTGTAGGCTTGAGAGTTTCACAGATTTCTTTCAAATGAAATTGATAGTTTGCTTCAAAACACTCACCTCACCTGACAGAATTAATGGTAACATTGTATGTGTGACACTGAGTTTTGCCAGGCGGAAGTGCGCTGCAGCTTCTGCTTGTCTGCTATAGATTGCATGGGTTTTGCCGGTGCTTCCTTGGTTGAGCGTGCGATTTCCTTTTCTATGCTGGGGGCCGTGCGATAGGTGCCAAGTAATGTTGCGTTGTGAGTCACACACGATTCGCCATATATTCACCATAACCGCGTAAGCGTTTTAGCCGATCGCCGCGAACGGCGTGGACAAGTTGTGCTGTCTGGTGGGCATTATGCGCAATCAGGCAGGTTCCGGCAGCGTCAGGCAAACCTAGAAGCGCACGTAGAAGCGCACGTGGCTGAGTTACGTTTTCGGTATTGTGGATTTTTGGTAATTAAAAACAATTCTCAATTTTTTCAGCACTTCACTTATCGGGCACATGAGAAGACGTGTGTAAGGAACATAAAAACACCATTATCCTGCAGAACATGGTAACAGAATTGCCCGAGTTGGCCTTTAAGGGCCCACCACTGTTGTTCATAACGCTCAAACTAACGCCGTCCACGCCGCAGTGCCAGCCACGGTAGCTGGCGTTGTCCACCATGCTCCAAGCTACACGTACGACTAATATGACGATAGTTATAGCGCGAGAACAAAACGACGACACCGAGACAAGAAGGACACGAAAGTCTCTGTGTAGTCGTTTTGTTCTCGCGCTATAACTATCGTCATGCCATACCAACTACAGGCCAAGCTGCCATACTTCTAAGCACGACTACTATCCGGCTCGCTACAGCTACGACCACCGATACGATTACCACCGAGTGTGTTACGTGTATGGTGTTACCTACTATAAATTTTATAGAATCTCTCCAGTAGACAAGTCTGTGCCAGCACGACTTAGGGTTCACAGGAAGCATGAGTGTTTTTTTGTACTATTTAGTGTCAATAGCATGCGGAATTTCACGTGAGAGCTAAATACATTTAATGAGCGTTTGATCTGTCCATACCCACCGAGGGAGCTTAGTTCACAGCATGTCATGCTGCTCAATCTCTGATGGGAACCGCATGTCGAGAACGTCTGTAGGGGTACCAAAGAAATTGTCCTTTTTAATAAGAAAAGCGTGAAATGCCCTTCCTACGGTTTAAATTAATGCGTTAATGCGTACAAAGCACTAGTGCGACCAAAGTTGGAGTATGCCGACGTTATTTGGAGCCCTTGTTAGCAGTACTTGATTAAAACAATTGAACAAGTTTTGAGTTTAGCTTTGCGTTTTTTATAATCTGTGTACTAACGGAATTCTAGTGTAAATTATTGACGTGATTAGGCAAGCCTACAAAAACTTGAGAAGCGCAGGATAGTAGGAAGATTAAAATTAATTTACCAGCTTTATCACGGGGACTTTAAATTATCATGGGAGAATCATCTTCAACAACCTTAAAAAATTGCAGTCAGAATGAACCACAGCTCAACCTTTAGGCAACCAGTTAGCCACATTAATGTCCACAAAGTTGCTGTATTTCCTGACGCGATTACTTGTTGGAATAACTTGTACGAGGAAACTGTATACTCTGGGACGTTGGTTTCATTTACAGAATATATTGTAAATTATACTTTTTCTTGATGAGTGTAGCCTGTATGTATGTGTATATATGTTTGTATATATAAGTATAAATGTGTAGGTGTGTATATACTGCTGAGTGCTATGTCTTTCGACTTGTTAATTTGCTACGTATTATTTTTTCAGCTGTGCCAAGATATGCTGTGCATTTGCATTCATTTCCTGTTTATATTTTTTTGTTCACTCCTGCATGGCCCGTGAAAAGCCTACAGTATTTGTAAATAAAATTATAAAAAAATAAACTTCAGAGCATCTGCTTTTGGCTACGTCTATCTTGCTTCGATGAGCACACAATGCACAGAACATGCTTTTCAAGTTCAGTGTACGTCAAACAACCCAAGAGGGTCCACATTAATTCGGAGTCCATCACCACGGAATGACACACAATCATAAACTGGTTTCGCTTCATAAAACTGTTGACTCTTTGCAATACTTATCACTGATATCCGTAATTGTATTGGAGCTACATACGCTATACGAGAGAACACCGAGTCGAAGGAGTGCTTGTTTGAAAAATACATCTCTTTGGTAGTTTTAATTGATGACACGATTTTATTTACAGACCCTATTGGCATAGAACGACACAAATGTTTCCACATGCACAGATGGTGAATAATGAAGAGTTAATGGTAGAGGTATAGGATGGACACCTTCATTAACTTCAGTGGAGCTGCAGCAACAAACGACACAGTGACTTCAAATGAAAATGACCATGGTGTGCACATTTTATACGTCATTTTTTTTTAATCTTTGCCCTCTATAGTTACCTGAGAAGGCTGCGTGTTAGAAATACCCCATGCTTATGAAATTCCTAGTTATGCTAAGTATCAAGGAGTAACCAGAGTTCGCCAATATATGCGACCTCTTGGCTCTGCAGAATACTATCATCATTAGTGTGTTTTATGATCGCTTTGTGAATGATATACGTAAAAAAGTAACCGATAGATACGAAAAACATCTACAGCTCACTCGGTGGGATTCATACCATAATTAGGATACTATTTTCATTGCGCAGTGTCATGAATGCCTCAAAATTTCCTCCAACCTCATGATAACATCGATAGTTTTAAACTCGGTTCTGTTATTTGAATAGTTCAGTTCCAGCAAATATATATATATGACCCACGACACATATGCAGAAAATACAATAACTATTTCGACCGTTTTACATGTCAAAACCACAGTATGCAGCATACTTTAGTTGAAGAGAACGGGTTCATTTATGCAGCCATGAGTTCATTAAAGTAAAACTAGCCTATTGCTTTTTGCTCCTATCAAAATAAGCATGCAGATTGCGTGATAAGATCCCACGACATTGACCTTCAGAGTGCTTCACCACAGCCTGCTGCAGGTAACCACCGCTTGTTGCAAGGACGATATGAACACTCAATGCAAAGTTTCAGCTTCTTTAAGTTGAGTTCCGACGGGAACTGTACGGACACCAGCTGAATAAGCACATTTCGTGCTCACAGCGCGGTGTGTATGAAGCCAATATACTAAGCTGCTGTGACATTTCGAAATGGGAACCTGGTTAACGTGGATGCCAGGGCACGTTCTCGAAACGTAAAGCGGTGATAGGTTTGTTGTACTTTTGGTTCGCAAATTACTTCTGTTTCAAGAGATAATGGTTATCAGATTTATTCGAGTAAATAGCGAGTGGTACCGCGTACGACAAAAATTACATTAGGATGACAACACTGTGAAAGCACTGCTAGATGCCTTGAACTGCTTCAAACCACCCTTGTCGCCTCTGTTTCTCGCAGCGCTTGCATTGATAAGACCAGAAGTTCACGAGGAAGGGGTGTTGTTCAGGTGTACGCTTTTATGAACTTTTATGAAAATTCACAATGCAGCGAAACTGAGTGTCTTTTTTTTTAGAATGACCGCACCCTTGGTGGGCTAGTGCTTACGAACCTCGACTGCTGACCCAAAGGTTGCGGGATCGAATGATGGCCCAAGCAGCCGCATGTTCAATCTAGGGGACAACGCTTGCGGCCCGCGAACTAAGATTTATGTGCATGTCAAAGAAACCCTGGTGGTCGAAACTTCCGGAGCCCTCTATTAGGTGGTCTCTCATAATCTTATAGTGGTATGGGATGCTTAACCCCAACATTTCTATTCAGATTGACGAAGCATCGGCGACCATAGCTTCGAAAAGCCTGCATGAAATCATCAACAGGCACGTTTGCCTCACTCGCACTGAGACAAGAAAGCATGCTGTTCTGAATGCATGGCTTCCGAAATTTCTCGCCAGAAGAAGCCACCGTCGCGCAATCCGGGAAGTCATGCGAATTGAGTACAAGTTACATCTCTCTCCGTATGAGCGGGGATTGGCGCTAAGCGAAATTGGGCGTAGGCTCCATACAACTTCACCAGAACCACGAACCGGGAACGAGACAACAAAAATGACCCAAACAAAGGTAACATAATGCTACATTCTTTAACGAGGTGGCAGCGCGGCGTTAAGGATAGCTGAAGGGTAACCACTGTTTGTACACGGCACAAGTACACGGCGAGCCCCGCCGCGCTGGTTTAGTGGCTAAGGTACTCGGCTGCTGTTGCGCATGTCGCGGGATTAAATCCCAGTAGCAGCGGCTGCACTTTCGATGGAGGCAAAAAAGCTGTAGGCCCATGTGCTCAGATTTGGGTGCACGTTAAGCCACCCCAGGTGGTCAAAATTTCCGAAGTCCTTCACTACGGCGTCTCTCTCATTCATATTGTGCTTTTGAGACGTTAAACTCCACATATCAATCAATAAAGTACACTGCAAAGCTGAAGCGTATTTTTGTGGAAGAATATATTGACAAACGACAAACTTCGCAAACCACTCCTCTGGCTTTAGGTGAGTGCCGTGTCAACGAGATAGCTATCTCAAAGAGCGCATGAAAAACCGACGACCCACTGTTATCGCAAAATCAGGGAGCGAAAAACCATTTGAGTGTTTTTTTTCTATTTTTCACTGCTCACGTGTACACGCTGGCTCAATGCAAACACCTTTACTTGGGTAAATGAACTCGTTTGCCCTCACAGATACAGTGAGCGAACATCAGCCGCAGACTCAGAAGAAGCTTCTACACTGTATATCGAGCTTACCGATCTGTAGTTGACAGCGATGAAGGAAGATGAACGACCACTGCTCCGGGCATGCGAGCTAGGTGTCTTATACACACAGACCAGAGTATGATTATGACGTGTTGGAACTCGATAGGCAGATTATTGATGCAAATTTTATTATTCTTCGAGCGAGTCAGGAAAAAAAAGGAAAAGAGAAGGCACTGATGCTAAAAATACACCCGTCGGACCGAGTATATAAAGAATTGGTTTGTCCCTTCAGAGTTAGTCTGTTCTGCAGTCTTGCGAGCCACAACCATCTCCAGCCGACAATGATTGCTGTAAGCATGCCTTCCACTATATTCACATGACAATCCTCTCCGTGATTACTCAGACCTCTCGCATGTTGTCAAGCAGGCTCTCATAGCGCTATAAGATTTGGCAAAATCGTTAAGGTAGTTTTTGAAAAATTGAGAAATTTTGTCGTAATTGCTATCACTTCTCACAGCAATTTGCCTTGCCATGAATGCCATTTGTTCTTCTTTGAGGATCACTCCATTTTGACCGGCACGCAAACGACCCAGTGCCAACATAGGACATTCATACTCGCTCGTTGCACACAGTCAGGCTTTTCGAAACAGTCGTCACACATTTCACACCTGTTATGTCACGCTATAATAATTTACTGGCATGGACAAATTACTTTTAAAATAGATATAGCGAAATTTGGTTGTGTTTGTCCCTCCACTAAGAAACGTCGTAGCTGTCACGATGAACTCTTCAATAGCGAGTGTTTCGTATAAGCGAACATCATTTTCTGTTACCACACAGCACCTACTATTGTACAATATGCTCTATTTCCATTAAGCAATCCTAACTTGCCCAGTAAATTAAAGAGAAAACCGAGTTTACTATTTGTTGTGCCTGCGCGTATTCCAGGTGCACTAAAAATCAGTAGAGCTGTTCAGTGATCGCCATGGTCGTTCGCAATCTAGCGTTGGGTTAATAAGTAAGCTTATTGTTCGAGATGTGCTTCTTTTGTCTAGGCGTAGCATTTCCGTATGGATATCTGGAATCGTAAATCAGTAATGCGAATATTTTACTCGGATTATGCTGAAATTTATCTATTGCAGTTTTATTCCTGCGTCTTGTTGGCCGTTGCCAGTGGCGTCAGCTCCTGGCCGGTAGAAACAAAGGAAGTCTACACTGAAGCCGTTGTAGCGGCTCCAGCCGTGGCCACCACCATCCACCACGCCCCTGCTGTTGCCGAGGCATCCCGAGCGGTGAGCTACCGAAGTGGCCACCCTGGCGTTCCGCACACCGTCGCCAAATCATCTTCCTACACACCCGCTGTCACTGCCGTCCACACTGTACACTCTTCGGTGCCCACCGCGGTTGTGCATCATGCTCCAGCCTACGCCGTCCACGCCACAGTGCCAGCCGTGGTAGCTGGCGTTGTTCACCACGCCCCCGCTGTTTCCGAGGCATCCCGAGTGGTGAGCTACCAGAGTGCTAACCCTGGTGTTCCACGCACCGTCGCCAAAGCGTCTTCCTACACACCCGCGGTCACTGGCGTCCACACTGTCCAGGCTTCGGTGCCTACCGCGGTTGTGCATCATGCTCCGGCCTACGCCGTCCACGTCGCAGTGCCAGCAGCCACGGTAGCTGGCATCGTCCACCACGATCCAAGCTACACGTATGGCTACTATCCGGCTCGCTACAGCTACGGCCACCGCTACGACTACCATCCAGTGCACGGTGTCACGCACTAGGTTCTGTGCGGTGAGCCTGTTGCGGATACCTTCGGTGGCGCTGGTAATCAGAGTACACGTGAGTGATTTCATTCTTCCAACAGCAACAGTGCGCATGTCGTGGTGAAAATTAAAATACGTACACGCCTACATTTGCCCATTTCATTCTCTGAGCATTTTATTGTTCTGCCAAACTTCAAGAGCCTTAAAAGTGCATGAGGCGTCATGGTTTGGTCCCGTGTGCATTAATGATTACTGGTTCTTCATTTAATTTATGATAATAGGGAACACTCATTTGATATCCGCTACGGTATCTCAGCACGAAAGGTGTAAAGTTGCTAAATATTCAAAATGGGGGCCCTGGTTGGGCCTTTCGCAGCTTGATGGGAGCTAAATGCAAAAAACCTCCTTCTACTTAAATTTGAAGGCATGTTGAAGAACCTTGGGCGGTCATAATTATTTCGGAATTGCCAACAACAACTTGCCTCATAATCGTATCGTGGTTGCGGTTCATAAAACCCCTACAATATATACTTTGAAGACTGTCTTGGCGGTTTGTAGGAGTTATCGCAAATACTGTCAAAGTATAAAAGCCTCATACGCTGAAGGGCACGCTCTCAGTCAAATCATAGTGTTTTTCTCAATACTCGTGTGTTCAAAGAACTAAGTTGTGATGCCTAATTTTGTTTACAGACACAAACTCTACAGAACCAATGAAGTGTTTCCCTAGCACACATGACAAAGAAGGGGGTGGTCATCGGCACAGTACCTGATGTGCACGTTTATTGGTTCCACCGGAAGTGCAACGATATATATCAGGTTGGATTAAAGAATAAAGTCGCTATGTTTTTCCCATTCTCAGTGTTCTTTTTTTGTGTGTGATCTGTGACTTACGCGCCTTGCACAGAAGAAGCAGAAGGCCACTGGCTAGAAATGCACACATGAATGGAATCTCTATGTCTGCTTGTTATGAATGGCTACTCGAAATATGCGAATAAAAACAAACACAATGGAACCATCTGCGCTTATGTTGCCTTTTGATGGGCAGAATACTTTGAGCAAAGGAGGCCGTAGTGATCATATTGTAACTTTGTTAAAGCCTGTTCTTAATTTTTACTTTCCGGTTTTGCCAATCAAATTACTATTTATACTGATACGCTGAACCGATAAGCTGAAAGCGTATGCTCATGTCTCGCACACCAAATTCATGACGAAAAATGACATTGACAGGAACTTTCTCTCAATGTGATTTGGTTGTATTGGTTTATTTAGCTAGCTGTACTAAAAGCCCAGGATGGTTATACAGTCACTATAGATAGATAGGTGCTGACGCAATGTGCATCTTCTTAACCGGCAGTTCTCGAACGTGTTCGATGCCCCTTGCTCCCCTCCCCCTTTTTACATCGTGGAGACACACTCAAGGCATTTGGGGCATCTGAAGGTTGGAGCAGTGATTCTTAGCTATGGGTACCTTAAGGCCCTTTGTGGACTTGTGGGAAAAGTCGGGCACGCCTTGCAGAAAAGAAAACAAATAGGCGTGAGGAAGAATCCTAAAGTGACAGATTATGCAGCATGAAATATGTGCCTTTTAAAGCCAAAGCACTTATCTGATCACAATTGCAGTGAGAGAGGAGTAGCAGTCTGCCGCCGCCAATCTCACTGCTGGCGTTTGGGACCGCAATCGCCCGAAGTCGGTAAAAAATTAAGTATTACCAGAACAGATTTCTAAGAACGTCAGCCACTGTTATTTACATCGTCGTTTATATAACATGAACTCTTCCAAGAGCGAATGAGGCTTCATGCCTTACACCTCACCTTTCAATATCTAGCAATGGAATCAACCTGGGTGTTCAACCGGCAGTGGCTGTTTGTTTCCACCCACCACCTACTTAGCAATTGGCAAGCAGCCGCTTGATGGCATCGCGGCCATGACGTTAGTGACAGTGATCAAGGGTGAAGTTCTTGTATCACAGTGAAACATGTATTGAGATCACAAGAAGCGCCAATTTAGGCACTCTAGTTACACGTCGTTACCAACGCTGGCGTCTGTAACCGGTACGCTGTTGCGAAAAAAAAATAATTAAGGCTATAGGGGGTTATTTTACACGTGTACTTGCATTAGTTGCGCCAAGACAGTCTATAACGGGCACTCCAAGAGACGCTGTTGAAGCTTTCGCTTTGATTGCGCTGCGTGCTCTGCGCAGGCGTGAACATTTTATTTTTCCGTGGCGAAGAATGGTCAAAATAAAGTGGCACGTGAATGCGATCTCAACAGCTTGGCAATAAATTGTGCGATATACAGCCACGTTCAACCTGTTTCTAACCATGTTTGATTTTCAATATTAAAGCATAGGAAAAGATAATAGGGCAGGGATGTGTCGTAGAAAACTGCAACTAAAGCTCTACAGGCATCCCATGCTGATCATAAAACGTACACCAGCTGCTCGGCAATGTAGAAATGTTGTGTGGCAAAGCATACATAAAATAGTAGAGAGACCATTGTCAAGGGACCTGGTGAGTTTATAGTGTGTCTTTGAGTGACTCATAGAAAGCAACTATAATGCTGATGTTTATCTCTAGTTACTGGTCCTTACGCCTAATTAATTTGAGTTTGATTCATTTTACTATGTTTTGAAAATATTATGGGAACCCTTTCTGCGCCAACATACACCAACATTTTATTGCGATAGCAATTATATGGACACTCTCGGCTGAATTTTCCCACAGCCGTCGGCGTGGACATCGACATCGGCGTCGCCGTCACTCACCGCATATGTACACGTATCTATATATAAGAAAACACATAAAAGAAAAAGAATCCAGAAGAAGGCTCCGGCACGCAGAATCAAACGCGGAACCTCTGAAGTGTGAGTGCGAGGCATTAGCCACTGAGCTACGAAGGAGCTCCTTCTTTAACGTTCAAACGGCAAGCTATATATGTCTACCACTTACCGCTGGTGGCGGGCATCACGGGGGAAGCTATCGTGTTTTCAGCATTACCAGCAAGGTGGTGCAATGAGCGCATGTCACCACATCGTCACGACGCGACGGCGTGTGCTCTCACCTCCCAGGCGTACTTTGCCCCATGGAGTGAAGGGGGATGGGCGTTCACTCTCGAAGCTCTTATCTCGCGGTAAGGAGGATCGTACGTCTTGACCGGCCTTGGGCTTCTTCCGGAACGTTTATGTTGTAGTTACCGGGCGCACAAACGTCACTGCAATCATTGCACAGTCTTCGTTTGCGAAAAGGGCGCGCTTTTCAGACACATCGAAGTAACAACTGAGACGCTTATTCCTGTTCATCTGTACCTGTGAGTACGTTTCGTGCGTTATTTGTGCATGACAAACGCGGGCCATGTTTCGATATGCTTGCCAATCTGCGTGTGACCTTCCAATTCGTTGCTATGACGCTATTGCTTCACTTTTGTGCCAAACCAGCGACGCTTTTATCGGGCAATTACAATCAGAACCACTGAAATCAACTTCAGTGAAGTCTTCTTTCTACCTATCTCCGCTACATAGTCGACAAAGTTATTATGGTAACCTGTCATAAGCACGCTAAACGCATTCATTGATCACTGTAACAAGTTTCACTCTAGTATATAATTTACCATGTATTATTTTCCCAATGAAATTACTTTCCTAGACACGTCCGTATCCATTGCAGCAGGAAAATCAAAGACGACGCTATAAACTACTCACCGCCCGCGACTCTACAAACAAAGGATTTTCGTCGGACAAGTGATGCGTATAAGAAGGATCTGTAGCGAGGATGGTAAATACGTCCGCCGCTTAAGTAACCTGGAGGAAACATTAGTTGAAAGAAATAACCAACAAGACATCCCAAACAAAGTCTACGACGAAGCATGTAAAGTAGATAGGAAGACAACACCAGCTAAATAGACCCCACAGCACGACCCAACCAGCCACGAGCATTTATAACAAAATACGAAAGTGCGCTCCCGAACATATGCAAAATCCTTCGTAAGTATTACTTGGAATGGCGAGCATTTCGGCATGCAACATCAGCGCCTGCGAGGAAACGCTCGAGCACATTCTATGCCGTTGCCCAGCGTACCAGTCTCAACGTATTATGGAAGCCAAGCTCTGTCAGCTGGATTGACAGCCGCTTACAGAAGAGAAGATCCTGGGACCTTGGCTGACGATTTCCTTTACGCGCAAAGCCACGAAAGCCCTCTTGTGCTTCTTAACGACCACCACACTTCAAGACCGCTTGTGAAAGAACAGTGCGAGACCACTCTGTGTAGTCTCGAGCTGAACATTCATCCTTCTCATTCTCACTCTTCTTCTTTTCTATTCCTTTCCTTTCTATTATTCTCCTTTTCCCCCACCCCAAGTGTAGGGTAGCCAATTGAGACAAGCTTGGTTAACGTCCCTGCCTTTCCTCTCTATTTATCTCTCTCTATGTCTCTCTCTCTCTCTCTCTTCGTAAGTATTATCCAATGCTGTAAAACAATGAGCTCGTTAGGAAAGTGTTTCCCAAAGTACCAAAGGTCGTGTATTGCCGCAAGAAGAATTTTAAGGATAAGTTAGTGCTTGCAAAAGCGAGCTCTCATTCTACTGCCCAAATAACACTTTGCTGCTGCCCATGATGCAAGACTCGCAAACAACTTCAAGATGGCATGATAGTTAAAAGTACCGAATCTGATTATATTCATCGTGTAAAATCTAGTTTCACCTGTACTAGTGAAAACGTTTTCTACATGATCGAATGTTCATATTGTCATGAACAGTAGATTGGCGAAACAGGGCAACCTGTTAATGTTAGATTAAAAGGTTATCGCGAGGACACGGTAAAAATAATAGCGAAAACAGTCGCACAGTAATTTTATTTAGTAGGACACAACTTCCGGAATCTCAAAACCTACCTACATCAGTCAAACTTTCCGTCCGCAAGACACACAAAATAGAGTACCTTATTCACAAGTTCAATACACTCCAACCATTAAGTATAAACGTCTCTAAAGGTGCTCTGGAATCCATTCGGTATAGTCCATACACAGAGAGTACCACTGCGTGTTAAGGACTCCATCTAGGAATTCGAAACCTGCCATTGTTAACTTCTGACAACAGGCTGGACAACTGGGACTCAGCGAAACGTGTACCTCCTTACCTTCCCACCACTTCGTTATTTTATTCTCACTGAATACCTCTTCGTTTTTTACTCATACAATTCGTCACAGCAGCCCTCTTCCCCGCTTTCTCACACCCACCTATCCTATATTACCCCTCTTCTTTCTTTTTCAGGGTCGAAGCGTACGAAGCGTAGACACGCTAGCTCTAAAAAAATCAGTTCGGTTCTAGCCAAGAGGAAGACAAGTCCGCTTGCCGAAACATCGTCACGACACAACCACTGTTTACAGATATTTCATCGCAAGCTTTTAGCTTCCCCTTCCTACTGTTTTCTGAATATGTAAGTATGTGCCACAGATGATTGCCATTTTGTTATTTACACAGGAACGGCGAGAACAGATGCTGGTAACGTAATTGCGAGAACGCTATGAAATACTTACATTAGTATTTGGACCCGAAGAATGCAAAGAATATATATTGGGTCACAGCATGAATAGAACCAAAACGTTTAGCGCGGCAAACAAAGCCGTGTCAGGCCTCGGAGCTACTTTTCAAATAGTCCCTAATGTGCTAGAAACTTCTATTGTGGTTGAAGTTCTGGCTATTTAATTTTATAAACATTACATATGTACTCTTATGGTAGAATCGTCACGTCAGGTTAACACTATTAAGAGATAAGTGCCATGTGCTGAAGTTTATTGATGCAGCAGTGTCAAGGGCTACCATGCTCACGAGCAGCAGCACTTTATATAAGCTTACTTGCTAATCTCCATGTTGCTGTTGTCATCGTTACACAACTGTAAGCAACTGGTTATGTAAAATATATGCGGTTGTTTGAAGGGATACTAAAGGCAACTATTAAGTAGACCTTTATGGTTGTAATATCAATACAGAAACCTCGTTGTGTTTACTTTTGAGCCAAAGAAGGGCTTATTTTGAAATAAAATCTTCTTTTAGAGGCTCGAATCAGGTTAGCGCACTTCAAATTACCCATCTCAAGAAGGGATCGATTCACGTCGCGATTAACGTGCACAACTTTACTGCGTGGTCGCCGACACAAGTAGACGGACTGAAAGCAGTGGGAGATACAGCAGCATCAACGGCCGTCGATCAGTTTCCTTCCATTGGCTCTGACTTGGCAGACGCACGGCCGCATGGATCAGGAACACCGCCCTGCACACTCGATCCAGGCGGCCGTGGTAGATGTGTTTTGGTTCAACCGCGCCCTCAAGATGGCACGACTTGTCCAGTTTAACCACGCGAAAATTAAGTTTCTGAGCCACTCGTGGCATAGTAACGTTCGGCGGTTCTTTTTTATATGATTCAAACAGATACAAAAAGCAGCATTTTATTGCGTCTCTTGATGCATGAAAGGTTCTTTATTTAGTGCTACTTAGTTGTTTCTAGTAATTGATCATAGGCGGTTCGTCTGACGTAATTGGTATGATTTTGAGAAGGTCCTACGGCGGCACATGTATTCTTGTGCATTTACTTTTATTTCTAGGTAGGTAAGGCGCTGCTGATGATGATATTGTAGTTTTGGCTTCATACATTGAGCTTTTGCTCTGACGTAAATTGATATTTGATTTTTGTGTTCTTTTAATGTGTGTCCGTGAGTTCATTTTTATATATGTCTAGCTCCACTTCCTAACTTTTTGCCCAATGAAGAATTGCAATACATTCACCTTTAATTCACATGCTTCGCCGATTCCTTAGGTACGTGCGATCTGCCGATTGTTTTATTTTTTGTACATGGTTACAATACACGCAAGCTGTGGACCATTGTTTCGGTTTGTCTGCTGTAATGTTTTTTTGAAAACTATTCTTACAACTGAAAAGGCAGAACGTGTGTTGTAAATAAAGCCCATTACAGAAATACCTAACTTTATTGAGACATGAAACATATTGCATATGGCTGGCTACCAAAGAAGTAGTGGGCTTAGTATCATATTGTTTTGTACTAGCTAAACATCTTTTTTGAAATATGTCTGCCTTTCAGGACATAAAGCTCTTCCGAATTCTCCATGTGGATGTGTGAATTGTGCTCTTCCTGTCTGGCTTTTGTGCTGTAAACCCACGAAAATTGCCAGATGACACCACTACTTCAAGAACGATAACTAGGAATTTAAATGTGCATGATTTTAGCTCATTTTGGTCGGTGCATTGAGCTTGTTATAGGATTCGATGTGTTTTGTTTTGAGTAGAAATGCGTTGTAATGTTTTGCCTGCAACAAAACATTTTACAGTTGAAATTGTATGGCTGTTTTTGATTTAAAGAGTATGATAGAAGGTATGAAAAACAAAAATATATATGCAAATATACATGCGTTCTTGCACTATTGTTTGGTCTATGAAGACGTAACGGCCTCGTGTAGCGAACGTTTTTTTACACCACTACTGAAGTCTTCGTTTCTGAAGTGTTCAAAGCAAAGCATGTGGTGGCTTGTGGGCTTTAAGTAAGGTTTTAAGTAAGGAACGAAAAGTCAAACTTAAAATTATTTTGGTAAACTTTCAATACGCTCTCTCCCCCGTAATTTTCTTGTTGCAGTCTAGAATGTAACTCGAGAGATTGGTAAGAATACTTCCGTCATTACCTGGCCTACATTTAGTATCAAGAAGGGCTTCACAATGCTCACTTAACAATTTGTTGTCCAGGTTCAATCTAAGAAACAGCATAGCATTCCGGAGTCAAAAATGACATCACTAGAACAGCAGTGAATCAAAAAGCGAGCGGCTGATGAAGGTGCTATTCACACTTTTAGCTAGAATAATTTACTCTATATATTTCCTTTACTCGAGTCAGCTGGCGTGAATAAGCAATTCTCCATCGCTTACCTGTGATATGAGTTTTTTTTCTTTGGGTTTATTATTCACTGAGACAAAGAGGTAAGCAGAACGCCCGGACATCGTGAGGGTAGTTGAAGTTCCGGCACTTTGCGCGGGTGCGCACCGGAACACAGGACATAAATGCACTAGTTTGATCCTTCTCTATTTAAATGCAAGAATAGTATAGAAGGAACGAGTCTATATCTGAAATAAGAAAAAAAAATCATTCCCAACACACCGCTGAATATTGAGGATAACCGAATAGCTACGCTTTAGCAATTCACCAATTCGTTCATGATTACTTCAAGTTTATGGACTAGCTAAATTTAAAGCGTTCAATAAGATCAACTCTGTAATGATAACTTCATGATAAAGTACGCGTCTTTAGAGCATTGAACACCTTTGAAAATGAACTTCTGGAGTTTTATATATGCTTCCAGTCAAGTCTTTATCACAGCAAGCTGACCCATTGACCACATACATATATCCAGATATTCTGATGGCGGCACAGCATCGCTTGAAAAACACGCATAGATGAGGGTGCCAGATTTCCCTTTAGGTATCGTTGTATTTTAAGTGTCCATGCTTATGTATGGGTTCTGTGTAATTTAACCAGATGCACAAACCAGAACAAAAACTATAAGAATTTCCTAAACAAGGATAACACATGGCTATATTCTTTAAAAGCGGCAGCGCTACAATGGCGATAGCTGAGGAGTGGTTGCTGTTTGGGCACGAGCCAAATTCTTCGTGAACATTAAAACTATTTTTGAAGGGGAAAGTGTCGATGAACTCCCCGCAACTCCTCTTGTTCTAGGTGTGGGCGTAGTTCGTGAGATAGCTGTCACGAAGGCCACATGGATTAGTAATCAGCTCACACGTACGGACGACTTTATGTTATCGTAAAAATCAATTCGGGCTCAGAAAATTGAGTCGTTTTGTAATTTCCCCTGCATGCTTCCTCAAGCCGACTCACTGCAAACACAATTACTAAGCCGAGACCGTCCGCGCACACAGACACTCATACACCACACTTCGACCATGCCGATCTGTGATTGATGACGATGTCGCAGAAACGACCAATGCTCCCGAAAGGTGAAATATGATTCTTATACACAAATATGACGTTCTTGGGCTCGTTTGGATAGTTGTGGATGAAAAGCCTTTTTTTTTATTCAGGTGAGCCGAGAGAAAGAGGGAAATAAAATTCACTAGTGAGATGAATGTACCCGTAACACAGAGTATATAAGGAATCGATTGTCTCTTCACAGTCTCACTGGTCAGCAGTTGTCCAAGCCACAACCATCACCAGTTGAAAATTATTGTTGCGGTAAGCATGCTTTCAATAAATTCCAAATAAATATCAAGTAGAAAACTTGTTCTTTGGTTGTACAGAGCTCTCTTCCAGCATGAAACATTTTCGCAGAGTGCTAAAGAAGCTTGCATACTATATTAAGGGACTGGTCGTAGAACGAGGGATATCGCTACAGTAGAAATCACCAGTGACATTGGTTGACTTGTTGTTGGCCTGCTCTATTATATTTAAAGATCATCTGTAATCCCATTGTCTTGCTTGAACCGCAGTGAGGCTACGTACCACTACTGATAGTACACAAATTTGTGTAATCTTCGTACTTCTGGCTCCATGTGTCTGTGGGGCTTGGAGCAGTTCCCTCAAGAAACAAAAATGAGCAAATGTTCCGCGGTTGCTATTTGCCACCTCATTTATTAAAGCTCACCTTTTCAAATCGGGTCGCAAAGCTCAAAAACGTCCGTTCTTTTCTACGAAGCAAAACCGAAGCGTGGCAGCAAATGAAGCCACAAGTGCGATTTGAGGCCCAAAAGAACGATCACTAGGGAAAAACGTGTACTACCCATCATCCCCACGGTCGCTGAACGATCGCAGCACCAGAGTCTTCACTAAATATTTTAGGAAACACTGTGGCGTACCCGTTTATAGTCCTGTCAATGTAAAGGAACAAAAGAGAAAGCAAATCAACATATAGATATTTATTTGTCACAAGTTTTTTGAGCTTTATGCTCCTCATTCTTGTGCTGTTTGCCACACCGCTGAACAATAAAACTTGTGCGCACTATAGCCGCCCACATTGCATTTTTCATTACGATGCTTTACGTTTATGACCATCATATTTTATTTATCAGGTTAAGTAAAATGATGATTATTTTAGGAGGCCTTTGTAAGGTTTTGATTGCCCTGCATGTTCGGAATGTTCGGATGTGTTGCAACTTCGTCCCTAGACAACACTTCTGAGTGCCTTTAGTCATTAGGGCATAGTAAAGACTTATGTTAATATATTGTACGCTCGCATACAAGCAAAGTTCGGTGGATGAGCCGAATATTCTGTCGCACGCGCGGGTGCGTGCGTGCGTGTGTGTGTGTATGTGTGTGTGTATGTGCGTGCGTGTTGCATGTGGGTGCGTGGGTGTCTGTTCATATGTTGGCAGAACGTGCAATGGTTTCTTATTCACTGAAATCGAATTTTATTTTCCCATGATCATAAAACCAAATACAGCACAGACATGCTTCAAATTGTGTGAACAAAAATTGTCGAAAGATTTATTTTATTTCGGCAGCTTTGTATCTGAAATTTAAAATACGAAGAAGGAATATCATAACTTCCTGATACCCAAAGCACCTCTGTTGTTTTCCTATTCTAACAGTATTGTGCACGCTTTTTTTCTGAAAAAGAAGAAAGACATTGCGTCAGCACAACTACAACAGGCGAGTACAGAGCAAAAAACAGTGCGAGCAAACTTAATTTATTCATTTCAAGACTTCTAATAGGCCTTGTTAGAGGCACTAGCTTGCAGCACAAAAATAAATGATCACACATAATAGATAAAAATACGTATCATACAGAATGAAATCACTGAAAGCACAAACAACTTCATAAACACACCAAAATACTCGCTATCAATATTAGTTGAGGTAAAAAGATTGAAGGAGTAATTTTATGTATTAAACAATGCAATGATTAGGGTTATTGCATGCGAAATCACCCAGCGTTTTTTCGACCCTCACGAATATCGCGGAAAAAGTTTTCACATTTTTTCAAGTTGGAAACTCGTCCTGGTAATTTAATTCCGTTGCCAAAAATTTGGCTCCCTAGTTATGAGAGTCTGAGGCCCCAACTGAGCTAAAAATCGTCAAACAACAATTTTTTTAAAAAGTCGTTTAAAAATGCACTCAATAAATGGCATTTCCAGCAAGATAATGAAGTGATACAACTAAAAATAATCACTTACTATTGTACATCAATTCTTCGAGAACTTTTCCCGCGAGCAATATAGAACAAAATTGCAAGGTTTGAGATTTTGTTCTGATAACATGGCAAATTCCAAGGACACAAATAAAATATGTGCTGGTGACCTTCTTGACATGCTACAAATTAAAAATAATTTATGCACTGAAGTTTAGCAGATAGTCTCAAAAATTGTAAATTTAACCTTTTTGAGAAAAGCTCCGTATTCAGCATCAAAAAGCTTACATTTGGTGGTCGGTCAAAAAACATGCACAACATTTAATTTCGAAGCTTTATGTACTACCTCAATATAGGTGAAGTTATTAAAGAGTATTATTTTTTAAACTCAAGAAGTATTCTTTTGAAATTGTGTATCTCCACCAACTTTACCCCTACTTAACTCAAGCGGCATGAAGCACTCGCAAGGGCAATCTTCAACAGACTTCCACAGACCTGGGATACACACAGCAAGCTTGAAGCGGAGCCATTGAAACTGGAAAGGGGCCATCATCTGCATTTCATTGCCAACAGAGGTGCACTACAATGAATGTCGCTTTAGTGTGGAAACCAGTAGTGTAGCAAAAATATATTTTTCGCGTGGGGGTAATGCGTGAGGGGTAGGCGACTTCTGTCGTACTTTATGTACATCCTTGTGTGTTTGTATGTGCGCATGTAGGTATGCAGATGCAGAAGTGAGAAAATCAGAGCCTACGTACGAAGTGAATGATGATGTGTAGGGTGAAGCTTCAGAGGGTTTTATCGGTAACCGTGAATCCGTCTGTCTCTCTGTCACTCAGACTAGCGCCTTCTGCTGAGGGATCGATAAACTACCCGGTCACAAACCGGTCACAATAGAAGGCTAATCCACGGCTTTAAGATAAAAAATATCTGGAATGTGCTGGGGGAGGGGGGAGTTAGGCAGCTCCTTTTGCCTTGCTGGCTAGGCCACTGGTGATGACTTCCAGATGAGCCATCAGGCCGTTAAAAAGTATGAAGTATACAATTATCCCTTACGCACAACATAAACGAGACTATCACCTTGGCTACCAGTTCTTAATTAAAATTTTTTTTGCTTCTGTATTCATGTGACAGGCTTTGTGTCTCAGGGGGCAGAGTACTCTCCTGAAAGTCGGAAAAATAAGAAATGGTTGTTTTACGATAGCGTTTATCAGTGTACTGCATCGATGCTACAAGCATGCTATAATTGATTGATTGATTGATGGACTTGTGGGGTTTAACGTGCCAAAACCACCATATAATTATGAGTGACGCCGTAGGGAAGCACTCCGGAAATTTTGACCACGTAGTGTACTTTAACGTGCACCCAAAGCTGAGCACATGGGCCTACAACATTTCCGCCTCCATCGGAAATGCAGCTGCCGCAGCCGGGATTCGATCCCGCGACCTGAGGGTCAGCAGCCAAGTACCTTAGCCACTAGACCACCTACAAGCATGCTATAAGACATATGTACTCAACATGAGTAAATATTTTTATTAGGTGTATAAAACACACCTACTGAATTTGAAGAACTCCCCTGGAAAGCAGGATGTCTGACTTTATATCTATAAAGCGGCGTGGCTAACCTGTAAGTCACCACACTGAACTCAGTCCTTGTAGCACCCCTCCGCTGGCAATGGAATGCAGATGATAACCCTATTCCCATTTCAATTACTCTGTAGAGAAATCCAAACGCACTCTCTGTGTAACAGGTCAGTGGGATTCTGCTGAAGATTGCCCTTGCGAGTGTGTCATGTCACTTGAGCTACGTAGGCGAGAAGATGGTGCGGATACATATTAAAAAATATTTTTTTGAATTTAAAAATAATACTCTCTAATAATTCTACCTATAGTAGCTTGACCATAGAGTTTTAATACGAAATTTTGTGCATATTTATAGTTCGATCACAAAGGCAAGTTTTTGATGCTGAATACTGGGGTTTTTCAAACAAAGTGACACTCACAATATTTTCCAGTGTATCTGATAAAACATCAGTGCCTAATTATTTTTCATTTGTAGCGTGTTGACAGGCCACCAGCACATACATTATTTGTGTCCATGGAACTTCCCATGTTCACGAAAAAAAGCGAATGTGGCAACTTTATTCAATATTGCTCGCACGAAAAGCCCCTAAGGAATTGATATACATAATTAGGTCATTATTTTAAAGTTAGATAACTTCATTACCTTGCCAGAAATGGCTTTTATCGAGTGCTTTCCAAAAACTTCTTTAAAAAAACTGTTGTTTGACACCTTTTACCTTGTCTTCAGATGGGTACAAACAATACATATGGCAGTATTTATAGAAATTAACACAATTACCCATTTAGGCAGCGCTAATAGCCGGTTCGGTCGAATGTATGAATTGAACCCCTTCCTACAAATAGTGCATAGCCAGTTTAAAACTAAGGAAAAGCGGCCACTGGTAATCACCGCAGAGCGATGCATTTTGCTCAATTTAGCTGGCGAAACCGAAACCTCGCATTGTGGGAGAAGATTAAGTGAGCGTCGATAAGCGGGCACAAAGTAAAGTGTCTAAATTGACGGTTGATAACGGATAGAGAAACAGTGTCGTCATTGCTGGCGTTGTCGAAATGAATGGTAGATGTGCTGTCTGGTGCATCGGTTTTTGTTTCGAGAGCTAAATTAGGTAGATTGTGTCACTCCACGGTGATTATCAGTGGCTGCTTTTCCAAAATTTCAAAGTGGTTATAGACTTTTCATAGAAATGATTTGAATTTGCCCATTGGGCTCGACTAGCTACAACCGCTGGTAAAAAGAGTAATTATCTTAATTGCTATAATTACTGCCGCAATTATTGTCTGTGCACCCCGCCGCGTTGGTCTAGTGGCTAATGTACACAGCTGCTAACCAGCAGGTCGCGGGCTCGAAACCCGGCTGTGGCGGCTGCATTTCCGATGGAGGTGGAACTGTTGTAGGCCCATGTGCTCAGATTTGGGTGCACATTAAAGAACCCCGGGTGGTCGAAATTTCCGGAGTCCTCCACTACGGCGTCTCTCATAATCATATGGTGGTTTTGGGATGTTAAACCCCACATATCAATGAAATTATGTTTGTGCCTATCCGAAGATTGCTTTTGTCACATGAAAGGTGATGTCGTAATTAGCACCCAAGTGTTTCCTTTCTATACTTTTTAGAGAATATTGGACACATTTTTTGAAACACCCTGTATTTCATACACATGCAGACAATGCGAGATAAAAACAAACAATAAAGAATGAGCAAGAAGAAATAACGAGCTCATAAAGAGACCACCTGGTAGCCAGGAATGTTTTTCGGAGGGGGTACACATGTTGATGGCCATGAAAATGGCTCTCTTCATTACTTATGCTCAGTAGGACAACCCACAGCATGCGAATTTGGGGGGGGGGGGCAAAATTCCTGGGGCACCACTCTAGCTATCGGCCTCCACTGGGCATACTTCCACAAAATACAGCAAATGTCACAATAGGAGAAGAACAGTTGTCGTTATTAACAGATGTAAATGGAGGTCTGCACAAAAAAAAAAGTCTTTAACACAAGTGAGCAAATTCAGAAGAAAGTTTCGTTTGCTACATAAAGATGTAGCGAGAAAACCTATCAAGAGCTGTGGAAAAATATGAAAACAATGCATGAATGAGAGCCCATGTCAAGTAACAAATGTATACAGTCAAAAAGGCCAGCAAGTCTAGTGTCACATAAAAAGACTTAGGTAAGCCGCACTCACATTTGAAAATGATGTTACGAACTTTGAGCTTGAGGCCTTGCCTTGCAACAGGAAAGCTGCTACTCATCTAAGATTAAACTTTCTAATTGGCATACAAATTAGCAATGATGGTTCTGATCTTACTAGTTGAAAAGTGGCCTAAGCATGCACTCTCAAAATCAAGGTATAGTTGCTGATTTTTTATACAAACTCCTTCATGGCACTGCCACTCATCCCACTGAAGTAATGGAAAATAACGAACTAAAATTTGGATGCCTAGTTACTAGGGTGCTTTTTTGACTTTTGGTGCTCTAGCTGACTAATTTGGTATGCTGTCAAACACAGTAGCAATGTGCCAACGATGTTTACAATACTCTTGCTGGTTGCCAGCACTAAATGTTTGCACTTACTACGGCTCGAGGTTGCCAGTGTGAAATTCAACACAGAAATTACAACTGCGGGTCTTAAAGGTCACTTTTCGAAGGCTATGTTTTGAATGTGCAATGTCGAAAGCAAATTTCAAACTAGATAATGACAACAAAGTAAACATGATGTACATGGTACAGGCTTGTTTCACAGTCACTAACGGGGAAGAACATTAACAATGAGTATGAAATCTTGACTGTAGTGCTATATCCTCATGTAACGAAGATAAGGTTGGGCTTATGAGCAGCTTGATCACCTGTTACTCTTCCATGCTGCTGGACTGAACGCAGAACCATCCACAAATAGCAGTGGAGGATGCAGCAAAATTGATGGTGCTGGACAATTTGCTGGTTATGTGGTGACACACATTCCTGCAACATCAGGTCACCAAGGTGCTTGTAGCATGAACAGTCATAGTGGCGCTGACATGAGAGGTGACAGCTGGCACAAGAACAATAGAAGCAGCACCTGGAAGAGAATAAATAGTGTGACATTGTAACTGCTGTGTCATGACCCGTGACATGAATAATGTGACATGCTTGTCTAACACGATGTCAAACCTTTTTCATCAGTCATGTCTGTGCGTACCTATACACTACTGTCTGTGGGATGTGGGTATGACCCACACGTGATTCACTGCCTATGTTAACACAGGAACAGCAAGATTGCACTTTGGAAATCTCCGAGTAAGCATCAAGGAGACAGTACAACAGTGTACATTTGTTGACCATGAGAGCAGCTTCGCAACTAGTGAAAATTTTCAATGAAAAGACACAGTAAATATCTGTTGTGGCTGAAATTGAACCTTGAAAATCCAGGCGGTGTACATAGCCACACTAGTGGTTGTAAATGCTTTAGAAAAGACTAATCAGGCATTGTATTGAAGCAATGTCAAGTGTGTTTGCAATGTTGGCTATCCTTGTTTATAACAATGTAATAAACAATATAAATATAAATATATATATATATATATATATACTCATATATGACTAAACAAGCTACATTGAAGCGCTGTTTTACCTGGCAAAAATAGTGATATGCACGTCACGACACCGTGGCATATACTTGATTTTGATGAACCTGAAGTCTGTGCTATTAAAAGCACAGATGTGAGTGCAGGCATAATATTATTACCACATGCGTAATTTAGGTATGTGCACCTGTGTACCGGGGAACATGGTGGTGGCAGAAGAAGAGGACGTTCGGTTGGTGGCAAGAGCTCGCTGGTGCGCGTTCACTGCTGTATACCGTCGAGTCGACCGTTACATCGGCTCTGAATAAACCCCTCTCGTAGACGTAACAGAGTGGTGGAGGTATATCGGTTGAAATCGAAGACTGCCCGGTGACCTCACCTCCAACGGTCACGCCGGCTAGTTTTCCGTGGGAGGCGAGGAGTGGCGGTGCCGAGGAGACGGTGATCGGTTGGCGCGAGGGGCAGATGGTGGTGTAACACTGCGGTCAGAGGCCGGAGATTGGTTTCGTAGCGGTCCTGGGATCTCGTAAGACGCGCTTCTCAGGAATGTCGTTGCTCGGGTAACGCCAGAACGGTTAAATCTCGGTGATCGATCGTACCTCGGTGGCTGCCGGTAGTTGCAATACCTGGCAATGTGTCCTTCGAAGCCACAGTTGTAGCAGACTCGTAGAGCAGGCTCGTCGAACCAATGCTGAGACCGCTCAGCTGTGAAGGGTCGGTGACGAGATGCTGAGCGGGGGCTGCTTATCTCTGTGTGGCGGGGCCGTGCGTGTTTACTGTTGCGTGTTGCGTGTTGCGTAGGAGTTTCTGTTTAACACGACAAAAGACAGTTATTTTTACAAGATCTCACTGTCGCTTCCGAAAATTAAAGTATTATATGCCCAGAGGTGGTCTGGCTCCGTACCCACGTTGCTCGTTCTACTACGATGGGGAAAGAATCCAGCACAAATTGATTATCGTGCAACCACTTCATTTTTTTGATGACGAAATTTTCCAAAACCGTGTTCAATTGCATCATATTGGAAGTAAAGTTTCAAATATTCAATCCTTGGAAGCATTAGGTCCTTGTGGATCTCCGTTCTGCAGTACAGAAATATATAAATGAATCAGGATGACTTTCATCTTGATTAGCATCATTATTTATTCTAAGTATTGTGTATAACTAGTCATACAAATATTATGTGATTACTTAAATTATGAATAACTCCTTTCTTGGTCAATCCCTCATAGTGGGTGGGAGCCATTGTATAGTATCATCATCTGAGCAAACGGCCAGCAGATTGCAGCAACGCCCACTCACAGCCGCCGCCGCCCCTTATTCCGTCATAGACGAACCTCGGGGAAGTGCTGCTACGGGCAATTTGGAGACCGCATTGGCCCAGCCCAAGCAGCCATCGGGGCAGTGTCTGCTGAGACTCAACCATGACCTCAAGAACATCATTGACAACCCTGTGCCAGGAATCTTCGTCGAGCCCGAAAAAGGCAACGTCACCTACTTCCACGCCGTCATCGTGGGACCCGACAACACACCGTGCCAGGGAGGCTTGTTCCATTTCGAGCTCCAGTTCCCCCTCGACAACCCAGCCTGTCCACCGCAGGTACGCTTCAAGACGACAGACGGTGGAAGGGTGTGCTTCAACCGGAAACTGTACAGCAGTGGGCTCGTCTCGCTCAGCATTCCGGGCACGTTTCACGGACCCTCGTGGAACCCGGAGATGACCCTGAAGACGGTGCTGGTTTTGATCCAGTCGTTGCTCTTCGAGCAGCCGTTGGCCAACGAACCTGCACTGGGACGGGAGTTCGAAACTTTGCTTGAAAAGACGATCGGTTGCAACGCCAAACTGCGCTCCGAGACCCTCAGGGTTGAGGTTTGCGACGCACTCAAGGCTTGCCTCCTCGGCAACTCGTAGTACCTGCAGGACCTGCAGATGGCAGTGAGTAAGCACTTCGTAGAACAATATGACAAGTACGAAAGTGTAGCCTTCTCGCTACTTGGCGAAGACTCAAGCGTGGAGGAATCTCAGCAGTACGCAGCGGTAGACGAGAGACTGCAAGACTTGCATGCTCGAATACTGCAAAACAACCCAACGAAGAAAAAAATGTTACAATGCGACTACAAGGGCATCATGAACTGCTAGGGCTCATGGAGACTTTTTTGAAGCTTAAAAAAAGTTGGCAAACCGTTAATGAAGCAGTGGCGTAGCCAGAAAATATTTATGTGGGATGTGGTCCCACCGACCCGACCGGGGAGAGGAGGGTGGACAACGCTGAAGTCTCAACCTCCTCCCACCTACACTCCGGGTCTCTTTAACGAGACTATCACCGGTAGTTTGGGCAGAATGTGTACATGTATATCAAAGTCACGAGACATCCCGCCTCATGCGTATATGACTGTGAAGAGAAGAGGAGTAAGTAAATATTAAAAGTAAAGTAATCGCTGTAAAATGAAATGCAGTAAACGACAGGTACATGGCCACCATTGAATGAACTAGACTTCGAAAACGAATCATTGTGACGTGTACTCGACCATTCTTTCAAGTCGATGATGACTCCTCTTTATGTGAAATGAGATGCAAACGCAGCAGGTTTTTGCACATTAATAACTGCTTTTCGCTTTCGCTTATTTCCTGAGCGATTTTTTTACGGTCGATGTCTGTGACTGCGTGCCTATAGGAATAGTTTTCGTTTTAAGCTCTATATGCCAAGCAGCCCTGACGCATTGAAAGCTCTTAGTCGACATTTCTTACTCTACTGCGTGCGTCCAAGCATGCTTGCAATATGCAATAAGAATTCGTTTTTGTAAGTTATGCAGCACGTTGGCAACTTGATTTCGCACGCGTTATTTTTCGGGTAGAATTTCTCGCAACTTTGCTTGACATGAGGGTTACCTGTGACTTTCGATAGCAATGAAGGACTCCAATTGTAGAGGTGATGTCGTGCAATCTGTTAGGGCGAGGTAATCACTGTTGAGAAATATTTACTTAGTCTCAAACGAAAATGCACCTGGGACTAGACTATATACTCACCTAGAAATAGCTCGTTACCTGCGTGTACCCACCAGTAAACTTATATACGCGCAAAAACGTATGGTGTTCTCTTTTTTGTTTTGTTTTTCGTAACTCCCGTCACTCTGCTCTTTAAAACGCCAGCGTTGCGGCAAAGAGTCTTCTGTTCTTTGCAAGCGTGCAGCCATAAATTTTCTTAGGTCAACATGTTCAAAGCTGTACATATATGCATATCACCATGCAGTATAGATATGCCATGTATACACTGTTTTAACTAGTAGGCGCATTCACGTTTGCCGCACTTACGCTGGCGTGAAGAAAGGCAGCCTCGTGCCACACAAAATCTTGAGTGATCAGTTTACTAGTGACGAAGGAATGAACTCCTGTTTCGTTTAGAGCATAGTGCGCCATAATCGAATTCTCAGAACGCGTGAACTCAGATGACAATTTCACAACAACTGCCAGCACATGCAACTTATTTACTTACTTACGCGTTAATGTGCCCCATCTCTGCCTATCGGTTGTCCGTTTCTTGCATTCTGATGCAAGTCGCTTAATTTCATTGCTAGGTCAGTTTGAGCGCTTTTCAATGCATCGGCACCCCTTGAAGATGCTTTTTTCTTTCTGTCCCTTTCTTTTCCTTTTTTTCCCTACTTTCGAATCTGCCACTCTTCCCGCTGCCGAGGAGTTTTCCGACGTCTAGTCGAACAATATCTCAACTTTGGGTTTGTAAGGCGACTTGGTAGCATACGAGCTCCGAAAAAGAAGTGAGAAACCTTAACATGTCTGCGATGCATAAGGTTGACAATTGCCAAAAGATATTGTTCTCAAACTTGCACCATCTGCTAAAAATTGTGGCGACCCTGCCCATCAGCATAGCTGAAGGGGAATGCTCTTTTTCATTGCTGATACCACTAAAAATTAGACCTGAGAGCTACAACAACAAAATATATATTGGTTGGCATCGCTCTTTTGAACATTCACCGTGAAATACAAGTCCGCCCGGAAAAAAGAAGACAGTGATAGTACACCAGGCTTACCGGCATACCGGGCGAACCGTGATAGCGGCATCGAAGTGTACATGTGCAGATACGTACGTTGCCCGTACCAATTAGCAGCTAGCTGCTTTTCAGCTTCAACCTTTCCATTTTAGCGTTGGTATTCGTAGTGTACGTAAAACAACGCGACGCTCTCGGACGCCCGCTTCAAAGTAAGTTGGCGTGTATAGTTGTAGAAAGATTCATTTTGTTCGCAGCAAACGACTGTTTAAAGTGGCTTCGCTTGCCTTCAGTTAGCTTCGATGACTGAGTATTACGGATAGGTTAGTGTAGTTTTCAAAATAGATTCCTATTTCTAAATCGTCTAGGCCTAACTACAAGATCGATATAAACAAATCGGCAACAACTTTTTTTTATTTGGTGCATGGTTCACATTTATTTATTCTCAGTATCACTGAAATAAGCTTCCCAAAATGCTTGGTGCCAAAACACAACCAGACAATCACGGTTTCTTTCCCGTTCCAACTTTCTTAATTCTCAACCATTCGATAGCTGGGGCACGTACACCACGTAAACGCTATCCCGCTTAATTAAAACGCTGCCCACAATGAAAGATTGCTGCACTGTAACGTCATTTTCTTAACATTCACTATCACGCTAACGGTAACCCATAACTGCCTATTCTCTCTGTTCGTTACCGAGAACGTAGATGCGTCTTCAGCTGAAAAGTGTAGTATCAACCATAGGTGCCTGCTCAAACTCAAGGAAAAAAGTTAACTGACGTTGTTCTGGGATTGAAATTTTCCAAACAGCCTTAAAAACATAGTTGTTAATGATCAATTGGATGAGGATAAACATTCGAAAACCACAATATGATTATAAGAGATGCCGTAGTGGGGCGCTCCATAAATTTCACCACTTTGGGACTCTAGCATGCACCTCTATCAAAGTGCAGGGACTTCGAGCATTCTTGCCTACATCGAAATACGACAAGAATTTGAGTCAGCAATGGAGAACCACAACCGTTGGACCACCATGGCGGGTAGTAAAAAAGACGGCTTTGGTAGAATCAGCACGCGCTACTTTTTGTCCAGCTGTAAGTGCTCAAGTTCAACTGATTTAGATATATTGCTGAAAATCACTCTCACACCACGGCAGAGTGCTTTCGTTCTCTATCGTTGCCTACTCGTTGCTTTTCGGTGATAGCTTTCACTTGCAGAGGTGGTTCGTGGATATGAAAGGTGTAAACAGCAATGCAACTACCCAAGTTTGCATGTAACAAATCGCAATGTCTGGCAACATATGCGGCATATAATATGACAAGTAATGCGCAGGATAATCTTTGTGTCAATTGAAAAAGGTAATCAACAGTATTCTGCTATGCCAAGTGTCTGCAGCACATTGCTTGCACAGATATTATTTACTTTCTTCTAAAAACAACTTATGGTTTCTATGTGTATCGTTCTTCATTTCACATGATAATATGTTCAGCTATGTTTCTTTATTGTGTGCATTTCTTGTTGTGCGCTATGTCGCTAGTTGCAGAAATCGCTCGGTGTACCCCAAAGAGGTTCCTAAATATACACTATATAGAGAGAACTCTAGCGCTAGCGTCTATGGGAGCTACTACGCACGGTGCTTCAGCGAGCATGGCAATGATGGGCGGTACACAAATTTATATAATCTTCGTACTTCTGGCTCCGTGTCTTTTTTTGGGGCTTGGAGCAGTTCCCTCAAAAAACAATAATGAGAAAATGTTCCGCGGTTGCACTTCACCAGCTCATTGTTTAAGGCTTGCCTTTTCTAATCGGGTCACAAAGCTCAAAAGCTTCCGTCCTTTCTTCGAAGCAAAACCGAAACGCGGCAGTAAACGAAGCCACAAGTGAGATTAGGGACCCGAAAGAACGAACACTAGGAAACTACGTGTACTACCCACCATCCCCACGGTCGCTGAACGATCGCAGCGCCAGAGTCTCCGCTAGTTAATTTTAAGAAACTCTGTGGCGTACCTTTCTATATTCCTGTCAACGTAAAGGGACGAAGAGGACGCAAATCAATATATAGATAGTTTTTGTCGCATATTTTTTTCAGCGTATGCTCTTTATTCTTGTGCTGTTTGCCAGACCGCTGTACAATAAAACTTGTGCGCAGTACAGCTGCTCTACTACATTTTTGAGTACGATGCTTTACGCTTACACCACCATATTTTATTTATATGGTTAAGTAATATGATGAGTATTTTAGCAGGCCTTTGTAAAGCTGTGATTGGCCAGTACGTTTGGGTGTGTTGCAACTTCCTCACTAGACAACACTTGGGTGTGCCTTTAGCCATTAGGGCATCGTAAAGACATGTAATAATATCTCGCATACAAGAATACAAGCTGGCATACAAGCAAAGTTCGGCAGATGAGCCGAATATTCTGTCACACTTGTGCGTGTGTGTGTGTGTGTGTGTGTGTGTGTTTGTGCGTGTGTGTTTGTGTGCTCGCTTGCATGTGGGTGCGTGGCTGTGTGCTCATAGCAGAACGTGCGGTGGTTCAATAGAAATGTTAGTCTCTGGCTTGAGTACTCTGGAAAGGGGAGCGAGTATTGAAAGAGTGATGAATGACGATGGTAGACAGAGGTACCTTTAAATACGTGCAACCATCCTGTCAAGTGGCTTCTGAAAACGCGACCACGGCTCCTAGCAACACAATTTTGAGCATATGCTTCTGGTGTCGGGCCAAGGATTCTAAAAACATTGTACTTATCCACTACATACATGTATTGTCTACGTTGCCTTCATCGCTGACCTAAGAGATTCTGCACTTACCTTACAGGTTAGTCTCTCCAAACAGAATGACTATATTAAATATCCATATTGAATAATGGATATTTTACTTGTGATGTCACTGTTACACAGATGCGCTGTAGTCACATAACTGGTAACGGTGACTTTCTTGCACAGCAATGCTTTTTTCGGTGCACTATACATAGAAAGCCACCTTTTTATATCACGACCGCCCTTGCCTCCGTATACCTGATCACTCTCATTGTCGATATGCATGGCAAAATTATGAAAATCTTGGTGCCAGCCTTACTGCCCGATATATTTGAAGCGTGGCAGATGAGGGAGAGATGAAAGATGCTTCGAACAAAAACATTTTTAGCTATATGGGGATCCAGTGTGTACTCTAACCAAGCTTAACATCACAAGTGATCAGGCGCGAATGCAATATTATCGTTTATTTATATATCCAATGTGACAAAAAAATAGACCCCTTCGCCGAAGCAGTACCTGCTACTGTACAACGGATCATAACTCACACTCATGTTTGTCATATGTATATAAGGTTCAATATAACCAAGGACATGGTGAGTCCATGCTGTGAGTTTCTTGAGTGGCTGCTGCACATGTTGGCTATACACATCTTGAAAAAGCGCATTGTTATGCTGCAGGAAGCCACCAGGAGGCAAAAAATCACTGACGGCGACTCTGAAGCCCGTGCCTTCTCAAGAGGGCCGTCAAGGATCTTGTGGGCCTCTTCCAGAAACAGTAAAGGTAATTCTCGACTTGCTTTTTAGTACCATGCCAGCCGCGCATGGTGCTGGGTAGAAGTGCGGCAATATGTCAACCGGCAAGACACTGCGCATCATTGACCGAGGCTGGCCGTTGAAGTGCTTTCTGAGTGCCCTCGGATGTGTGGCGTAGCTCAGGCCGAGGACTTGAAGCTAGCGCATGTACCGACCTTGAAGGAGCACAAAACGCTTGCCTCGCCGACGCCCCCAGCGTAGCCCTTGCACAACAGCCACAGGTGACAGCAGGACACGACCAGAAGGCATTTCGCGAAGAAGGCACAATTGCCGAGCGGAAGCGCTTTTCGAATATGCTCGCGGCCGTGCATCACGATGTCGCATGCATTTCGCAGGAAGCCCGCAAGTCCGAAACGGCGCTTCTCAAACACAAACACCAGATGTTCGCCGTCCCCCTGTGCTCTGCATTATGAGAGGCGATGCTGCATTCTTGCTGAGCGATGCCAGCGCGGTGTCGATGGGTGGTGTCCCGAGGTGCAGACATGCGTAGTCTTCTGATTTCACGACGATTTACGCCAAACGGGAGAGCCAAGAAGGTCCGGTCGTGTGTGTGGTCAGTGGGGGATACTCGCGAAGAACATACGTTGAGCAATTCAAGCAGAATACTTGCTGCCGTACGCTTCATGATCATAACGAGTGAGCTTGACCTTGTTCTTGTTCATCTCTTGCCCATGGCGCATGCCCATTATGGGGCATCGGTCAAGAATTGAGTGCCTTTGAATTTATTGTTCAGAATTAGAATAACGGAGGTATGATAGAAAGATTACCGATGGCCTAGGGAATTGTGGTGCTTGACCTAATTCATATGATTATTTAAATAACGTGGAAAGCCTTGCAGAACGAGCAACCTCGCGAATATGACATGAGCGCTCGCCAAGACCTACGTAGCAATTAAGAAAAAGAGAAAGGCCAATGAAGGCACTCGGTGTGTGCGCGCAGTCCAGGCCTCCCGGTGGCTAGAATAAGGCTTACGCATGCCAGCCCTGGAGCAAAAGCTCCATCTATATGCATTGGATAAATATTAGCGATAATTTTTTCTAGTGCGTACTGCAAACACTGAAATATACTCGAACTTGCTCTACCCTCACTAAGTGGCCATAATGGAATAGACGCAGAGAAGTGTGCGCCTTTGTGGGCGACCGGCTTTAAAGAATGAAGTCGTTATATTTATTCGCATGCTCCGAGGCCTGTTGGCAATGTATGCGCTTGTACCATGCATAATTACTGCATAATTGCACGTTGTATTGTCAGGCTTGCAAACAGGACGCGTATGTTTTAAAGCATGAAAATTACTTTCACTGCATTTCCAGGCAAAAGAAGTTGTTTCCGCTGTATTCGCAAGCAGAGGCGTGGGTATGTGATAGAATTTCACAAATCGCGGAATTTCCCGGCGATTGCTGTACAAATGAAGATTGACGCACCTTGAATTAGTGGCGGGAAGATTCAACGTACCACCTGTGAATATGGGCGGCCTTCCTTGATCCTCTTTATTTTTCTTTCTCACACTGTTTTTTCTCTGTTTGTTCTTTGTCTTCATTTCGGTCTATTTCGGTCATTCTTGCTATACATATTTTTCGATCTCTTTCTATCATTTACCTATAAGTCTTGCTTCCACTTTCCTTGCTTCTCTCTCCTTACCTTTCTGACTTTTTGATAAGTCTGTTTTTTTCATATATTTTTTAACCTTATATTGTATCTATTTATCATGTTTCCTGTCTTCGTTTGTAATATATGCGTCTATGTTTCTATAGGTCTTTCTTCCGCTCTGGGCTGGCTATTTCGAACATCCGTGTTGCTGCATCTCCGTCAGACATTTTTTCCTTGGTACCAGCCACGAGGCCGAACACTGGGGGAGGGGGAGGGGGCGCCTCCACTCGTTTGTGTTCTGGTGTCTCCTACGGTTTTCGTCTAAATCACGCTGAAGCCTATCCAATTATGCACCAACTCGATCAAGTCAAAGTGCTATTGTCCAGGTACTCCTTTGACTAGTTAAATGGTACTTCTTTTCTTTACATCGCCGAAGAGGTCTAAAAGCTAAGGTACTCCTTTATTGACCCGCAGGTTGCGGCTTCGAATCCCGGCTGATGCGGCTGCATTTCCAACGGAGTCGAAATTGTGGTAGCCCAGTAGGCTGAGATTTGGCTGCATGTTAAAAAACCCCAGGTGGTCTAAATTTTCGGAGCTCTCCACCACGACGTCTCTCAAAATTATTTGTGGTTTTGAGATGTTGAACCTCACATATTATTCGATTTTTCTTCTTTTCTTCAACAAACGAAACCAAATCTTCTGGGAGCTTTTGGCTCATATATGGACCTTGTGGCTATTTGCTCGTACACAAGCCCATGAAAAGCGATAAGATAAATAGGTCGTTGTAAGCCTGCTTACTCTTAAGCAGGTTTTTAAACCATGAGTGTGCCTCTTCCGGGTCTTGGACAGACACATTTTTATGGTGTTTTGACTTTGCTTGATTTGTGATTTGGCGTGTGTTTGTGCGCACATATACGCGGTGTTTCGAGAAATGTGTCCAGTAGTAATTAAAAAAAATACAGAAAGAAGGTAAATGCGAGTTACCAGCGGCGTTCCCTTTACTGTGGCAGAAGGTATCTTCGGATGCGTACAAACAATATTTACGGCAGTAATCATACAATGAACTATAAATACCTCCTTATCCAGTGGATTTAGGCAGCCGAGTCAATCAGGCGAATAGAAGTCCTCGCTGGGAGTATTCCGTAGCCAGTTTGAAATAACTGAAAAGTGGCCGCTGGTTCTTGCCGCGAATGAATGAAATATGGCTAATTTATCAGGCGAAACAATATTTCAGGGCAAATATGGAAGCGGCTGGGCAGGAGGCATTGAGAAACTAAGGCGAATACAGCCAATAGAATGATGTAACAAACGCCCACAATACATACATACATACATACATACATACATACATACATACATACATACATACATACATACATACATACATACATACATACATACATACATACATATTTGGAAGTACGGGCGCTGCAAGCCCTACAAAAGGTTGGGCAAAGGTCGATCGGGGATGCAAGATAGGCACACTAATATTGGTTCACAAAGCGTATGTACGCCCAGTATTAGAATTCGGATGTGTTTTATATTCTTAAGCACCGTCTTATAAACTGCGTCCTCTTTTATACCCTTAAAAAGAGAGGCCCTAAGGCTTGGATTAGCGATATTAATATAGCCAATAATGTACACTATTTAGAAGCAAAGTCACCCTCTGGCTAGTTGAGAGTACTAACAGTACAAGCATTCCCCTAAATTATCAATATATGATAGACCTAAAAACGAATTTTATGAATCAGCGAGACTTATTTTTTTTCTATCTTATTGGCCTCGGTTTGATACACCGCAGCTTAGCTACGTACAAGCACTTGTTGAACCAGTCGATGTTAAAGTAAATAATTTCCTTCCATTGGTGATGAAAGACAGTACCTCTAAGTCATTTTGACTATATATAGCCCAATTGTTCGAAAAAAGTTGCCTTACCGGTGTCTACGTGGGGCTCAGCCAGATGCGGGACCATGTCACGTTCCGCCTAATAAAAACAAAGTTATTTTCCTTTGTTTCTTCCTTACCAGGGATAAAATGGGCTTTTAAAGTCATTTATAGGGGATAAATGGAACAAACATTATCAAGTGTCTCACATTTCAGGGAGAATCCAGCATTGGTATTATCTTTGAAACCCTCAATCAGTCAATTTCCATTCAGCTCTTGCCAGTTTTTTATCATCATTTTCGACGGAATTTTTGGCGGTCATAATAGCATTAGGAAGCTCCCCATCAACATCAAATATGGCCATATATAGTTACAGACTCTTTATCTTTGTGCTCAGCATAGCCCGCAAAAAGCGACTCTCACTTATGGCGTAGTTTTCATTTTCTGGTCGCTATCCATGTAACTGTAACCAGGTTATTCTGGGTACCAGGCCACAAAAGGATAAAAACGAATGAAATCGCTCACGCTCTGACGAAAGCTACTCTCTGTGTTCTGAAATTCTCAATTATACCGACAACAAGTCTCATAAATTGTGACAGATTTAGTAGGCGTGTCAAAATGCAAGACAATCAAAAAACATCAATCGCTCATATATACGAGTATCAACACCTCCTGTTTCCTTGGCGTAGCAGTTTCTGTTCAACACGACAAAAGGCACTTATCTTCACAAGATCCCACTGTCGCTTTAAAAAATTAAAGTATTATATGCTCAGAGGTGGTCTGGCTCCGTCCCCACGTTGCTTGATTAACTACGATGGGAAAAGAATCCAGCACAATTTCTTATCATGCAACTGCTTCAATTTTTTGATGAGAAAATATTCCAAAACGGTGTTCAATTGCATTATATTGGACGTAAAGTTTCAGATATTTAATCCTTGGGAGCATTAGGTCCTTGTAGATCTCCGTTCTGCGGTACAGAAATATTTAAATGAATCAGGGTGGCTTTCATCGTGATTAGCATCATTATTTATTCTAAGTGTTGTGTGTAAGTTATATAATTAGTCAAACAAATATTGTGTGATCACTTCGTTATGAATAACTCCTTTCTTGGTCAATACCTCATAGTGGGTGGGAGCCATTGTATAGTATCATCATTTGCGCAAACAGCCACAAGAATGCAGCGACGTCCGCTCACAGCCTCCGCCGCCCCTTATTCCGCCATGGACGAACCTCGGCGAAGTGCAGCTACGTGCAATTTGGAGACCGCGTTGGCCCAGCCGAAGCAGCCGTCGGGGCAGTGTCTGCTGAGACTCACCCATGACCCCAAGAACATCATTGACAACCCTGTGCCAGGAATTTTCGTCGAGCCCGAAAAAGGCAACGTCACCTACATCCACGCCGTCATCGTGGGACCCGACAACACGCCGTGCCAGGGAGGCTTGTTCCATTTCGTGCTCAAGTTTCCCCTCGACAACCCAGCCTGCCCAACGCAGGTACGCTTCATGACGACAGACGGCGCAAGGGTGCGCTTCAACCGGAAACTGCACAGCAGTGGGCTCGTCTCGCTCAGCATTCCGGGCACGTTTCACGGACCCTCGTGGAACCCGGAGATGACCCTGAAGACGGTGGTGGTTTCGATCCAGTCGTTGCTCATCGAGCAGCCGTTGGCCAACGAACTTGCACTGGGACGGTAGTTCGGAACTTCGCTTGAAAAGATGACCGGTTAGAACGCCAAATTGCGCTTCCAGACCCTAAGGGTCGCGATTTGCGACGCACTTGAGGCTTGCCTCCTCGGAAACTCGTCGTACCCGCCGGTCCTGCAGCAGGCTGTGATGAAGCATTTTGTAGAACAATATGCCAAGTAGCAAAGTGCAGCCTGCTCCCAACCTGGCGATGACTCAAGCGTGGAGGAACCTCAGCAGTACAGAGCGCTACTCGAGCGACTGCAGGTCTTGTATGGTCTAATACTGCAGAGGAGTGCTACAATAAAGAAAATGTGGCCATGCGAACAAAAGGGCATCATGTACTATTAAGGCTCATGGAGACTTTTTTGGAGCGTACTAGATACCTGTGCGATAGTGCGGGATCAAATGCTTACATTTCGCGCACACGCTAGGAGAAAATTAGTTTGCAAACAGTTAATAAACCAGTGACGTACCCAGAAAATATTTTCGTGGGGTGGAGGGGGGTCACACTGACCCAAAATATGGTGGCTAGAGGGGGGAAGTGTGACGGGCGCTGTATCCCCGCCATGGGAGAGGGATGCGCGGAACGCAATGAAAGTTCTGGCCGCCGCAAGGGGCGCTGGTGTAGTAGTAGGTGCTCGCCACGCTTGCTTTGGCATGCTCGTTCTCTCTGTGCTGTGCCGTCACCTTGTTCGGATGCTACGCGCTCGCTGTCGTTTGTTTACCCATGTGTTCTTCAAACCATGCCGTCAAGTTGTGCAAGGACATACTTCGTCCCTGGCTGTAAAGGCGGGTATAGATCGTGCTCGGAGAAGCTTTCCGTCTTTGAAGCCCCGAAGGATCTCTCGAGGCGAGGGCAATGGGCTCGAAATAATAAGCGGGCTGACAAAGAGCTGACGAGAGACAGTGTCGTTTGCGAGCGGCATTTCGACGCCAGTTTCATCGAAAGGACATACCGCCACATTATAAACAGTGAGGTTGTCGAGATACCCCGCGATTGTCCGCGTTTATCAGAAGATGCGGTGCCTACGCTGTTCCCAGACGCACCGAAGTACTTTACCAGAAAAGCGCCCGTGAAAAGAAAGGACAGAAATATATGTGAGCAGCGCGGACCTGCTAAAAAACGGCAAAAGCCGAACTCTGTCAGCAGGCAAGAGCCCGAAGCACACGTGCAGCAGCAGGAGCACGAGGATCCCAATGTTCTTCCCGAGGTGGAGACATCTGATGCAGTTCACGCCGACGCCTAAGTTCAAAGGGTGTGCGGCAACCTCCGTCTACCCGACGAAACATGGAACAAGTTAACGTTTTGCAGTGAACGTGATTCTGCGTTATACGGCGTTTGTGAGCTCGAGGGCGAGCAGGTGGACCACATCTTGCTGCCCAAGTTTGTGAAATTCAAAGCTAATAGCAGCCAACAGAACTCATTGTGTTGCTTTGTATACTTGAGGGGCAAACTGCATTCACAGTGTACCGTCTCCTAGCCGGAAGAAGCGCAGTCGGTGCTCGACAGCACACATGCACTTGCATTGTGTCAAGGCTGCGGCATGAGACCGGAAAAGCAAGGACAGTATGTATTGTTTGCTGGGAATTGCTTTTCTGCCAAGTGTACTTATGTGTGTGAGAGTGGCTCCTGCATATACTGCAAATACCTCAGAAAACTTGTGCAAAACCAAATGTCGCGAAAGCGGCGTAGCGGGGGCATGTACAAACGTCAGAAGAAGCTCGCTAACACACGCCGCAGCTTGTGTACTGCTCAGAAGAAGCTGCTGAATGCAGAACGCGAATTAGCAGCGATGCGGCAGGCAAATCAACAAATTGCCGACGAGGTGCTGGGCGCTCGCATTAAAAGTTTGCCTGAAAAGCAACAAATGGCTGTCAGGGCCTGCTTCGAGGCAGCTACAAGAAAATCAACATCTGGGATATTGTATGAAAAGGAATGGATTTTGGAGTGTGTACTTCTGCGGATGCGTAGTCCTAAACTATACGAGCAGCTTTGTAAGCAAAAAGTTCTTATATTACCAAGCAGGACGTGTCTCCAGCGCTATACTCGCAGCTTCAAAAGTGGCTTTGGATTTAACAAAGCAGTTTTCAACGCCCTTGCTATCAAGACTAAAGATATGGACATCTCCAGTAGACATGGAGGCATCATCTTCGATGAGATGAAGTTGGCTGAGCATTGCAACGTCAGGGCAGCAGGTAAGCGCTACCATTTCTTCAATCGAGCATCAGATCACTGAAGATGCACCACGTTTGCCCAGTATAGGGCCTGTTTTTATACTGCGGAGGCAATCAGTTTTTCGTTTTTAGCTTATTTCCAGGGACAGTGGAAGGTTTCGTTGACCTCGGAAAGTTCACCCAGGAGGAAGATCAGACGACTCCAGCCGACCATGGGATGGTGATGATGTTTCAACCTTTTCAAGGTGAGGAAGCGTTATTATCAATTTTGTGTGCCAACACATGTTTACTGATAAAAGCACTTTCACTTTGCCAAATTAATGAAGAACTTCAAGTCGGCTCCTTATTAGATGTCACGTTTATTGAGAGTGCCTAGTCAGCATAGCGAATTGCACTTGTGTAAGGTGCAAGAAAGCCTGTCAATTTTGTACGAAACAACTTAGCAGGTCAGGCAGCTGTCTTGCTATAAACATGAGTCTAACTATATGACTGATTTTGTGCAGGTGACTGGACACAGATATTGAGAGTGTTTTCATCCAAGGAGAACATCAAAGCAGAAATGCTGGCGAAGCTTCTTCTAGAGGCCATTCTACTGTCAGAACAAGCCGGACTTTTTGTCGACTTTGTATCCTGTGATGGAGCGACCTGGAATCGGAGCATGTGGAGGTCATTTGGAATTGGCGGTATGAAACAGAACTATTTGTTCTATTGTGGCCAATTTCAACATGCCTGCTATGTGCATGGGGCACGTGAAACAATATATATGCATCTCAATATCAGCGATATATTCCCAGAACAGTGAGGTTTGAAAAGCAGAGATGCTGACTGCTTCTTTTTTCTTTATTTCAGCATCCTCAGTCAAGACCACCTGCAATGTTACCCACCCTGTGGACCCCTCCAGAAAGCTTCACTTCTGCTCCGACTTCCCACATTTAGTGAAATGTGTTCGCAACTCATTTGTAAACACCGGGTTCACCACTCAAGATGGTCGTGCGTGTGTTGAGGACATTGAGGCAGCATGGGAGAAAGACAAAAGTTCTTTAACTCTGAAGGCCATGCCACATATTACGAGAGTGCACATTCGGCCCAATTCTTTTGAGAAAATGAAAGTTAACTTGGCGTTCACACTGTTCAATGATGAAGTTTTGAAAGGCATGTTTTTGTTCGCATCAGACATTGACAAGATTTCTCGTTCAAAACTAATGCCCATAGTGGAGCTTGTAAAGCGAATGAGTCGACTAATAGCTGTGATGACGTCCAGGTGCCCGCGAGAGGGGCTCAGACCATCATCAGAGAAAGTTGCTGAGCTCGAGGCGTTCCTTTTATTTATGGATCACTGGGAAGCAGCAGCAAAGACAGCCGGTGGGGGATTCGTGAGTAAGAGCACTGCAGAAGGTTTGCGTGTTACTTTATGTAGCACGCTTTCACTTCTTACCTACTTGGCAAAGTCTCTCGGCTTTAGGTACATGCTAACAGCCCGACTCAGCCAGGACAAACTAGAGAATGTTTTCGGAATAATTAGGCAATATTCTGGTACTAATGACCATCCAAATCCCGGGCAGTTCCTAGTGACTGTAAATTGCTTGTCTTTTTACAATCTTGCTAGACCACCAAAGAGTGGGAACTCCCCAGCAGAGCTAGTAACAGCTCTCATTGACACTTCATCACCAGCCACAGGTGATGCCATTTTCGGCATACGAGACATGATCGAAGATATGCTTGAAGTTGGAGATGTTGATGGGGCTAGGTCTACACTGCAGTCTCTAAGTGGTGACCACAGCAGCTACGCCGTTCAGAAAAGTGACAGCCGTCTCATTTATTACGTTGCTGGCTATGTTGCGAAAAAATTCAACAAAAAAAGCTCTTGCAACGAGTGCATTTCCACTCTTGCCGCCAAGAAATCAGGAGCCATTGTCAAACCGAACAGTGAATTAGTCTGTGAATTCGACAAAGGAGGATTGCTGTATCCTTGTGACAATCTGGCCAAACTTGTGAAAACCTTGGAGGATACATTTACGTTCTACTTTTCTGCTGAAAAGTTGCACTCCTTCAGCATACACGATTTCATGCAGTTCTTGGCAGGTATCAAACTGGATAGAGTTGGCTGCGAAATTTACAGCAACGAACTGACCGCAAAAGTAGTCCAGTTTTTTCTGCTCACGCGTATGCACTTCTGGACAAAATCTTTGAACAAAGACAGGAGTGTCCAAAGGGAGTGCCAGAAACACTTGAAGTTGAGGAGGGTCAAGTAATTTGACCTATTAACGTGATATGGAAGTATGTTATGACAAATGTGTGATAAATAAACATGTTTTACCATTTCCCTTGCGTGTATTTAGTATGCATCTAAAGCCGTAAGTTAACAGAAATCATTGGATCTTGCATAGATAGAACTATCGCTAAAATATTCAAACAAAATGTTCAATATCAAAGAGCCTCCAGCTGCAGCATTCCGATCTCCACTTCAAGTTTCTCAAGGAAAAGGAGCCGGAAAACGTAAATGCTTCGAAGATTTCACGCCGAAGGGAAGCCCCTACAATTAAGAGGAAATGAAGGGGGGGGGGGTTACGGACTGAGAGAAAATTTAAAAAAACGCACTGCACTGCAGCCAATATACTCGCTATGTATTATGGAAACAGTTTAGTGTTTTTCCCTCTTTGTGAAATGTAAAGTCGGCAAGTCGTTTATTTCAACTGAACTAGACTATAAACATGGTAAAATCAGCTCAACAAGAACACGATAATAAGAACGACATAGGACGGGCGCTGAAAATTTAGCGCCTGTCCTCTGTCGTTCTCCTTCTCGCCGTACTTTTGCGCTGCTTTTACCATGAAAATCAACCAACTAGCCTAGTTTTGCACGCTGTTGCAGATTAAACATGTCAAAGGAAACCGATATTAGGAAACATTTAAATATGATAACCTCCGTCTGATTTAAAAGCATTCTTGTTTTTTTTTTCTATTGCTTAGCACCACTCAGAACTTACAACACATGCTTCTTAGCGAAACAAACACGTAGTGCCTTTAACAGCACGGGCGCGGTGTATAAGCGATTATCAGAAAGAAGTTAAACTAACGTCTAGCAGCCATACGCAAAGCAGGCAAATACCGCCGCAAGCACCTACGGCGCAGGTAGCGCCACCTGGTGTGGCCGCCATCTTTCATCGGGAATTCGTACAGCCCTCCGCTCTTGCCCGTCACACTTCCCCCCCTCTAGCCACCATACCCAAAAGGAGAAATGAGGGTGAAGCAAACTGATGCCCGAGTCCCCCCCCCCCCCCCTCCCTAAACTCTCGGTCTCTGTGACGTGACTATCACCGGTACTTTGGGCAGATGGTGTATATGTTTATCAAAGTCTTGAGTCTCCCTCGCCCCATGCGTATATGCCTGTGAAGAGAGGAGTTAGTAAATATTATTGTTGTAGCCCCGTATGCTGAGATTTGGCTGCATGTTAAAAAACCCCAGGTGGTTAAAATTTTCGGCGCCCTTCACCACGGCGTCTCTCATAATTAATGGTAGTTTCGAGATGTTGAACCTCACATAATATTCGATTTTTTCTTCTTTTCTTCAACAGTATAAACCCAATATTCTCGGAGCCTGTGGCTCATATAAGGACCTTGTGGCCATTTGCTTGTGCACAAGCCCATGAAAAGCGATAAAATAAATAGGTCAGTGTAAGCCTGTTTACACATAAGCAGGTTTTTAACCATGTATGTGCCTATTCCGGGTCTTAGACAAACACATTTTTATGGTGTTCTGACTTTGCTTGATTTGTGATTTTGCGTGTGTTTGTGCGCACATATACAGGGTGTTTTAAGAAATGTGTCCAGTTATAATGAAAAAATACAGAAAGAAGGTAAATGCGAGCTACCAGCGGCGTTCCTTTTACTGTGGCAGAAGGTATGTTCGGATGCGTACAAACAATATTTATGGCCGTAAATATACAATAAATATAAATAACTTTATATCCAGTGGATTTAGGCAGCCGACTCAGTCAGGCGAATAGAAGTCCTTGCTGGGAGTACTCTGTAGCCGCTTCTTCACTATCTAACAGCAGCTTGGCAAGCGATTTTCTAAACACATGCATAACTTTCGGCTTAACGCAGCTCGTCACTGATCCCACGCGCATCACTGACCACTCGTCCAACGTTTTGGATCTTGTGTTAACAACGCATCCTGATAAATTCACGCCTATCACCCTTTTGCGCGGCTTGAGTGATCATCTAACAGTGCATGCCTCGTTTTGATGCAACGTACTAAAGAAACAAAAAAATCGAGAAACACTTACCCTCTACGATAAAGGAGACTACGTTAGCATAAACCGAGAATTAACAGAATACTTTGACACTTTTTCCGCTAATTTTCCGCTAAATTTTCTCGCGTCGAGCTGGTTGCTTTTCATAGCAGAGATGCATCGTCTTATACGTATTTATATTCCTACCATCACAATAACAGAGAAAATGAATTCCCCATGGTTCAATGTATCCCTCAAAGGACTAAATAATAAGAAAAAACGCCTATTTCGAGCTGCCAAACGAGCTAACTGTGCTTCCACATGGCAGAATTATTACGCAGTGGAGAAAGAATATTATAAACTAACCATCCAAACTAAGCACAAGTTCTATTCTAACACCCTACCAGCTATGCTGCAAAATAACCCGAAGCGATTTTGGAAAACAATTAATCCCTCTCAATGTAGTGAGATTTCACTTAATAATAGCTTTGGCCTTCCTATTCCTGAGAATGAAATTGCTGATTTTCTTAACATAGTATTTAGTTCTGTTTTTACTAATGAGCCACCCGACAGTTTACCCGATCTTCCATTTTCCGCATATCCGCTGATGCAAAACATCACATTTGATTCATGCGGCATAGTCAAAGTCATTGAATCATTGAATAACTCATCATCCACGGCAGTAGGCGGCATCAATGCTAAAGTGCTAAAAAATACTAAACATGTGTGTAGCCTGTTTTTGTCGCTATTTCAGGAATCACTCAACAGTGGTTCAGTTTCACATGACTGGCAGGTGGGCAAGGTCATCCCAGTCTTCAAGAAAGGAAGCCGACCATTGCCGAGTAACTACCTACCGATTTCTATAACAAGCTTCACTTGTAAAGTAATGGAGCATATCATATACTCGCATACTGCTAACTTCTTAACATCTGTGAATTTCTTTCACCCAAGTCCGCATGGTTTTCGCAAACATTACTCCTGTGACACTCAACTTGCTCTTTTTCTGCATGATTTACACGTAAACCTAGACCGTAACATTCCGACTGACACAATATTCTTAGACTTCAAAAAGGCATTCGACAAGGTCTCCCATGGTCGTCTTTTACTAAAATTATCCCGTCTTAACATCCACCCCTGTGTTTTAAACTGGATACGAGGATTTTTAACCTACCGTCAGCAATTTGTTTATGCTAACTCACGCTCTTCATCTCTAACACCAGTTCTTTCAGGCGTACCGCAAGGTACCGTACTTGGTCCCCTCCTCTTCTTGATATACATTAATGACCTCCCCTGTAATATTTCTTCTCACATCCGTCTATTCGCAGATGATTGTGTTGTTTACCGCGCAATTATTAACCCCTCTGACCATTCCATACTACAATGTGACCTCACCCGCATACAGAACTGGTGTAACACTTGGCTCATGTCCTTGAGTGTAACTAAAACTGTGTTGATGTCTATTCACCGTCGTCAACATCACGTTGTTTATAACTACAGCATCAATAACAACCAGATTACTACAGTCGATTCATTTAAATATCTTGGTATGTACATCTCGCGTGACCTAACTTGGACCTGTCATATTACCCACATAATCAATTCTGCTAATCGTACTCTAGGGTATATACGCCATAACCTTTCGCTCGCTCCTCCTTCTATTAAAAAAGTTGCCTTCGAAACATTTGTCTGGCCAAAGCTAGAATATGCTAGCGCGATTTTTGACCCTCACCACAATAACCTCACTTACGCCCTCGAATCTGTTCAGAACCGTGCGGCACGGTTTATACCGTCTAACTATTCATACACATCAAGCATCTCGGCACTAAAAGCAGAGATTAACTTATCCGATCTGGCTAAGCGCCGCAAAATTGCACGCCTTAACCTTTATCATAAATTCTTCCATTCTTTGCCTTTAGATAACCCATACATCAGAAGAGCCCTCTGCATTTCCCGAAACAGTCACTGTAACGCAGTATATCCACCACAAGCCCATACTGTGACCTTTCATCAATCGTTTTTCCTGCGCACAGCCCAAGACTAGAATGACCTGCCCACCGAAGTCGCCACCATCATCGACACCCAAGCATTTAAACAGCTCATCGAAACTATCCCATCATAACTACCATTATATTGTTAGCCTTTGTAATACCCACTCCCTCATGTAATATCCCAACCAGGACCTTTGAGGTAATAAAATGAATGAATGAATGAATGGAATGTCTGAAAAGTGGCCGCTGGTGCTTGCCGCGAATCAATGAAATCTGGCTAATTTATCAGGCGAAACAATATTTCAGAGCAAATATGGAAGCGGCTGGGCAGAAGGCATTGACGAACGAAAGCAATGAACCAGCAGTTGGGGAACCTGGGAGACAGTATTTCACAGGCTATTTTGGAAAAAATTATACGCGCCATCCGATCTGCTGTTAAATGCTTGCAACTTGCTTAAAACAAAACCTATACGGCGTGCAAGTGACAAAATCAAATGGAAGCCTACCTCTGAGTGTGATTTTGCATCAAACGAGCTTATCTCTACTCCTTGTTTTTCAAAACCAGCGCATCGCTTTATGGAAATGACAGATTCAGAACATATTACTAAGGCTTGAAAGAGAGCAATCTCGCCTGTCAGAGCGGACACGTCCTGTTATCCTCACTTCTATCCTAAATCAAAGAAAGGTAAGTCAAAACCTATTCTTTACTCGGGAGGCTATTTCGACTTCCGCACTTTTTTCACCATAGGGTCGTTGAAAGTACTTGAGTGTTTTCATTTAAAGTCTTACAGGTGTTTTGGATTTGACTGTCCTACTGGAGGTTGAGGTCTAGTCACTTTCATTTTGAGTAAAATATGTCGTAAGGCGGAAATTATTTTCCGAGTTATAAATCCAGGCTGTGAAATTATAACCGCAGAGCTAGTGCTTACGGGGTGTTTTCTGACATAAAATCTAAACAATACTTTCCTTACGATGTTCAATGTACTAGCCGTCTTGACACGGCTGTAAGTTTTATAATGGGCGTGATACGTGGATTTCTGGAGACGAAGAAATGAAACAAATGTTAAAAAATATAGCGAATGGTGCAAAAGCAAATTTGCTTCCCTCATATTCTGAAATACCGTGTGATGAATTCAATTGAGGTATCAATGATTGAACATGCCAACGTTATGCAGGAGGAGGAGGAGGAAGGGAAAAAATAAAAGGCAGGGAAGTCAACAAGACACACGTCCGGTTTGCTACTTGTTATGCAATGATCGACTTGCAAATTACGCTCCACTTGATGACGGTAGAGAACAAAAATCTATATAATTTTAAATGCCAAGCATTTCTTAGCGAACTTCGGCGACTCTTAGCGCATATATATCTATCTGTCTGTTTCACCGATACGTTTGGGTGCTCTCGTGGACACCCCCTTAACTTGGCGTGAACGAAAATTAGCATTGGAGGGTAAGATGGTTTGACGAAGATGACGCGCTGGTAAAGACATGAATAATCTCACAATCATCGTAAAACACTTCCCACCAGACAGCGGCACATACCCACGGGCGGGTATGTGCCGCTGGTATGCGCGTATGTGCCACCGGCGATTGACACTTGGTATCTACCTAGGAACGATGAGAACACACATGGGATATTATAATGCGTAGCGTTAAGAACTACCCGACATCAAAAGCGTCGACCAAACGATGGCATAGAATAAATTTCAGTGTTGAGAAAAACCTGAAATAGACAGCTTTGACCTCCCGATGAATGCAAATAAAGGATTTCAGGGTCCCAGCAGGAATCAAACCTGAGCATTCTGCGTGGCAGTTAAGCATTCTCTCAAAGAGCTACGCCAGGCCTCGGAACTTTTTTTTCAAATCGACGCTAATCTTCGTGAAACGTCAATAGTGGTTGCAGTGCTGCCTACCTATTTTTATAAAAATTACATATGCACTCCTTTGATACAGCCGCCACGTCGAGTTAAGGTCAATTGGGGTTAGGTGCCATGCGCTGAAGTTGATTTGTGTAGCAGTGGCCGAGGTCAGCATCTTCGCGAGAGTCAGCACTTCATAGAGGCTTCTGGTGTTGCTAATACGCATGTTCCAGTTGGCATCGTTCCGCAAGTGCGAACAACTGGTTATATAAACATCTGCAACTCTTCAGCATATGTCTTTGCGTGCAACAATTGAACATATACTTAGCGCCATTTCACGGTGTGTCGCTCAATAAAACAAAACTGCAACTGGGTCACCTTCCTTCCACATGCTTCGCATAACGTCGATTCCCAGGTACGGCAGATCTACCATTTTTTTTTTTGCAAGGAGGCCCCTGATATTTTACTAGGTATTGTCCACCTTTATATAAAATGTGCGCGGGATAATCATATTGGGAAATTGCTAAAATAGCTCCAGTTCCTATAAATAATTTTGCGGGATACACCTTGGACAATATAAGACCTATGATGAAACGAGCGCCAAAATATGCACACACTAAGAGAGGACACAGACGAGCTCTTACTAGCAACTGGAAATTTTATTTTGAAGCGGACACTAATCTATCTATAACACGCATGTACCTCTTTCCAAACTCATTAAATCGGTGCGGGGTTCCCAGCACCTCACAACCTTCTTAGAGGAACAACGACTCCTATAGCCGCACGAAACAGAGCAATAAGAGGTCTGTGATGCCCTTAGATGCCCGGGGCCACACCCAGCTACGCCGAAGGAAACAGCGTGTCTTTATCATTGTTTGAAAACACTGGGTAAACCGTGGAACTTCTTTCGTGATTGAGATAAAGGCTTGCAATTCTTCCCCTTGAACGAGAAATTCCCTGTAAGCACGAGTCATAAGCTCGCATTGATTACGTTCCTGCCCTTTGTACACACCGCCCGTCACTACTATGGATTTATTATTTTAGTGAGGTGTTCGGACCGATGTCTGGTGCGGCCTTTTCGTTGGGCCAGTCTGTTGGAAAGATGACAAAACTTGATCATTTAGAGGAAGTAAAAGCCGTAAAAAGTATTTACACGTGTTTTTTCTGGTTGTGTGCCATCGATTAATAAAGTGGTTGTTTGATATATCACGTTGTTGATGATTACAGGGGGAGGTCCGGAATGACGTACATACGTGCTTTTAAATTGAATTTTCAGTTGCTCGTAAGTGCTCATCTGTGTTCTCTCTAAGTGTGTGTATATTGTAGCGTCTGTTTCATCAAGAACTTTTACTAACACGCCCAGGTGGCAGTCATCCCAGATATATGACCAACAGCGTTAACTTCTCATGTGGTTAAATCAATATGAAAAATCTTTTATGTTCGTCTTATTAAGTTGGTGAAGAATTGAGAAGTTCTCAGTCTTTTCAAAGTCGGTTCTACAACTGTATGTTTTATTTGGCATGCCTATGTAGACTAACAGAGCCGAATCAGATTGGCACACTGTCACAGACAAACAGCAGCCCTGGTAACTTTGTATATATCAAAACCATACGATAATGTATAAAATAAAATATCATTGGATTAATTAAATTTTCATGATATACCTAATTATATGGTGAGGTGCTTTAGCGAGTTTTTAAATTAAAGGCAATTTTTCACGAAAACGTAATTAGTGAAATGTACACTTCCAGTTTCAAAAAGTTTCTCAGCGAGCAGTCACGTCGCCTCTTCTTTTAATATATTGCTAAGCAATATTCTTTTTCATGTTGATGTATACGCATATGTATTTGCAGATGGTATATCATTTCTTATTCAGACACGTATACACATTCATTGTCATAATCTCTTACAGGCGTATATGTGCGTCGGTGAAAATTGGTTACAGGTTATCTATTTACGCCGTAATGTTTAAAAGAGCGCAAATAAGGTTTTTCCTTTGGGTAAACCAGGTACCATTAAAATATCTTGCAACCTGCAGAACATACCACAATGGGACTCGGTAAAATATCTGAGAATAATTTATGATAACTACTTCCTTTGACAGGTCCACGTTGAATACCTAACCATACATATATACATACTATGAAATGTTGGTAGTCTTGGTTGCGACAGCGTTGATTTGAGGAAACACCTCGCTTAATGAACGGGCAGAGCCAGGCCACAGACGATGACGATGATGATGGCACAGAGTTGCCATGAGGAATAGGCAAGCGGATGATGGTGATTATGGTTATGCACGGATGAGAACGATGTAAGTAACAAACGCCCACACTAATTCCCCCCACTTGAAAGCGGACACCTTGGCCGCCGTAAGTCAAAGTGACCGGGAACGTCGCGTGAAAAGTTTCATGCGAGAAGCGTGGACAATCTCGGTGCAGCGGTAACGGTGGTCTGTTGGAGCGACAAGTAGTGTCACACGATATTTGACCGGTGAAGTCTGTTTTAAAATTATGTATGGCCCAATGAAGCATGGTTGGAATTTGTCATAGAGACCAGGAGTGTGAATGGGTGTCAAAAGCAGCACCTCATCACCAGGTTGGAAAGACACAACGCGATGGGATGCGTCGTAGAAGATCTTCCGCTCGCGCTGTCTCGCTTCAGTATTCATGCGAGCCTGATGGCGCGACTGGGCAAGGCGGGAAATGTATTCTTCGCTAGAAGACTGACAGGAATTGCCATGGCTGTTAAAGAAAAAGACGTCGAGAAAGGTAGTCCGGGTGCGTCTGTACACGAGCTAAAATGGTGAGTGACATTTTTTTCACTGAACGGCGGTGTTGTAGGCGAAGGTGAGGATGGGTAAAAGAGTAACTTGGATTTTGTGGTCGGGTTGGGTGTAAACGGCTATCATGTCTGCAAGGGTTCGATGAAATTTTTCTGTGAGACCATTTGTCTGAGGGTGGTAGCTTGAAGCGGTCTTTTGAGTAGTTCTAGAAGCGCACAGTACTTTCTTTACCATTTGTGACAGGAACACTTTGCCATGGTCACTAAGCAGTACACAAGGAGCCCCATGACCCAGGATTTTGGCGTGAAGAATAAAGTCTGCAACTTCTACAGCTGAGCCTGTAATAACAGAGGACGTCTCAGCATATCGTGTCAGGTTGTCCACGGCAGTCACTATCCATCGTTCGCCAGCAGATGTCACGGGGAGGGGCCCTTAAAGGTCGACACCTACAACCTCGAACGACATTGAAGTGCACGGATGTGGCTGTAGAGGTCCAGGAGGTGCAGACGGCGGGAGTTTACGACACTGGCATGGGTAGCATTAACCGACGTACCACGGTACGCTAGTAGAAAGGCCAAGACAGTAATAACGACATCAAATGCGGTCAAGAGTTTTTTGAAAACCAAGATGTCAAGCAGTCATGTCATCGTGGAAGGCGTTGAGCACTTGAAGTCGAAGAGAGCGTGGCAGTACAGAAACCTAGCGCTGATGGTCAGGGTGGTAAATGAGGCGGTAGAGAACCCCATTGTCCAGCTTAAAGTGAAGGAGTTGACGACGAAGTCGCGCGTTTGGTAGATGAGAAACTCCCGAAAGGTGGTTCATCATGCGTCTGCAGTATGCATCGGATCGCTGGCAGGAGATAAATGTTGGCTCATCGTCCTAAAAGGGTAGCCCTATCGATGCAAGCGTATGAACTTTGGTAGATGTGGCGGTTGAGTTCTCGCTAACGCTGATATGGGTAGTTGGAAGCGGCCAACGAGATAAAGCATCGGCGTCTTGATGCTTTCTACCTGACTTGTAGGTTGTGTCAAATTCGTACTCCTGCAGGCGTAGTATCTACCGACCCAAGCATTTGGGCACGTTCTTGTGCGTAGAAAGCCAGCGTAAGGCATGGTGGTCCGTAACAATTGTAAAGTGACGGCCATGGAGATAGGGACGGAACTTCTGCACCGACCAAGCCACAGCCAAACACTCTTACTCAGTTATCGTGTAGTTTTTTTCGGCAGGGGTGAGTAGGCGACTGGCATATGCAACAACTTTCTCTAGGGAAGACTTGTCGCGTTGTAGAAGAACTGCTCCAATATCAAGGCCGCTAGCGTTGGTATGGAGGATAGTCGGTGCGGCTTCGTTAAAGTGGCAGAGCAGAGTTTCAGATGTGAGGGCCCGCGTCAACAGATCGAATGCCGTTTGACATTATTGAGACCACAGAAAGGGGACGTTGGAAGCAAGTAGCTGGTGTAATGGAGCAGCAATAGAGGCGAAGTTCTGGATAAACCGGCGAAAATAGGAGGTGAGGCCAAAATAACTTTGGTTTTTCGAGACGCGGAAAGTGAAGGACTGCAGAAATCTTGTCAGGTTCGGGCCGAATGCCATCTTTGCTAACGACGTGTCCTAAGACCTTAATAGATTTGCTAGCGAAAGAGCATTTATTAGTGTTTATTTGGAGCCAGGCACCGACAATCCATGTCAGAACTTGATGCAATCGTTCTAGGTGCTCAGGCAACGTTGACGAAAAGATATTATTGTCGTCCAGGTAGCAAAGGCAACTTTTCCATTTCAGGCCGCACAGCACGGTATCTATCATGCGCTCAAAAGAAGTGGGTGCATAGCAGAGCCCGAAAGGCATCACGTTGAATTAATATAGCCCGTCGGGGGTTGTGAACGCCATTTTGTTCTTATCGTCTTCATGCATGTGAGTCTGCGAGTACCCAGAACGCAAGTTGAAAACAAAAAAAAAAACATTACGTGCTTTGTTGGGAATCAAGGACCTCGTCAATGCGTGGTGTAGGGTACACGTCCTTGCGTGTGATATTATTGAGCGCCCAGTAGTCCACGAAAAAACGCACAGAGTCATCCTTTTTATGGACCAAAACAATAGTTGACGACAAAGTGCTAGATGAGGGACGGATGACTTGCCGTTTAAGCATGTCAGCAACGTTTTCATCTATTTTTTTTTCAGGTAGAGACACGCGGTAGGGTCAGCGGTGTACGATAGATGTCCCAACTGTTTCAATTCGATGTGCTGTAGTAGTAGTGCGGCCCAGCTTAGACGAGCAATCATCGAAAGAGTTTGTGTGCTTATGCAACAATGCAAGCAGCTGACGCGTCTGTGAATTTGTCAAGTCGCTGCTGATAGCGGTGGTAAAGGCGGAGGAAGAAACATGCTCACCGAGGGAAGGTTCTCTAATTGCGATGGCCTGAAGTTGCATGACAAATACAGGCTCGAAGTCGGCAACACGGGCCACAGTAGTGCCCTGTTGCCGTAAGATCTCCTCTGGTGTAGAGTTTACAGCGGTGACAAGTGCAGAGCCGTTGCAAAAACGAACGACACCGGATGGAAGAACTATGCCTTTACGAACGCAAAGTAGTGACGGCGAGACAAATACATCACCGTGATAGATGTCGTTGGACGTAATGCTCACAATTTGTTCTTGTAGTGGCGGCAGTTCGATGTCTTTCGGAGCGACCAATCGAAGTGGCTTTTGATTGTCATCATCAAGCATGAAGTCGGTGTCAGTAAGGTGAACAACGTGTTGTCCACAACAAGCGGCCGCGGAAGCAGATGATAGGAATACCCACCCTAAAATTAGTCGGTGAGAGCAGCGGAACAGGGCAGCAAACTGGACATGATGGCTGATGCCGTCAAAGAAAACACGCACAGTACAAAAAGCCGAAGGGCAAATGACGTTCCCCTGACCTGCAAATAACGTGGGACCATCGTAAGGCGTCATTACTTTCTTTAAATGTTCACACAAATCAGCACGTATAACAGACAATTTCGCACCGGTGTCCACCGAAGCATCAACTCGCACTTCTTATACTTCCACAAAAACCATGTTGCACGGGCCTGATGGAGGAATTTCAGTTCTAATTTTGAATGCAAATTTTCCTCCACAAACTGCATTATTTAGTTTTCTGAATGAATATCAGAGGAGAATGAGGCGGGTTGTAGTGGAGAAGTGGAGTGGCGGAAGGGCGAAGGCAAGCGGCGTCTCGTGTTTCGGCTGTTTCGCGGGGCAGTCGATGCCGGAGGAGATGGAGACCGGTGAGTGAGTGAGCAGACTTTATTTAACCAGCGCATTGAGGCGTGGGCCTAAGCCGCGCCAGGGGCGGTGGAGAGACCCTGTCTCTAAGCCGCCTCCCGTGCTCGCTGGACGGCCCATATTTCATCTGTCTGATCTGAGCTGATCAGCGCGGCTCTCCACCGCGCCCCAAGCTGTTCTGGGGAGACTCCATTGGCGTTCTGTGTCTGTGTGCATTCCTATAACATATGCTCTAGGGTGGCACGATTCATGCTACATAGCTTACACGAGTCATCGGGGTATAGTTCGGGGTAGATGCGATTTAGGTGCTTCGGCTTGGGAAATGTTCTAGTTTGAAGTCGCCTCCAGTAAACCACCTGTGACCTGTCTAATGTGGAGCTAGGTGGTGGAAATCGCGGGGGAGACATATAACGCCGACCTTGATAAGAGGCCCCAGAGTACAAATCTCATTCACGCATGTCGTGCCGACGCTCATCTTGCTGGCGCTTTCGGTAGAAACGAGATATGTGGCCGCGATATCCGCAGTAGTAGCATACAGGGTGGGACGAGCGCCAGGGTGGGGAGTAGAAGGTGTTCGGAACCCCTGGAGACAGTGCGATCAAGATGGCCGAAGAAGGGTCAGGGGGCATTGAACGGAAGTTCACCGGGGTAGTGGCAGCAACTGACACGTATGTTGGCAGCGGCCATGTCGCGTGTACGTCACTGGAAAGCAAGGCAGCAACTTGAGGGTAGGTGGATATGGGCCGTGAAGCAGGTGGCTGTATGGGCGCAGAGCCGGTCACGGATGTGAGTTCCTCCCTGACGATGTCACGCAAGGGCACTTCTGAAGACTGTGTAGGACGCGGAGTAAGAGGTGTGAAGCCCATCGACCGCCATTCTTCGCGTATAATGTCCCAGATGAGGTCCCGCAGGTGGCCATGAGACGTGGAGTTGTGGTCGTCAATGTCCGGTTGGAGACGAACGGAGTCCAGCGCATCAAGGCGCTGGCATGTCGTCACGACGTCAGCGATGGTAGCTGGGTTTCACAGCCAGGGCATTAAAGGAAACAGGCCCAATGCCTCAATACGTGGTGCAATTTGTCCGATTCCGGCATGGATTGATTGACACGCCGGTACAGTGCGAAGACATCCTCGATGTATGAAGTGTACGACTCACCGGGATTTTGTCAGCGAGTATCGAGTGTCCTCTTCGCGATGGCGGATAGAATGTCCGGTGTCCCAAAAACGTGTCGCAGCTGCTGGTGGAAGGTAGCCCAGTCGGCTATGTCAATGATGTGGTTAAAACACCATGTCTTTGCGACTCCGGTCAGATAAAAAAGGACGTAACGCAATTTGGTGGCCTCGTCCCACCAATCGGCGACACTTACGCGCTCGTAGTCATCTAGCCAGTGTTCTACGTCTTCTCCACGAAGACCAGCGAAGAGTGGGGGTTCCCGCTGATGTCCGTGTATGTTAATCGGAGGGGAAGCTTGCGGCGGTGCGTGGTTGAAGACATCAGCGCCAGCAGGCTCGGTCTGGGACATGCTGCCTGACAATGGGCGCAATCGGCGGCCTGAAGGAAGCTCCAGGTGGTAGAGCGGGCTTCGGGAGGTCAGAGGACCTAAAATCCATCTCCACTACGTATGAAGTCTTGGTATTGTCTTGGTTGCGACAGCGTATATTTGAGGAAAGACCTCGCAAAACGAACGGGCAGAGCCAGTCCACAGAAGATGACGATGATGATGGCACAGAATCGCCATGAGGAAGAGGCAAGCGGATGATGGTAATTATAGTCATACAGCGATGAGAATGATGTAAGAAACGCCCACAATACATACATACATACATACATACATACATACATACATACATACATACATACATACATACATACATACATACATACATACATACATACATACATACTTACGTACATACATACATACACATTTAGAAGTACGGGCGCTGGAAGCCCTACAAACAGTTGGACAAAGGTCGATCGGGGATGCAAGGTAGGCACACTAATATTGGTTCACAAAGCGTATGTACGCCCAGTATTAGAATTCAGATGTGTTTTATATACTTAAGCACCGTCTTATAAACTGCGTCCTCTTTTATACCTTTAGAAAGAGAGGCCCTAAGGCTTGGATTACCGATAATAATATAGCCAATAATGTCCAATAATATAGCCAATAATATAGCCAATAATGTATTTAGAAGCAAAGTCACCCTCTGGCTGGTTGAGAATACTAACAGTACAAGCATTCCCATAAATTATCAATATATGATAAACCTAAAAACGGTTTTTATGAATCAGCGAGACTTATTTTTTTATCTTATTGGCCTCTGTTTCATACACCGCTGCTTATCTACGTACAAGAATTTGTTGAACCAGTCGATGTTAAAGCAAATGAATTTCCTTCCATTGGTGATGAAAGACAGTACCTCTAAGTCATTTTGACTATATATCGCCCAGAGAGAGAGAGAGAGAGACAAAACTTTATTTGCGCATAACGCGGAGCATTCCAAATGGTCGGGCCCCTATTCCAGGGCTCCGCTGGCCCTAGCCATCATCTCTACCCGTTGGACCAGCCAGCGCTGATCAACAATGGCCGAGCTGGACAGCAGCGCCTCCCATTGTTCCTCTGTGTTGTTCATGTTGTGGTGTTCTTCATTGTGATGCATACACTCCCACGTGATGTGAAACAGAGTTGGTGTAGCCCCACACCACGGACATGTATCTTTGTATGCTTTGGGGTAGAATACATGCAGCCTGTGTAAGTTCGTGTATGTGTTTGTTTGGATTCTGCGTAATGCCACCGATTCCATTGCTGTAAGTTTCTTATGCGGTGCTGGATACACTTTTCTATTGTCCCTGTAATACTGAAGAATTGCACCAAAGTTAGGGTCTAGGGGCGTTGGATCCTCTATTGCAGTGTGCAAGGAAGCTCGGTAATCTGTGAAGCCTCGAGCCGTCTCATCCGCAAACTGGTTCCCGGTGACGCCCTCGTGCCCTGGCGCCCAGATAATAGTTTGGGTGTATTCAATTGGGAAGTACTTGTGAGCTTTGGTTAGAATTTGGAAGGCCTTCACACATATTCTACCTTTTTCGTAATTTCTACATGCAGCCTTCGAGTCTGTGATTATTGTCATTGGGGTTTTTCGCTCCCTGCCCTCCTTGATTGCCAGCGCGATCGCTATCTCCTCCGCTTCTGTGATAGAGGCTTGGGCTATGGAGGCACAACTTGTGACGTTTCCTTTTCGGTCTGTGACCACGGCCACCATGTTCTTTGCATTTACCTGATATGGTGCAGCGTCAGTAAATCTCGCCGTATTCAGATATTTTGTCTGTTTATCTATGTAAGCGGCTCTTGCTTTACGTCTTCCAGCATGTAAAACTGGGTCCATGTTCTTCGGTAGGGGGCATATTTTGTACCAGGCTCTGACTGAGCACGACAGTTCCTTAGCTCTTCCATGTGCCTGTACTTGTTCGCCGAGGCCGATCCTCTGAAGAAGTTTTCTGCCGGTTGTCGTCTGTAGCAGGCGGTTAATCTGGGTGGTTACTTGTGCCTCAGCCAACTCATCAAATGTGTTGTGAAGTCCGAGCGCTAATAGCTTCGCAGTTGAAGTGCTTTGTGGTAGTCGCAGAGCTGCTTTATACGCCATCCTTATTATTTTGTCTGCTTTTTCTTTCTCCTCTCTATTCATGTTGTGGTAGGGTAGCGAGTATGTTAGTCTGCTGATGACTAAGCTCTTTACCAAACGAAGCACGTCTTGTTCTTTCAGTCCAGCACGATTGTTCGTTATTCGAACTATCATACGAACAATTTGTTGAACTGTTCGTTTAAGCATATTCAGTGTGTGGAGACATCGCTGATTGGACTGTAACCACATCCCTAAGATCCGAACAGTTGTTTTCTCTGGTATAATATTGCCGTCTAGCTTGACCTCAAGGCGGAGGCTCGGGTCTGTCCTTTGTTTTTTACTCTTGGAGAACCGGATGAGTTCCGATTTGTCTGCTGAGCACTGAAGCCCCCTTTCTTTAGTGTAATCTTCGATAGTTTTAGCTGCCAGTTGAAGCCGCTCTTCTTTTTCCGCCAAGCTACCCTTGGTTGTCCATACAGTGATGTCATCCGCATAGAAGGAGTGTCGGATGTCGGGAATACCTTCCAGTTTTTTGGCTAGACCAATCATGGCTATGTTGAAAAGCGTAGACGAGATCACAGCGCCTTGTGGTGTGCCTTTGCTCGGTGGGTGGAAGACATTGGATTCGTGTTCTCCTAATCTGATAACAGCGGTTCTTTTAGTAAGGAAGTTCTGTACATATTTGTACGTCCTTTGACCGCAGTTTGTCGCTGCTAGCCCATCTAATATGGCCTTATGGCTTACGTTGTCAAAAGCGCCTTTTATGTCGATGGCCATGACAATGTTTTCTCCTGCTTTTGGGACATTTGTTAGTACTTCCTCCTTTAAAAGCAGAAGGATGTCCTGTGTCGAAAGGTTCGAGCGGAAACCAAACATGGTGTTTGGCAACAAGTTATTTTGTTCAAGGTGCCGCTGAAGTCTGGCATTTATTAATCTCTCAAACACTTTGCCTAAGCACGAGGTAAGAGAGATTGGCCTGAGGTTTTCTATTGCCAATTTCTTTCCTGGTTTGGGTATCATAATGATTACAGCATGCTTCCATTGCTGTGGTATAGTGCCATTCACCCAGTGTTTGTTAATGAAGTTTAGAAGCGCTGTTATGGCTTCGTCATTCATATTGCGAATCATGGCATTGGTGATTTGGTCCGCCCCAGGCGCTGTGTTGCGTTTCATGCTGACGATTGCCGCTCTGATCTCGGCATGCGTGAAAGGTGCATCCAGTTCTGAGTTTGGGAGCCCAGTGTATTTAGCCTGGTAAGGGGCTGTGATGGCTCGGGCGCCGAAACACTTAATATAGATGTCTTGAAGCAGGTCATCTCTTGTCCCTGGATATGTGTGCAATAATCTTTCTAGAGATTTTTGTCCTTCGCGTTTAGTTTTCAGAGGGTCAATCATGGCTCTTAGGATATTCCATGTCTTTGCTGTTCCTAGGGTTCCATTTAGTGAATCGCAAAATTGTTCCCAGTTGGCTGTCGCGAGTTGATTAGCGTACTGTTCGGCTTGCTGCGTTATTTCTTCAATTTTCGCTTTGAGTTTCTTATTTCGCTTTTGCCTTTTCCATCTTTTAGTGAGGTTTCTTCTTGCTTCCCACAGGTGGAGAAGGTGAGCGTCTACTTCGGGGGTATCATCTGTTCTGGCGACAGTTTTGGTGTACATTTGCTTTTCATTTCGAATTACTTTGCACCACTCGTCCAAGTCGTCTATGGCGGTCACGTGCGCTTTTAGCGCTTTTCTATATGCGTGCCAGTCTGTAATTTTGGCTGTGCCGATGTGTTTGCGGATTCGGCCGGTGCGGATTGTGGTGCTTAGTATGTAATGATCACTGCCCAGGTTTTCAAGGGTGTTGTACCAGTCCACGCTGTGGCAGTTTTGTACTATCGTCAAGTCCGGACTTGTGTCCATGGATACGCTGTTGCCTATCCTCGTTGGTATTGCAGGGTCAGTTAACAGAGTCATTTCCAGTTTCTCTATTTGTCTTGCGATATTCTTGCCTTTGGTGTCTTGCATTTTATATCCCCAGCTTGCATGCCTGGCATTAAAATCCCCAACTATGATTAATGGATTCCCTTTCGCCAGTTTTGCTGTCTCTTTGAAAGAGCTTGTCGAACGTTGCTCTCTTTTGTCTTGGGGGACTATAGATATTAAGTATGAAGGCGCTCTTTCCATGGCTTCTTTTGTAGGTTATTTCTGTTATGATATGCGGGATATCCGCCTCTTCAATGGGCTGATGACATATTGCTGTAATTGAGTTATCGACTAATGTAGCAACTTTCCATTCTGCGTTCCCGGTACTATAAGTTTCGTAGCCCCGTAATTTTGGTTGTGTTCCGGCTTCCTGGACTGCTATGACAGCAGGTGGCTTTTGTTGCGACGCCACCAGCTGCAACAGTTGCCCTCTTTTCCGCCGGAAACCACGGCAGTTCCACTGCCATATTTCGCACTTTTCTGACCGCTGCGTTTGATGATTAGCCATTATGCGTCTCCTGGTTCATGGCCGACAATCCGGGCCTGTTGTAAATTTTCTCAGCTTTTTCTCTGATGTTGATGCCTGTGGCATGCTTTCGCAAGGCTTTCGTGAATTCGACGTGTTGTGCCTGGATTTTCTTGTCCAGAATCTCGAGCTTTCTATCTACATTTATCATTACTTGCTCTATAACTGTCGGTATAACTTCCTTTAATGTTTCTTTCAGCATCGACGACGTAATCGTTGAGTCACCTCCTGCATTCGGTTGCGTCTGCGATTTCTGGCCACTCTGAGTGGGTATAGAGTTTTGTTGCGGGTGCTGCGTTTGTTGCTTTTTTAGTTCCCTATTTTCGCGTTCTAGGTCACCTATTCTCACCCGCATTATCTCTAACTCACGTTCTAAGCGCGTGAGTTGTGGTGTTTGGTGTGAGTGTTGGGAGGATTTTGCTGCCCAGCTCGCCTGGTTCTTCTCTTCCTTTTTCTGCGCCTTCTTGCCCTTGTGCTGTTGTTGCTTTGCTTGGGCCTGCTTGTGGCCACCATTCCTGGAGTTGGAGCAGTCTCGAGAGCCGGACCTGGATCGGGATGTAGATCGAGATCTGGATCGGGAACTGGAACGGGCCCTGCTTGGCGGTGCAGAGTCCTCGCGGTCCGTGCTGAACCAGCGTCTCTTGAGTATGCCAGTGGTTTTTGGTGTGCTGTGTTGGTGCGACAGCAGCGACCGGCCCTTTTGAGGGACGCGTTTGAGTTTCTTGGTGCACTCCGATGCCGCCGTGGGATGGCGTCCGCCGCACAGGGCACATTCCGGATCGCAAGTGTGGTCCTCAGGTGGGTCTCTTAGGCGACAGTTACTGCACGCCTTTGTCATTGGTGTGGGACAAACATCCATCCTATGTCTCTGGCTCTTGCAGAGTTCACAGTACTGCCGTGTGAGTTGATAAGGCACGCACGGCATTTCGCCACCGTAATAATACACGAAGCGCGGCAGTATTGGTCCATCGAACGTGATCACTGCAGTTTGTGACTGTCCGAGCATGCGGGCTTGAACAATTGTCACTCCTTGAGTGCGCACTCGGAGATGGCTCAGGAGTTCAGCTTCTGGCGTTTCGCGTTCTAATCCGTGTACCACTCCTTTCAGGTATCCAGCAGGAGTAGATATGTAGGTGTTCACGGGATAGTTGGTGCCATTGAGCTCCAGTGTCTTTATCTTCAAGATCCTTTCTGCTACATCTTCGTATGGAGTGCTTGCAATAATTATGTTTGATCCGTTGCGAAGGCGAAGCAGAAATTTGTGGCTGTTACAGGCCTCCGGGTCACCGCTCGCAAGTTCTATCGCTCGCGCAACCTGGTATGCTTTCAGTTCCTTCACAACTAACCCTGGTCTGGGCCGCATGATAATCTTCATATCGTTTTTGGGCAGCGGCGCCGCGCGCGTTCGTCGCCGGCCCCTTTCAGATGCTCTTCCGCGTTGCTCTTCTGCAAGCGTTCTAGCGCCGGAGCTGTTGCTCTCAGTTTCGCCTCGAGCAACGCTGTCATCTTTCACGGCGCGTTCTTGTTTTCTGATGCGTTTTCGCTGTCGCAATGACATAGCCACCTGCCACTGACCATTCTTGGCTTCGTCGTCGCGTTCCTCCACAAAGTCTTTTTCCTTGTTCGCGGCGTCGCTAGTAGATTCCCCTTGTAGCACCTCGTCAGGTGAAAGGAAATCTTCGTTGGCGTCCACCGCAGAGCTCACTTGGGTTTCGATGTCTTGGTCATCCATGTCCATAAGTGCCTGGGCTAGTTCCGGGTCGTTGTCCGTTGGGGTTCGGGCAGGTGCAGCGCAACGCGTCGGCCGAGAGCTGGCTGCCAGGACTCCGCGTTCCGCTTCGCCGCGAGGCTTAGCGTGGCGGGTTGGCATGCTCTGCCGAAGGTCTTCACTTCCCAGAGGAATCCGGGATCGCTTGTCCAAAAAGGTGGTGTCAGCGTGTACCTGACGTCTTCCTGCACAATTCCCGTAGTTTCACTGGTAGTCACATGATTTTAACCGCTGCTAGGTACGATGATTGACGGAGCCGATGTGAATGCGTGTGCACTCCTCGGCGCCACCTGGCGGTCTCCCCTATATCGCCCAATTATTCGAAAAAAGTTGCCTTACCGGTGTCTACATGGGGCTCAGCCAGATGCAGGACCCTTTCACCTTCCGCTGAATAAAAACGAAGTTATTTTCCTTTGTTTCTTCCTTACCAGGTGTTAAATGAGCTTTTACAGAGGCACTTACTGAGGATAAATATAACCAATATTATCAGGTGCCTCAGAATGAGACAAAATGCAGAATTGGTATCATCTTCGAGACCTCCAATTAGTCATTTTCAAATCAGCGCTTGCTAGTTTTTTATCATCCTTTTCGACTGAATTACTGACAGGTATAGTAGCAGTAGGAAGCTCCCATCAACATCAAATATCGCCACAGAGATTGATTCTACTAATTATTTTACAAAGAGGACCAACGGGACGCTATGTGAGCGTCTACAGTGCCTCGCAACCAACGAGACGCTATGTGGGCGTCTGCAGTGCCTCGCAACCAACGAGACGCTATGTGGGCGTCTACTGTGCCTCGCGCCAGCTCGCGCATCTGGGGCAGAGCAGGCGGTGTACGAGCATGAGCCGGGAAGACTGACGGAGTAGTTCAGAAAGGGACACGTAGGCGGAACGCTTTTAGCAGAATCTTCTTTGTGACATAGCTACTTTTTGGGTACAAGTTCGCCCTCAATAAATCGTTGTGTGTGTTTCCCTCTTGTATTACGTGACATACTGGTGGGGGTGCGGGGTATGATTGGAAGTCCCCTTGGCGCAAGACCCACAGCGATTGAGCCTGGCGAAATTACTCCAGTACACTAGCGTTCAAGTCACCGCCTTCGAGGTGAGTCACCTGAATTTGGACCACTCCTCTCTACTCCAGCAACAAGGGCAACGGTAAACGACAATCTCAGAGAAATGGCCAATCCAGCTTCAACATCTGAACTCATCGTGTCTACCCCGTGCTTACCTGAACCCTTTCACGGTGATGCGCACGAAGGTGTGGAAGACTGGCTGGAGCATTTCGAGCAGGTCGCAAGGACCAATGCCAGGGATGAGGCGAGGAAATCGGGCCGCGTGTAGTTTGCGTTGGAGGATGGAGCGAGAATATGGTTTGAAAACCACGAAGCGGCAATAGCGACGTGGGAAGGCTACCTGCAGCAGTTGCTCGCTGCGTATGCCAGCACGGATCGCCGGGAAAGAGCAGAAAATGCCCTTCAGTCAAGAAACCAACGCACGAACGAGAGTGTCAGCATGTATATCGAGAACATCTCCCGCCTCTTCAAACGAGCCGATCCGAACATGACCGAAGAAAAGAAAGTGCGCCATTTGATGCGTGGAGTCAAGCAGGACTTATTTGCAGGCCTGGTTCGCAATCCTCTTCGTACCGTTGCTGAATTCCGCACAAAAGCCACGACCATAGAAAGAGCACTGCAGCAGCGTGCCCGTCACTACAATCAGGATGCCGGTAGTGAGCCCGTGGGCGTCCTTTTGGCAAAGCGAGACAGCAGCAACGAGACGCTGAGGGAGCTGGTGCGTTCCATCATCAAAGAGGAGCTTCGTAACATTCTCCAACCGCAAGTCATGCCGTAAGTTTCATCCCTCACATTCGTCATCCGTGATGAAGTTTGGCACGCCATTCTTCAGCCGGAACCAGAAGTGCAACTTCTTCGACTTCAACAACCCCAGCAGGAACGCCATGTATCAACGTACGCAGACGCTTTACGCCAACCTGCCGTCCACAATGCCTCGTTCGCGACTCCCGGGGCCCGCCAGTCAGCTTCGACCTGCCCACCTTTTCCTGGAGAGCAGAGACCGCGGAAAAGCGATGTGTGGCGCACACCTTACAGGACACCGCTCTGTTTTCACTGCGGATAAGCGGGACATCTTTACCGACACTGTCCATACTGAAGGGTCGGTCTGCATGGGTTTTCTGTGTATGCTTCATGCCCACGTAATGGTGAAAGGCCTATAGAAATAGAGGAGTACCTTTAAAGGCATGGATCTCCAGCCGCTAGCTTCCAGCACCAGCCAAGGTCACCAGCACCAAATCGTTATCAATCGACAAGTCCGCGACGTTCAAGTTCACCACCAAATTCACGAAACCATCGGTCAACGAGCCCGCGTCAGGAAAACCGAAGCCAGCGATCTGGGGAGGCAAGGCCGCTGATGTCCGACAGAGCAAAGATCCTCTGTCAAGGCCCCAGCGAAGCAGCGACGAGCAGAAAACGACGACGAATATAAGTAAAGAAAAAATTTCTTCAGACTTGCGTGTTACTATGGACGGGCAGGAATTTAACGTATCGGTTGATACTGGTGCCGATTATACAGTCGTCAGCTATGCAATCGCAAAAGATTTGAAGAAAGTCTTGACGCCTTGGAGTGGACCAAAAATACGCATGGCTGGAGGCCATCTGATAACACCTCTGGGAAGATGCACCACCAGGATCGGCATTCAGGGCGCCACGTATGTCGCTGATTTCTTAGTTCTGCCAGAATGCTCGAGAGACGTAATAATGGGAATGAATTTTCTGCTAGATAACGGCGCCATAATAAACCTGCAGAATTCTAGTACTTCTTTTTCGACAAAGCTGGCCATAGACGAGGAGACGGGAAGTTCTGCGCTGCATGTTATTGACGGCGACGTAACCGTGCCACCGCTATGCAGCGTCCTGGTTGGCGTAAGGGAAGACGCATTCGTCGACTCTGAAGGAAATAGCGGCTGGCAATGTGGAGCTGCTGCTAAAGAAAGGTATTTGCATAGCTCGAAGCATTATTCGCTTACGTGGTGAGCTTGCCAACGTACTGCTCACTAATTTCGGAAATGAAATTCAGCATGTCTCAAAGGACACTGCCATCGCTTTTCTACACACCTTTACTGAAGTTACCGACTTATGTGCATTTGCGTCAGAGCCGCCTACTTCGGAAACTACACATGACCTTGGAACATCAGTTTCAATCAGCTGAAGTCTATCGCCAGCCGAGAGCAAAATCCTGGAAGACCTGATAGATGAATTCGCAGAATGTTTTTCCACCTCATCAAAAGTATGTCGCACGCAGATCATGAAGCACAGGATTATAACAGAGGAAACAACCAGGCCAGTGTATCAACGCCCTTACAAAGTTTCGCCGAAAGAAAGAGAGGTTATGAAGAGCCAGGTGCAGGACATGTTGCAGGATGATGTCATTCAGTCATCTAGCAGCCCGTGGTCCTCGCCGGTAGGAAAAAAAGACAACACGTTGAGATTCTGTGTAGACTACCGCAAACTAAACAGCGGAACCAAGAGAGAGAGAGAGAGAGAATAAACTTTATTAAAGAATTAAAATTACGTGACTAATCCCGGGTGGAGCCCTCTTGTAGAGCCCCACTGGCCACAGCGGCTCGCCGGGCCTGGTCTAGGGTCACCAGTTGGCTCCCCAGTGCCAGCTCGGAAAGCCGTGCCTCCCAAGACCACGTTGTGAGTGTTTGTAGTGAGCGCACCAACCTAGATACTGCATTGGCTGGCCGCTCGGTACATTGGTAGGTTATGTGTGTAAGTGTGGCTGTGTGGTTACTACACCATGGGCATACCCCTGTTGTGTATATATGTGGAAAAATTGCGTGTAGTTTTGATATGTGGGGGTATGTGTTCGTTTGGAGGCGGCGCCAATCCCGGGCTTGTTGGCAGCTTAAGTTCGGATGTGGAGGGGCGTACGTGCGTCTTGTAAGGCGTTGGTTTTCCAATATCTGCCTGCTTGTTACACTTTGCTCTTCATGATGCCCTGTGAGGTGTCCTGAGGAGAGTCCTGCGTCTCGGCCAGTAAGTCCGCGAGCTACGCAGTTTGCCTCCTCGTTTCCCCCCAGGCCGTCATGCCCTGGGCACCAAGTGACGCCATGTGCCTCCATCAACATGGACCCCAAAATATCAGTGACGCACCTTGGAAATGTGCCTCTAAGGTATAAGCGACATGCAGCTTGTGAGTCTGTCAAAATATACGCTGAGCGCCCCCTTCTTTCGGCTTCTCTGATTGCCAAGGCTATGGCTGCTGCCTCTGCGGTGGCACTTGATCTGGTGCGTAGGGACGCGCAGGCCACGACTTTGCTTTGGTTAGTCACTGCCAATGCATATGCTTGTTTTCTGGAGCCTTGTGGTGGCGCGGGATAAAGACTGACGTCGGTAAAGTAAGCGTCTGGATCGCTACTTCTCTGCAGGAGTTTTCGTGCTCGCGCTTGACGACGCTTTTTGTTGTAGAGCGGGTGCATGTTTTTTGGAACTGGTTCCACGATTATTTGATCACGTATTTGCTTGGGTGCAATGACTGTCTCATCGCCACAATATTGAGGGGTGAGAGGGTATCCCAGCCTCTGTAGCAGTGTTCTTCCCTGGAGCGTAGTGGTGAGTCGTTCTCGCTGTGCGATTAGCGTGGCGGCGGCCAATTCTTCATACGTATTATGCATGCCGAGTCCCATGAGTTTTTCTGTGCTTGTGCTGTTCGGAAGTCGCAATGCTGCTTTGTACGCAATTCTGATGAGTCTGTCAATCTGCTCTATTTCGGGCTTGCGTGTTGATTGAAAGGGAAGAGCGAACGTGACTCGGCTGAGAACGAAGGCCTGTACAAGGCGTACAGTGTCGGCCTCTGTCATCCCATCATTACTTCGCGCAATTCTAGCTATAAGGGATGCAATACTCTTTACGGTGTGTTTGAGTTTGCCTATTGCAGTCTTTACGCTGTTGTTTTCTTGCACGTGCATGCCTAATATTCGAGCTACTGGGGTCCTGTTGATGATCTGTCCGGCAATTTCTAGCTGCAGCGCTGGTGCACGGTTGGACCGAGTGCGTGGGGGTCTTATTTGTAAATATTCCGATTTGCTAGGTGCGCACGACATGCCTGCAGCAGTGAGGTAGCCTTGAATCATGTCTATAGCGGTTTGCAGTACATCTTGTCGTTCTCCATAGGAGCCCTTTGTTGCCCATAGCGTAATATCGTCCGCGTAAAAGGCACAGCCCAGGTTTGGTACAGTCTCCAGCTGGAGGACTAGTTTCCGGAGGCCGATATTGAATAAAAATGGAGACAAGATGGAGCCCTGAGGTGTGCCTTTCAGTGGGAGGTCGTATGGTGATGATTTGGTACCAGCTATGCCAATCTGCGCCTTGCGATTTCCAAGAAAATCAGAGGCATAGTTGAATATGCGTTGTCCGCATCCAATGGCTGCAAGACCGTCTAGTATGGTAGAGTGCGCAATATTATCAAATGCTTTTTCGATGTCGAGTGCAACGAGTAGATTGTTGAGACTACCTGGCGCTGGGTTAAGCACTTCCTCTTTGAGCAGTAAGAAGATATCCTGGGTAGACACTCCTCGCCTAAATCCGTACATAGATGTTGGTAGAAGCCCCCGTTCTTCTGTGTATTGCTCAAGGCGAGTGAGTATAACTTTTTCGAAGAGCTTGCCAATGCATGACGTTAAAGAAATTGGTCGTAGCTGATCAAGGCTTCGCCGTTTGCCTGGTTTAGGTATGAGTACAACCTGTGCCAGTGTCCATTCTGCAGGTATCTTTCCACTCGGTGTCCAGACTTCCTGATTAAAGTGGTCTGTGATGGCTTGTAATGCTTCATCGCTGAGGTTCCGTACCATGGCATTTGTAATGCCATCCAATCCGGGCGCTGTATTTCTTTTGAAGCTTTGAGCCGCTGCATAAACCTCAGCAAAGGTTATGGGGGCGTCGAGCTCAGTGTTGGGTTCTCCATTGTATTCTTGACTGGGTGTTGGGCTAACGTTTCGCTTGCGTTCTCCTGTGTAGCGTTGTTTCAGCTCTTCTATTAACTGATCCGGATCACCTTGAAATTCCCCAGCTAGCCGTTGAAGGGTAGCGTTTGTTTCGGTTCTTGTTGCAGAGGGATCCAAAAGACTCCGTAGGATGTTCCACGTCTTTTTCGTGCTTAATGTGCCTTTTAAGGAATCGCAGAAGGTGCGCCAGTTGTTGTTGTAAAGTTCCTTTGAGTATGCGTTTACCTCCTCCGTGATTTTCGCTATACGGAGTCTGAGTTTCTTATTTAGCTTTTGTCGGCGCCACCGTTTCGTGAGGCCTCGACGAGCTTCCCAAAGATGTGTCAAGTGGGTGTCAATGGCAGGTGCGTCGGTAGTTGTTTGATATATCTTGGTGTTCTTGTCATAGAGACCCTTAATGTACGGTGTCCATTGGGCTATAGTTGTTGGCTTGGGCCCGTCTACTTCCTGTTGCTCTCTATATTTAGTCCAGTTAGTCAGTCTGGCTTTTCCGAGCGGGCGTCGCAGTCGAGCTGTTTCATATGTTATTTGCACAATATTGTGATCGCTGCCCAGATTGTCGTCCAGCACACTCCAGCGCATGGTCGCGGCATTGTTGGTTACGCTAAGGTCGGGAGTGGTGTCCCTGTTGACACTGTTTCCTATACGAGTCGGTATGCCCGGTGTCGTGAGGAGTGTGTAGTCGTAGCGCTGTATCGCTTCTAAAAGTCGCGTACCTTTGGGTCTGTCTGCGCTATAACCCCATGTGGTGTGCCAAGCGTTGAAGTCCCCAGTGATGATCAAGCGGTCGCGTGGTTGAAGCTTGTTGTTCAAATAGTGGAAGATATTGCTGAATTCTGCTTTCCTGTCTTGTGGGGGACTGTATATGTTACATATAACCTGCCTCGGGCGTCCTTTCTTCGCTGGCCAGAGCGTTACGATAAGGTGTTGCGTCTCTTCGTTCGGTGCTGTTATGCATGTAGCTGCCAATTCTTTCCGGACGAGTGTCGCAATCTTAGGTGTATTTGGATCCATGTACAGTTTGTAGCCAGAAACTGTTTTAGGCCTAGTTCCCACCTGTTGCAAGCAGATTACGTCAGGAGGAACCAGCGCCGCCTTTATGTACTGAGTGAATGTAGCGTGCTTGTTGTGCAGGGAACGACAGTTCCAGGACCATATAGTGAGATTCTCGTTTGCTATGCGTCGGTTAATTGCCATGATGCGAGGAGGTGGGTGTGCTTTCAGCGTCCGAGGTAAGCATGCTTTTGGCGTCGGACTCCTGGGACCGCGTTTGGCTCTGCTTACGTCGACGCTTCGTTTCTTTGTCGAGGCTTTCATGAACGTATCGCTTCAGGTCTTGAAATTCGACAAAGAACTGTTTAATTTGGGCTTCTGTTTGCTGCAGTATGTGCTGTTGCATTAGCTGCAGTTGTTGTTGTAAAGTGGGGTTTGTCGCTGTTTGTTCTGTTCCTATATTGGCTACAGGATCTCGTGGTGGTGTCGATTGCGGTTGGATGTGCCCATTGTCCCGTAGCTTTTCGCTTGGGTGGCTAGTTAGATTTTGAGAGGCCTGGACTGTAGTTTTCGGGGTGGCTCCCATTAATTGGGCCAGCTGTTTTTCGAGCCACATTATTTTGTTCTCGTATTTGTCAAGGCGTTGCTTAAGCTGTTTGTTTTCAGTGATTACTGCTTGATAGTGTACGTTTTGTGTGATGGGGGAAGTACATGCAGACTTGGGAGCCACGGCTTCCGCCCAGCTTACCGGAAGTGATGATGCCTGTTGGGTGCATCCTTGATCCCCGCCGTTGCCTTTGGCTCCCCCTCCTGGAGGACCGCGGTGGAGGTTCTGCTGAGTCGGTGCTGGCGCGCTCTTCTTGGATGGCGGGTGCGGCTTTCTGCCCGGGGACCGTGAACGCGACCGGGAACTGTGCTTGTCATCTGCTGGTTTGTAGGCGTTTTCTTCCTCTTCAGAGGAGAACCAGCGGAGATTCTTGGTCCTCGGTGGGTCGTTGCTAGTGCCCTGTTGAAGCTTATCACTGTGGCCTGCTTGTACTTGCGGCTGTTTAGGCTTCGGCGGCTTAAGTCTTTTTTTGCAAGTTGGATCTCCTGTGGGGTGAGCCTCCCCGCACGAGGCGCAACTAATAGAACACGGATGTCCATCCGTTGGATTAGTCAGTCCGCACAGCCGGCAAATGGGGCGATCCGGATGCGGGCAAACGTCCGCGCGGTGTCCTTTTTCTCGGCAGACCTTGCAGACTTGAATCGTAGGTCGGAAGGGGTAGCAGCGGAGTTCACCCCCGTAATAGTAGACGGTACGAGGTAGCGTTGGACCGAAAAATGTAATGGCTGCGCTTTTCGTTGTGCCTATCATTCTGGCAGTGATGATCTCCACACCGTGCGTTCTGACACGTAGGTGCGCCATGAGAGTTTCGGTTGAGGTGTTCATCGGTACGCCGTGAATCACCCCTCTCAGAGTATCGTCTCCATTTGCGGCGTATGCACGGACAGCGTGAGCCCTGCCGTTAAGCACAAGGGCGCGTATCAGACGCACTTTGTCCGCCACTTCCTCATATTTGGTCGACAGAATCGCTATGTTTGACCCTGGGTTGATTCTAAGGATGAAATGGTCATCTCTGATGCCAGCTTGGCATGCCTCGATGATTGCTTGCGCAAGCGTAGGAGTCAGAATGTTTCTCAGCGGGAGGCCCTGGTTTGGACGAATGACGATCTTGTAATCGTCCTTCGGCAACGGCGGTAGCTTTGGCAATTTCTTGAATGTTGGCGTGCCTGTCTTAACTTGGTCCTGGAGCCCTGCGCTGCCGCGTCTCCGCTCCAGTGCCTCTTGCTTGCGTTTTTTGGTGGATTTCGCTGCCTGCCAGCTAGCGTCCTCGTCTGCATGCGATTGAGCGCCGATAGCGTCTCGGCTCACCGTATCGTGGTCGCCCTGGAGTTGATCCATTTGGTCGTCTGCTGTACCATCCTGGTCTAGGAGGTGGTATTGTTGGTCGGTCGCCGCGTTGAGAGCCATAGCTGGATGAAGCTCCGACGCGGGCGTCCCCAGCGTCGGTGCAGCTGCCGGCGGCTCCCCAGGTCAGCGTTTGGTGAGCGTCCTAGGGGTGACGAGCTTTCTGAAGTCCTTTGGCACCTCCAAGTGGCAAGAAATCCTCTTGAGTGGTGCCCAGGCGTTCCTCGGAACTTCTTGAAGCTGATAGTAACGTTTTCGAGTGGTTGCAGACGGAAAAACACCACTAAAAATCATGAGAATCCAGAGCGCAAAGCGAGCGCGTCTGCACTACTTCGAGCCCCCTGGCGGTCTCCGGAACCAAGCGGGATGTATACCCCTTACGGCGTATTGATGACATATTGGATCGGCTACAGCACGCCAGATATTAGATGCGGAAGCATCTTATACTCGCGCCTTGTAGTGCGCCGTCCGCGCCGTCCGCACCGCTTCTCGAACATTCGACAGCTGACGCGCGCGCATGCGCCGTCGCGCCGTCGCCCACCATCTGTGCCGCGCGCGCTTCTCCTTCGAGAACATTCGACAGCTGACAGCGCATGCGCCGTCGCGCCGTCGCCATCTGTGCCGCGCGCGCGCTTCTCCTTCGAGAACATTCGACAGCTGACAGCGCATGCGCCGTCGCGCTGTATATATACTCAAGGTCGGCGCTCGCTCGCTCAGTTGCCGCTCGTCGGTTGGTTTGTACGGCGCGTCGACGTCCAAGGTCGCGGTGAAATGAATTCCAACGAATCCACAAACACAATGATCGACGTCCCTTCGAGCAGCGCCGCCCTTTCGCATACGTGTGTACGTGTTCACTCATTTAACACCCCCTCCTACAACCACGTTAACCAATTTAGCCATCGACCCAAGTAGGTCGCAATTTAACACCCCATTTCACAACCACGTTAACCAATTTAGCCATCGACCCAAATAAGTCGCACTTTAACACCCCGTTAACCAATTATATGCTCCGCATCCTCCTCAGTGTTCCCCCGAGGGAAGCTGCGGGCAATTTTTTTTCTCTTCGCTCGACCTAAAAAACGGATATTGGCAAATCGAAGTGGATGAAAGAGACCGTGAAAAGACTGCTTTCGTAACCCCGGATGGCTTGTACGAGTTTAAAGCACTACCTTTCGGCCTCTGTTGTGCGCCAGCGACCTTCCAGCGCATGATGGACAGTGTCCTCACGGAGATGAAGTGGCAGTCATGCCTAGTCTACTTGGACGATGTTGTGGTATATTCTGCGACGTTTGAACAACACGTAGAGAGACTGCGGTCAGTGCTTCAGGCTATCCAGTCGGCCGGCTTGACAATCAAACCAGAAAAGTGCCAGTTTGGCTCCGACAAGCTTCGTTTTCTGGGACACGTAATCGGCACGAAAGGTGTTGGCCCTGATCCTGACGAGACTGCGGCGGTCGCAGGATTCCGAAAGCCCAGAAACGAGAAAGAGGTGCGTCGAGTTTTGGGCATATGCGCTTACTACAGACGATTTGTCGAAAATTTCTCGAAAATCACCGAACCTCTAAACAAACTCACAAAAAAACGAGGAATCATTCGCTTGGATCCAGAACAAGAAACAGCTTTCAAAGAATTAAAGCAACGTTTGCAAAGCCCGCCGAACCTTGCCCACTTCGACGAGACCGCTGACACAGAAATTCATACAGACGCAAGCAATATTGGTCTCGCAACAGTACTCGTACAATGGCAAAATGGAGAAGAGAAAGTAATAGCTTACGTCAGCCTAACCCTCTAAAAAGCTGAAAAAAACTATTCCGCGACAGAAAAAGAACGTTTGGCTGTGGTATGGGCTATCAGCAAGTTCATACCTCTACAGAAGGCCGTTACGTGCCGTCAGCGACCACCACTCACTTTGCTGGCTGGCGAACTTAAAAGACCCGTCGGGACGTCTTGCCAGATAGAGCCTCCGACTGCAAGAACACGACATTATTGTTGTATACCGGTCTGAGCGAAAACACAATGATGCCGATTCCTTATCACGCTCGCCACTTGACTCTACTCTTCAAAAGAAGACGACTCGACACTTCTCTGTGTGATGGAAGCCTCAGATATTGCGGGGCATCAACGAGCTGACGCAGAGCTACTCCCATTGATCGAACACCTCGAAGGGCGTTCCGGTGAGGTACCACGTGTATTTGAGAGAACATTATCTTCATTCTGTCTCCGTGAAAATGTGCTATACAAAAGGAACTTCGGGCATAACAAAAAGAAGTTCTTTCTCGTCGTTCCATTAGCAATGAGACCCGAAATCCTAGAAGCTTGTCATGATGAACCATCGTCTGGTCACTTGGGCGTCAGCCGGACATTTGCCAGAATTCATCAGAACTATTACTGGCCCAAGCTGCTGGCGTCCGGGCAGCAATATGTGAAGACATGTCACGAATGTCAAAGGCGCAAAAGACCACCACTGAAAATGGCCGGCCTGCTCCAGCCCATAGAACTGCTGCTACACCATTTGAACAAGTTGGAATGGATCTTCTTGGACCCTTCCCAATGTCACCATCTGACAAGAGGTGGATCGTAGTCGCCACTGACTACTTAGCGCGGTATGCTGAAACTGGCTGCCTTGAGCGAAGAACGGCAGCTGAAGTAGCCAAGTTTTTCGTACACAGCATAGTTCTTCGGCATGGCTGCCCAAAGGTAATAATCACCGACAGAGGAGCAGCCTTCACGTCTGAGTTGATGCAATGTTTGATGATAATGACAAACACCAGCCATAAGAAAAGCACTGCGTACCATCCCCAAACGAATGGGTTAACGGAACGCCTAAATCGCACGATCGCTGACATGCTGTCGATGTACGTGGACTTGGAGCATAAAACGTGGGATGAAATTCTGCCTTACGTAACGTTCGCCTATAATATGGCCATCCAAGAGACCACCCGCGTCACACCATTTCAGCTTGTCTATGGTCGCATAGTCAATTCAACTCTCGACGCCTTGCTCCCAGTCGACAATGACCACTCTGAGCCATCTGACATTGCAAATTTCTGCAGAAAGCTGAAGAAGCACGCCAGTTGGCAAGGCACCGAATACGTCAACAACAGTTCAAGGATGCGGACTACTACAACCTGCGCCGCAGGAGAGTCAAGTACCAGCCAGGTGATCAAGTATAAATCTGGACACCAATACGACGCCGCGGCCTGTCAGAAAAGCTCCTTCGACGGTACTTTGGTCCATACAAGGTCCTTCACCGGCTAAGTGACCTAACTTATGAAGTAATCCCTGACGGACAAGAGCGCTCGAAACGGAAAAACCATGCAGAGGTCGTCCACGTTGTCCGCATGAAGCCATACCACGAAAGAGAATGAAACGTCTACACCCTCGACTATTAACCTTCCGCATTCACGCATCGATACGATGCGCATTTCAGAGGGGGAGTAATGCCACAGAGATTGCTCCTACTAATTATTTTACAAAGAGGACCAAAGGGACGCTATGTGAGCGTCTACAAAGAAATAACCTAGACCATATCATGTGGGAGTTTACTCGAAACCCTCACCCAATTTTCTACATATTAATAGTAAGGAGCAGTGGGAGGCTGCTATGTGCAGCTCGGTGCCCGAGGTCCAGGGCCAGATCTTGGATTGGGCCAAGAGGGTAGCGGAGACCTACGCTGGGTAGGCTCCTCTGACACTCCACCACCGCACTTTTCCTTCTTGGGATGAATAAAGTTTTTCTCCTCCTCCTCCTCTACAGTGCCTCGCAACTAACGAGACGCTATGTGAGCGTCTACAGTGCCTCGCAACCAACGAGACGCTATGTGGGCGTCTGCAGTGCCTCGCAACCAACGAGACGCTATGTGGGCGTCTACTGTGCCTCGCGCCTGCTCATGCATCTGGGGCAGAGCAGCGTATGCCTCCGGTGTACGAGCACGAGCCGGGAAGACTGATCGAGTAGTTGTTCAGAAAGGGACACGTAGGCGGAACGCTTTTAGCAGAATCTGCTTTGTGACATAGCTACTTTTCTGGGCACAAGTTCGCCCCCAATAAATCATTGTGTGTGTTCCCCCTCATGCATTAGGTGAAAATATGGCCATATAGAGTTACAGACTCTTTATCTTTGTGCTCAGCATAGGCCCCAAAAAGCGACTCTCATTTATCACGTAGTATTCATTTTCTGGTCCCTATCCACGTAAGTGTAACCAAATTATTCTGGGTACCAGGCCACAAAGAAATAAAAACGAATAAAATCGCGCACGCTCTGGCGAAAGCTACTTTCTGTGTTCCTAAATTTTCAATTATACCGACAACAACTCCCATAAATTGTAACAGATTTAAAAGCATGTCGAATTGCAAGACACTCAAAAAACATCAATCGCTCATATATACGAGTATCAGCACCTCATGTTTCCTTGGCGTAGGAGTTTCTGTTCAACATGACAAAAGGCAGTTATCTTCACACGATCCTACTGTCGCTTTCAAAAATTAAAGTATGATATGCCCACAGGTGGTCTAGTTCCGTCCTCACGTTGCTCGATTAACTACGATGGGAAAAGAATCCAGCACAATTTCTTATCACGCGACCCCTTCAATTTTTCGATAAGAAAATATTCCAAAACGGTGTTCAATTGCAATATATTGGAAGTAAAGTTTCAATTATTCAATCCTTGGGAGCATTAGGTCCTTGTGGATCTCCGTTCTGCGGTACAGAAATATTTGAAGGAATCAGGGTGGCTTTCCTCTTGATTGGCATTATTATTTATTCTAAGTATTGTGTAGAATTAGTCGTACAAATATTGTGTGATCACTTTATTATGAATAACTCCTTTCTTGGTCAATACCTCCTAGTGGGTGGGAGCCATTGTATAGTATCAGCATCTGCTCAAATGACCACGAGAATGCAGCGACGTCCGCTCACAGCCACCGCCGCCCCTTATTCCGCCATGGACGAACCTCGGCGAAGTGCAGCTGCGTGCGATTTGGAGACCACGTTGGCCCAGCCCAAGCAGCCGTCGGGGCAGTGTCTGCTGAGACTCAACCACGACCTCAAAAACATCATCGACAACCCTGTGCCAGGAATCTACGTCGAGCCCGAAAAAGGCAACGTCACCTACGTCCACGCCGTCATCGTGGGACCCGACAACACGCCGTGCCAGGGAGGCTTGTTCCATTTCGTGCTCAAGTTCCCCCCGACCACCCAGCCTGTCCACCGCAGGTACGCTTTATGACGACAGACAGCGGAAGGGTGCGCTTCAACCGGAAACTGTAAAGCAGTGAGCTCGTCTCGCTCAGCATTCCGGGCACGTTTCACGGACCCTCGTGGAACCCGGAGATGACCATCCAGACGGTGCTGGTTTCGATCAGTCATTGTGCATCGAGCACCCTTTGGCCAACGACATGAACTAGACTTCGAAAACTTGAACTAATCTGCGAATTAGTGTGACCTGTACTTGAATAATATTTCAATTCGAGGATGGCTCTGCTTGCAATGTGGAATGAGAGGCAAATGCAGCATGTTTTTGCACAATAATAATTACATTTGGCTTTTGCTTATTTCCTGAGCGAATTCATTACGGTTGATGTTTGTGACTGCATGCCTATAGGAATAGTTTTTATTTTAAGCTCTATATGTCAAGCAGCCCTGACGCATTGAAACCCCCTAGTCAACATTTCCTACTTTACTGCGTGCATTCAAGCATGCTTGCAATACGCAAAAGTAATCTCTTTTGTAAGTTATGCGGCACGTTGGCGACTCGATTTCGCACGCGTCATTTTTCGGGTAGACCTTCTCGGAACTTTGGTCGACATTAGAGTTTCCTGTGACTTTTGATAGCAATGAAGCACTCTAATCGTAGAGGTAATGTCGTGCAATCTGCCAGGGCAAGGTAATCACTTTGGAGAAATGTTTACTTAGTCTCAAACGAAAATGCACCTGGGACTAGACTTTATACTCACCTAGAAATAGTTCGTTCGCTGCTTGTTCCCGCCAGTAAACTTATCTACGTATGGTGTTTTTTTCGCAACTCCCGTCACTCTGCTGCCTGAAACTACAGCGTTGCGGCAAAGAGTCTTCTGTTCTTAGCAAGCGTGCAGCCATCATTTTTCTTTATGTCAACATATCCAAAGCTGTCATCATCATCATCATCAGCCTGACTACGTCCACTGCAGGACAAAGGCCTCTCCCATGTTCTGCCAGTTAACTCGGTCCTGTGCTTGCTGCTGCCAATTTATACCCGCAAACTTCTTAATATCATCTGCCCACCTAACCTTCTGTCTCCCGCTAACCCTCTTCCCTTTTCTGGGAATCCAGTTAGTTACCCTTAATGACCAGCGGTTATCCTGTCTACGCACTACATGCCCGGCCCATGTCCATTTCCTTTTCATTATTTCAACTATGATATCCTTAACCCCCGTTTGTCCCCTAATCCACTCTGCTCTCTTCTTGTCTCTTAAGGTTACACCTACCATTTTTCTTTCCATTGCTCGCTGCGTCGTCCTGTGTTTAAGCTGAACCCTCTATGTAAGTCTCCAGGTTTCTGCTCCGTAGCTAAGTACCGGCAAGACACAGCTGTTATATACCTTCCTCTTGAGGGATAGTGGCAATCTACCTGTCTTAATTAGAGAGTGCTTGCCTAATGTGCTCCACCTAATTCTTATTCTTCTAGTTACTTCAATCTCGTGGTTCGGCTCTGTAGTTATTACCTGCCCTAAGTAGACATAGTCTTTTACAACTTCAAGTGCACTATTACCTATCTCGAAGCGCTGCTCCTTTCCGAGGTTGTTGTACATTACTTTCGTTTTCTGCAGATTAATTTTAAGACCCACCTTTCTGCTCTCCTTGTCTAACTCCGTAATCATGAGTTGCAATTCATCACCTGAGTTACTCAGCGATGCAATGTCATCGGCGAAGCGCAGGTTACTAAGGTATTTTCCATCAACTCTTATCCCCAACTGTTCCCATTCTAGGCTTCTGAGAACCTCCTGTAAGCAAGCGGTAAATAGCATTGGGGAGATTGTGTCCCCCTGCCTTACACCCTTCTTGATTGGTATTCTGTACGTATATGCATATCACCGTGCAGCATAGATATGCCATGTATACACTATTCTAACTAGTACGTGCATTCATGTTTGCAGCACTTACGCTGGCGCGAAGAAAAGCAGCCTCGTGCCACACAAAGTATTGAGTGATCGGTTCACCAGTGATGAATTAATGAACTCCGGTTCTGTTTAGAGCATACTGCACCATAATAAATTTCTCAGAACACGTGAACTCTCACGACAATTTCACGAGAACTGCCAGTGCATGCAACTTGTTCAAATAATTACGCGGTACTGTGCACCATCCCTGCCTGTCGTTTGTCTGTTTCAGGCATTCTGATGCGAGGCGCTGTAATTTCATTGCTAGGTAAGTTCAGTGAGCGCTTTACAATGCATCGGTACACCTTGAAGATGCTTTTTCTGTTCTGCCTTTTTTCCTTTCTTTTCCCATTCTTTTCCTTTTTTCCCTACTTCCGAATCTGCCACTACTCCTACAACCGTGGAGTGTCTGACGTGTACTCGAACAATATTTCAACTTCAGCTTTGCAAGGGGTGTTCTTAGCATTCAGGCTGCGAAAAAAGCGATAGAAGCGAGAAACCTTAGCATGTATGCGATGCATGCGGTTGCCAATCGCCCAGAGGTGTTATTCCCAAACGTGCACCGTCTGCTAAAGATTATGGCGACTCTGGCCGTGAGCACAGCAGAAGCAGAACGCTCTTTTTCATCGCTGAGACCCATAAAGATCAGACCTGAGAGCTACAACAACAGAGGAAAAATTGGTTGGCATCAATATTTTAGACATCCACCTTGAATGACAAGTCCGCCCTGAAGGCATAAGACAGTGATGGTATACCAGGCTTACCGGGATACCGGGCGAACCGTGATAGCGGAATCGAAGTGCACATGTTCAAATAGGTACGTTCCCGTGCCGATTAGCGTTCGCGCTGTTTTTCAGCTCCAACCTTACCTTGTTAGCGTTGGTGTACGTAGTGTTCGTAAAACATGGTGACGCTCTCGGACGCCCTTTTCGAAATGATTTCGGTGTATAGTTGTTAAAAGATTCACATTGTTCGCAGCAAACGACTGTTTGAAGTGGCTTCGCTTGCCTGCAGTTCAGGCTTCGATGACAGAGTATTACGAATAAGTTAGTGTAGTTTTTGAGATAGCTTCCTATTTCAAAATTGTCCATGCCTAACTAGTAGATCGATGTAAACAAATCGGCAGCATAGTTTTTTTGCATTTGGTGAATGGTTCATATTTATTTACTCTCTTTATTACTGCAATAAGCTTCTTAAAATGCTCGGCGGCGTAACACAAGCAGACAATCGCGTTATCTTTTCTTTTTCAACTTTTTTAATTCTCAACCATTCGATAGCTGGGGCACGATAGCTGCAGCACGCTGGGGCACCTTAGGGTTTCTAGTCAAGCACCTTCTCCACAAGACCGTGCACCATCGTGGGGCAGGAGTATTTTGTTCTTATACTCATTCACCTGCCGCGCGAAATTAAGGCACTGCACATTTAATTCAGCATTTGTGGTTCTTAGGGCTTGGTTATTTATCACAATTTCTTCATTCTCTCAGTTTTCTGTAGCCAAAAACAATTTAGTATTTTTCAGTTCTTTGCGAAAGGCTCGCTCGATTGTTACCTTGAAATATTTCATCTCCGTGCTTTGTTCACGGTTCAGCTTGCCAAAACCTGCTCTGATATTTTTCAAAAACCTGTAAACAAACAGCTATGGCGAAAATACACCATGAAACAAATAACTGCTGTGTCAGAAGCGCCAGGAGCTATGAGAGCAAGAAATAGACTGGTTTTCAGCCTGCGTAAAAGTCTGTGAGCACACGAGAATCCAGTTGCCACCCTTGCTGCTAAGTGCTTTGCACTTTCTTATAGCTAGTTTAAAAGGAGAAGGATAACCCAGATAACTGCCTTTGGGTAATAACTAGAAGGTTAACTGATTTCTTCTTAATGAATAACTTCATGTTACCTTTAGATGCTGCAAATATTCTTGGCCTGTACAGTTCGTGCATAAATAAGATTGGCGCCAGCAACAGCTGACTGGTATGTAGCAATTTTACAAAGAATGTTTTTACCGAGTAGAAAAAAAGTCCTGCATAGGAGTATTGATCAGAAGACCACTTGAACTTCCATAAATCATCACAATTCAACGCCACCACGGTTGTAATTGAGTGGACACGAAAAGGAACCAGAACCCAAGTCAAACGTTGCCAAAGTAGCCAATCCGTGCAATTGCATAGCTAATTTTGTACTCAAATGGTCCATAAGCGGCAAGATGAAAATAGTTAGCCGTATTTAACCAAGAATAATATCATTTTCAAACAGCAATAACGTAGAAACATGAGCATAGTTCATTTTCTTCTTCTTCTATCTTCAAACCAATAGGAAATTGCAAATCAATGAACAAAGCTCAAGTTCAGAGCCCCCGCATATCGCTCATGTAGAAATATCATGCTGGAGTAACTGCCAGAGACAGAGAAAAACAACCAGGCCTGCACGGAAGGCGCAGTACGGTTAGGGTGGCTCAGTAAGGCGCCGTACGGTTAGGAAGGTGCAGTACGGTTAGGGCGGTTAGGGATGGCGCAGTACGGTTAGGGTACTAGCCACTCCAGTACGGTCACAGCTAAAGTTGGACGAGCTGCCTAACAGAGCCTCTTTCAGGGCGAAGCTCCAAAGTTTGTGGGTCTGTACATGCTTGTCTCTTGTGTCACTAGTTTGCGAAGTTCCAAGGGATATAGGTCAAAGGTCATCACAGCACCGCCACCCCCTCATTATGTATATGTACTGCAGCCCTTGCGCCCTCAGTGACAAGGACATTAGTAGTCTTTCCCCGCCTTTACCCTGCGCCTGTCCCCATCCCTTGCACACGCCTACGGCCGTTACCCTCGATATCGATGCCCCTTTAAATAACCGTGATGCTGCTTAAAGAATTGACTTTGCTTCATTTGCTGAAAAAAAAACTTCTCCGTGGAAGGCAAGAAATAATACAGGCTAAGTCTGACAAGCTAAGCGTTCACCTCCTTGGCAAGTTCCCAATTCGCCTTCCGAAAAACTGTCAAGTCGGTTCGCGTTCTCCTCAATTTTGTTCTTCGCCTGCCGAACACGTGAACTTGGCGTGCACTCACCCGATGTGTGTGCTGACTTGTCCGGCGTGAGATGCAGTAACAAGGATGTTTAATATAACCAGAACAGAGCGGAAAGCCCTAGAAACATAGACACATAGATTGAAAATGACGACAGGGAAAAAGTAGAAAGATATACAAAAAAGCGCGGAAAAATGTATAGAAAAAAACAAACATAGTAGAGTCAGAAAGGAAGGGAGTGAAAAACAACGAAAGGGGAATAACGAATAAAGAGCAAAACAATAAAAAGAGGTATAGATATATAGAAATAGGGAGCATGAAAGTAATAGGCAGAAAGAGAAACAAACATGGAAATAAAAAAACAGAGCGATAGAAAAAAATAAAAAAGATCAAGAAAGGCCCCCCACCTTCACAGTTGGTTCAGGCCTTGCGCCACTAATGCAAGATGCGCCAACTTTGTTTTTTGTACAGCACTCGCCAACAAATTCCAGGCTTTCTGAAATTCTACTACACAGCCACGCCTCTGCTTGTGAATACAGGGAAAATAATTTCCTCTGCTTGAAAGTGCAGTGAAAGAAATTTTCATGTTTCCCAAACATACGCATCCTGTACACAGACTTCATACTACAACGTGAAATACTGCAATAGTAATGCGCGGTACAAGCAAGCTTGCATTGCCATCGGGCATAAGAACATGCGATTAAAAATAACGAGTTCATGATTTAAAGCCGGTAGCTCTCTACATAAGGCACATACCTCACTGCGTCTATTACCTTATGGCCCCGTATGGGGGTTGGGGAAGGGGCGTAGCAAGTTCGAATATATTTTAGTGCTCTAAGTACGCACTAGAGAAAGATATCGCCAATTCTCAATCTATATGTATGCAGCAACATACATGTAGATTGAGATTTTTCTGCAGGGATGGCGTGCGCACGCCTTATTCTAGGTATACCGTGAGGCCTGCACTGTGTATATACACCAGGACTTGTCTTGTCGCCTAGATTCTGGCTCATACCTACAAGGAGGATATGCCACACTGCACATCATAATGCAATTTTTTTATACGATGCTTGCTAAAAAGAGAGAGAAATCAAATAAGAACAACAATAATTTTTTTTCAAAAACGCGGAAAGAACAGAAGAATTTGATAAACCAGAACATGTAGAACAAGTTAGCAAAAATGAACAAATTGGACAAAGAATTGGATATATCTGGCAGTACAACTAGCGGCGTATCTCTCCGGTTGCGTGAATGAATTGATGTTGCGCTGACACAATAGCATTGCGGCCCGCCCGCACCCAACTGACATGCTCCAAACGATAGAAGGGCGGATGTATTAACTGGCAATCCGAGCGTACCAATCGGTCTCTCAAGAATTATTCGGCGCAGTGAGGTGAAGCGGGGGCAAGAGAGAAGAGACTGATCTATTGATTACGGCTCTTACAAACTGCTCGTAGGTTCGTTAATGGAAATCCTGATTTGTGGAGATAAAAATTTAACCGAGAAACTCCACATTGGCCTTCCTCTTTCTCCTAATTACTACGTAGCTTTCGCGAGCGCGCGTGTCATATGCGCGTGGCGGCTCAAGCCATTCCCCGTCATCTTGCTTATCATCATGTTGAAGCGTCCGCAGCAAGTCTTCGACCTGTAGTTCTCTGCATATGCTCATCGCGTCTCTCGCCAGCTCACCAGAAGTACGACCGAGGCCATGTTGGCTCTCCTGTTTGGCGTTAAGAGTCTTGAAAACAGATGACTGTGCATGTCTTCACCTCGGGACACCGCCCAGCGACACCGCGCTCACATCGGACAGCATGACTGCGGCATCGCCAACTCGAAGCGCAGATCACAGAGGGACGCCGAAGACCTGGTGGTTGTGTTTGAGAAGCGCCGTTTCGAACTTGCGGGCTTCCTGCGAAATGCATGCGACATCGTCATGCACGGCCGCGAGCATATTCGAAAAGTGCTTCCTCTCCGCACCTGTGCCTTCTTCGCGAAATGCCTTCTGGTCGTGTCCTGCTGTCATTTTTAGCTGTTGTCACCTTTGGCCTGAGCTACGCCACGCATACGCGAGCACTCAGATAGGACTTCAACGGCCAGCTTCGTGCATTCATGCGCAGTTTCCTGCCGGCATAATGTCACACTTCCCTCCAGCATCATGCGGCGCCTGCTTGCTACTACAAAGCGAGCCGAGGATCACCTTTCCTGCTCCTAGAAGTGGCCTGCAAGATCCAGGATTGCCATCTTGAAAAGGCACGGACTTCAGGGTCACCGGGAGTGACTTTTCGCTTCCTGATGGCTTCCTTCAGGATAGGGATGCGCTTTTTCAAGATATGTATAGCCAATATGTTCAGCAGCCGCTCAAGAAACCCGCAGCTCGGACTCACCATGTCCTTGGTTATATTGAACGTAATATACATATGACAAACATGAGTGAGAGTTCTGATCCGTTGTTCAGTAGCAGGTACTGCTTCGGAGAAGGGGTCTATTTTTTTGTCACATTGGATATGTAAATAAACGATAATATTGCATTCGCGCCTGATCACTTGTGACGTTAAGCTTGGTTAGAGTGCATACTGGGTCCACAAACAGCTAAAAATGTTTTTGTTCGAAGCATCTTTCATCTCTCCCTCATCTGCCACGCTTCAAATATATCGGGAAGTAGGGCTGGCACCAAGATTTTCATTATTTCGCTATGAATATCGACAGCGAGAGTGATCAGGTATACGGAGGCCAGGGTGGTCGTGATATAAAAAGATGGCTTTCTATGTATAGTGCACCGAAAAAAAGCATTGATGTGCAAGAAAGTCACCGTTACCATTTATGTGACTACAGCGCATCAGTGTAACAGTGACATCATAATTGAAATATCCATATTTTAATATGGATATTTAATATAGTCGTTCTGTTTGGAAAGGCTAAGTTGTAAGGTAAGTGCAGAATCTCTTAGGTCAGCGATGAAGGCAACGTAGACAATACGTGCGTGTAGTGGATAAGTACATTGTTTACAGAATCCTTGGCCCAACACCAGAAGCATATGCTCAAACATATGGTGCTAGGAGCCGTGGTCGCGTTCTCAGAAGCCACTGGACAGGATGGATGCACGTATGTAAAGCTACCCCAGCCTACCATCGTCATTCAACACTCTTTCAATCCCCACTCCCCTTGCAGAGTACTCAAGCCAGAGACTAACATTTCTAATGAACCATCGGACGTTCTGCTATGAACACACAGCCAGGCACCCACACGCAAGTGCGCACACAAACACACACACACACACACACACACACACACACACGTGCCACAGAATATTCGACTCATCCGCCGAACTTTGCTTGTGTGCCGGCTTGTATTCTTGTATGCGAGATGTTATTACATGTCTTTGCTATGCCCTAAGGGCTAAAGGCACACTGAAGTGTTGTCTAGTGACGAAGTTGCAACACACCCAAACGTGCTGGCCAATCACAGCCTTACAAAGGCCTACTAAAATACTCATCATAATACTTAACCAGATAATTAAATTATGGTGGTCGAAATGTAAAGCATCGTACTGAAAATTGCAGTAGGGGCAGTTGTAGTGCGCACAAGGTTTATTGTTTAGCGGTGTGGCAAACAGCACAAGAATAAAGAGCATAACGGTGAAAAAATATGCGACAAGTTAACTATCTGTATATTGATTTGCGTCCTCTTCGTCCATTTACGATGACAGGACTATAGAAAGGTGCGCCACAGAGTTTCTTAACTTAACTAGCGGAGACTCTGGCGCTGGGATCGTTCAGCGACCGTGGGGATGGTGGGTAGTACACGTATTTCCCAAGTGTTCGTTCTTTCGGGTCTCAAATCGCACTTGTGACTTCTCTTACTCCGCGTTTCGGTTTTGCTTCGAAGAAAAGAACGAAAGCTTTTGAGCTTTGTGATCCGATTAGAAAAGGCAAGCCTAAAACAGTGAGCTGGTGAAGTGCAACCGCGGAACAATTCCTCATTTTTGTTTTTTGAGGGCACTGCTCCAAGCCCCAAAAACAGACACGGAGCCAGAAGTACGAAGATTACACAAATATGTCTACTACCCATCATTGCCATGCTCGCTGAAGCACCGTGCGTAGAGCCCATAGACGCTAGCGCTAGAGTTCTCTCTATATAGTGTATATTTAGGAACCTCATTGGGGTACACCGAGCGATTTCTGCAACTAGCTACATAACGCACAACAAGAAATGCACACAATAAAGAAACATAGCTGAACATATTATCATGTGAAATGAAGAACGATACCCATAGTAAGCATAAGTTTTTTTACAAGAAATGAAATCATATCTGTGCAAGCAATGTGCTGCAGACACTTGGCATAGCGGAATACTGTTGATTACCTTTTTCAATTGACACAAAGGTTATCCTGCGCATTGCCTGTCATATTATAAGCCGCATATGTTGCCAGACATTTGCGCGATTTGTTACATGCAACCTTGGGTTGTTGCATTGCTGATCACACCTCTCATATCCACGAACCACCTCTGCAAGTGAAAGCTATCACCGAAATGCAACGAGTAGGTAACGGTAGAGAATGAAAGCACTTTGCCGTGGTGAAGAGTGATTTCCAGCAATATATCTCAATCAGTTGAACTTGAACACCTACAGCTGGACGAAAAGTAGCGCGTGCTGATTTTACCAAAGCCGTCTTTTTCACTACCCGCCATGGTGGTCCAACGGTTGTGGTTCTCCATTGCTGACTCAAATTCTTGTCGTAATTCGATGTAGGCGGGAATGCTCGAAGTCCCTGCACTTTGATACAGGTGCATGCTAGAGACCCAAAGTGGTAAAATTTAAGGAGCGCGCCACTACGGAATCTCTTATAATCATATTGTAGTTTAGTCGGATGTTTAACCTCATCCAATTGAACATTAACAACAATGTTTTTTTTGGCTGTTTGGAAAATTTCAGTCGCAGAACAACGTCAGTTAACTTTTTTCTTTGAGTTTGAGCAGGCACTTATGGTTGATACTACAGTTTTCAGCTGACGACGCCTCTACCTTCCCGGTAAAGAACAGAGAGATTAGGCAATTATGGTTTACCGTTAGCGTGATAGTGAATATTAAGAAAATGACGTTACCGTGCAGCAATCTTTCGTTGCGAGCAGCGTCTTATAGTTAAGCGGGATAGCGTTTACGTGGTGTACGTGCCCCAGCTATCGAATGGTTGAGAATTAAGAAAGTTGGAAAGGAAAAGAAACCGTTTTTGTCTGGTTGAGTTTTAGCACCAAACATTTTTGGAAGCTTATTTCAGTAATACTAAGAATAAATAAATATGAACCATGCACCAAATTAAAAAAAAATGTTGGCGATTTGTTTACATCAATCTTGTATTTAGGCCTAGACGATTTCGAAATAGCAATCTATCTTGAAAACTACACTAACTTGTTCGTAATACTCAGTCATCGAAGCTAATTGAAGGCAAGCGAAGCCACTTTAAACAGTCGTTTGCTGCGAACAAAGTGAATCTTTCTACAACTACACGCCAACTTACTTCGAAGCGGAAGTCCGAGAGCGTCACGTTGTTTTACGTACACTACGTATACCAACGCTAACATGGTAAGGTAGAAGCTGAAAAGCAGCTAGCGCGCATGCTAATCGGTACGGGCAACGTACGTATCTGCGCATGTACACTTCGATCTCGCTATCACGGTTCGCCCGGTATCCAGGTAAGCCCGGTGTACTATCACTGTCTTATTTTTTCCGGGCGGACTTGTATTTCACGTGTGATGACGTTTATTGAACCGGAGAAGTCGCAACGATGTCGCAACGAAAAATGGCCGTACGACAAGTCTGGCAAAAGGCGGCCCAGGTTCTCGTGCAATCAGAGCACGGGGTTTTTCCTTCTATTTGGAAGGCGCATACACGTTAGTGCGTATGCTTCACTACAATACCCCCCGGGTTGAAGAGTAGCCATCCTGGCGACTCAGGGAGTAGGCACAATGAGAGGGTCGTAGTAGGGCTTGAGACGGTCGACGTGTACGGTCTCGCGTCCTCGACGGCGCAAATCTGGCGATTGTGTTAAGGGCTCGATGATGTAATTCACCGGTGAGGTTGCGTCAACGACACGGTATGGACCATGGTACCGGGCCAGAAGTTTAGAAGACAGGCCAGGAACGTGCGGGGGCACCCAAAGCCACACGAGGGAGCCAGTACGAAACGTAGGCGCTATGTGATGAGCGTCATCATGTCGGGTTTTTTGTAGACCTTGAGCCTCACTTGTCATAGACCGAGCCAACTGACGGCAGTCTTCAGCGTATCTGGCGACTTCCGAAAGCGGGGAGCACTCCGATGCATCAGGGCGGTACGGGAGTATGGTGTCGAGTGGTTGGGATGGTTCGCGGCCGTACAACAGAAAGAACGGGGAAAAACCGGTAGTCGCTTGCGTCGCGGTGTTGTAAGCGAAGGTAACAAAAGGCAAGACAGCGTCCCAGTTAGTGTGGTCGGAGGAGGTGTACATCCTCAGCATGTCGCCAAGTGTGCGGTTGAACCGTTCAGTGAGACCATTCGTCTGTGGGTGGTATGCAGTAGATTTCCGGAGGATAATGTTGCATTCAGCGAGGATAGCTTGGATGACCTCCGACAGGAACACTCGACCCCTATCACTGAGTAATTCCCGTGGAGCCCCATGGCGGAGAATGAAGTTGCGGAGAATGAAGAGTGCAACTTCGTGGGCGGTCGCTGCTGGTAGAGCTGCAGTCTCAGCGTAGCGTGTCAGATGATCGACGCCGACAATAATCCACCGGTTTCCAGAGCGACTATATGGGAGGGGGCCATAGAGATCGATACCCACGCGGTCGAAAGGGCGAGCCGGGCATGGGAGCGGCTGTAACATGCCAGTAAGGTGCCGCGGAGGTGTCTTGTTCTGTTGGCAAGTGGTGCAAGACTGAACGTATTTCTGCACAAAGCGATACATTCCTCGCCAGTAATAGCGTTGGCGCAGCCTTTCGTAGGTTTTCAGGACACCTGCGTGAGCACTTTGGGGATCTGCATGGAAATTCATGCAGATGTCAGAGCGCATATGAGTTGGGACAGCAAGGAGCCACTTCCGACCACCAGGCATGTAGTTGCGGCGGTACAGAATGCTGTCTCGCACGGAAAAGTGGGCTGCTTGTTGGCGTAGCGCTCTCGTGGAAGGGACAGCAGACGGATCGGTAAGGTAGTCGAGTAACAATGCAAGGTATGGATCTTTACGCTGCTCCGAAAGCATGTCAGTGGTGTCTATTGGTGACAAGGTGGTAAAAAGTGGTGACAGAGAAGCCACATCTGGGGTTAATGGCGATCGCGAAAGTGCATCGGCATCCGCATGCTTGCGACCGGAACGATATACTACACGGATGTCGTATTCTTGTAATCGAAGTGCCCAACGTCCCAGGCGTCCGGACGGGTCTTTCAATGTGGACAGCCAACATAGAGCGTGGTGGTCTGTGACCACGTCGAAAGGGCGGCCGTAAAGGTACGGGCGAAACTTCGTCAAGGCCCAGATTATGGCCAAACACTCCTTCTCTGTCACGGAGTAACCTGCGCTTCGCCGATGACATTGCATTGCTGAGTAACTCGGGGGACGAATTGCAACTCATGATTACGGAGTTAGACAAGGAGAGCAGAAAGGTGGGTCTTAAAATTAATCTGCAGAAAACGAAAGTAATGTACAACAACCTCGGCAAGGAGCAGCGCTTCGAGATAGGTAATAGTGCACTTGAAGTTGTAAAAGACTATGTCTACTTAGGGCAGGTAATAACCGCAGAACCGAACCACGAGATTGAAGTAACTAGAAGAATAAGAATGGGGTGGAGCACATTCGGCAAGCACTCTCAAATTATGACAGGTAGATTGCCACAATCCCTCAAGAGGAAGGTATATAACAGCTGTATCTTGCCGGTACTTAGCTACGGAGCAGAAACCTGGAGACTTACAAAGAGAGTTCAGCTTAAATTGAGGACGACGCAGCGAGCAATGGAAAGAAAAATGGTAGGTGTAACCTTAAGAGACAAGAAGAGAGCAGAGTGGATTAGGGAACAAACGGGGGTTAAGGATATCATAGCTGAAATCAAGAAGAAGAAATGGACATGGGCAGGGCATGTAGCGCGTAGACAGGATAACCGCTGGTCATTAAGGGTAACTGACTGGATTCCCAGAGAAGGGAAGCGGGTTAGGGGGAGACAGAAGGTTAGGTGGGCAGATGAGATTAAGAAGTTTGCGGGTATAAATTGGCAGCACCAAGCACAGGACCAGGTTAACTGGCGGAACATGGGAGAGGCCTTTGTCCTGCAGTGGACGTAGTCAGGCTGATGATGATGATGATGATGAATTTAATTCAGCCTTCTTGAGAGCGCGACTTGCATAGGCGACTACGTATTCGGCTTGGGTGCCTTTCCTTTGTGCCAAAACTGCACCAAGACCGATGCCACTTGCATCGGTGTGAATTTCTGTGGCAGCAGCGGGGTCGTAGTGACGAAGAATGGGTGGTGAGGTCAGCAGGCGGCGCAGCTGGCGAAATGCGTCGTCACATGCAGGTGACCATGCAGATATACCTTTGCTGTTGGAAAGCAGACTCGTGAGAGGTGCGATGATGGACGCAAAGTTGCGCACGAAGCGACGAAAGTAAGAGCAGAGACCGACGAAACTTCTTAGGGCTTTCAGTGATGTGGGCAATGGGAAGTCAGCGACAGCCCGAAGCTTATCGGGATCCGGAAGAACACCGTCTCTTGTGATGACATGTCCCAAGATGGTTAGTTTTCGTGCTGCGAAGTGGCACTTCTTGGAGTTAAGTTGTAGGCCCGCAGAAGTTAGACACGTCAGAATCTCGTGGAGGCGAACAAGATGTGTAGGGAAATCAGACGAAAAGACTACGATGTCGTCCAGGTAACACAAGCAAGTTTTCCACTTATGGGCACGCAAGATGGTATCGATCATGCGCTCAAATGTGGCAGGTGCGTTGCAGAGCCCAAATGGCATCACTTTGAACTCATATAGGCCATCTGGCGTTACAAAGGCTGTTTTAGGGCGATCACATTCAGCCATTGGCACCTGCCAATACCCAGAACGCAGATCCAAGGATGTAAAGTACTCGGCGCCTTGTAAACAGTCAAGAGCATCGTCTATTCGTGGTAGCGGGTAGACATCTTTCTTCGTAATCTTGTTTAAGCGGCGATAGTCCACGCAAAATCGAACGGTGCCATCTTTTTTCTTTACCAGAACGACAGGTGATGACCAAGCGCTTTGAGAAGGCTGTATCACTCCACGTTTAAGCATATCGTCTACTTGCTCCGTAATGACGCGGCGCTCTTCGGCGGAAACGCGGTAAGGACGCTGTCGCAGAGGCGAATGTGAGCCGGTGTCAATAGTATGAGTGATAGTCGTGGTGCGGCCCAAAGCAGGTTCTTGAAAGTCGAAAGAAGAGCGAAACTTGTTAAGGAGAGCAACAAGTTGGCGGCGATGCGAGAGGGGAAGGTCTGCGTCAATAGCATTGTCAAAGGCTGACAAACTTGATGGCTCAGACGCATGAGTCATTGCGGCAATGTGACATGGCGTTTCGTCAGGAAGAATAATATCATCGATATGGTCGACAGGTTGCACATATCCCAACGTTTCCCCACGAAGTAAGCCAATGGGGTAGTTGCAGTGGTTGGTAACCAGCATTACGGTTAAACCAGATGCAATTGTAAGAACGGCAAATGGGAGAACGATGCCCTTGCGTTCAGTAAAAAACAGGAGATGGCGTAAACACCACCGTGGCGTCAGGTTGCGCCACACATGAAAGGCTTACAGGGACCGAAGCTTCCGGGGGCAAGGTGATGTCGTCGTCAGCGATGAGTTTGCAGAGCCGAGGAGACCGGTCGGGTGGTGGAAATTCATATGTTGGCACAAGAGACACTTCGGCACGGGAACAATCAATGATAGCTTCATGACCTGATAAGAAATCCCAACCGAGGATAAGGTCATGAGAGCAAGATGGCAGAACAAAAAACTGCACGACGTACAAAACGTCTTGGATGACGACGCGTGCCGTACACAGAGCCGAGGGATGAATGCGTTGCGCGCTAGCCGTGGACAGCACCATGCCACAGAGAGATGTGGTCACTTTCTTCAGTTTCCGACAAAATTTGGCGTCCATCACAGAAACGGCGGCCCCGGTATCAATTAACGCTAATGTGGCGACTCCCTCAACATCAACATCAACAACATTTTTCGGCGAAAACGGAGGCCTTGGGAATTGCGCACAAGTTGCAGTTCTTGCCTCCGGAACTGCACTGATTAGTTTCCCTCCTCAGGAGGTGGTCGACGACGCATAGGCGATGGCGACCGGCGACGAGGGGATGGGAAACGAGCAGTCGATGGGCGGCGATCCGAGTCTGAGTGCCTCTGTTCATATGCAGATGCGGTGGCCTGCTGCGGCGCGTAGGTAGGAGTTCCGAAGTATGCGTTTGCCGGTGTGGGGCGACGGCGGCAGAAGCGTGCAATGTGGCCAGCGATGCCACAGGTGAAGCAGATAGGACGATTGTCTTGGGTGCGCCACTCATTAGGTCGACGGAAAAAAGCGAGGTGAGGGCCTGTAAACTGGAGGCGAGGCCGGAGGAGGTGGAGCTGATAAGGCGACTGGATGCGGTGGGGGCCGCGCGACCACAGCTGCGTAGCTGAGAGGTGAAGGTGGTGCAGGTGGTGCGTAGCCGACAGCTGAGAGATTAGGTGCTACTGAAGCGCATGGGTAAGGGGCCTGCACTGTAGGGAGGACATCACAAATTTCCGTGCGTATGGCCTGCTGCAGTGTCGTAGGCCGGCTTGCGGTGGGCGCGTCGCTATGCGGCAGCAGGGAGAGCTGTCGGGCGACTTCCTCCCTGATGAAGTCTTTGATCTGGTTGGACAGACTTTCTTGGCAAACCTTGGCATTTGTGAGTGCGACGGCCGAGATCGAATCCGGCGGTGGGACACTCTGTCGGGCGATGGAACGCTGACGGCGCAATTCATCAAAGCTCTGGCAGAGGCTTACGAGGATGATCACCGTGTTCGGGCTTTTCGCTAGCAACATCTGGAATGCGCCATCCTTGATGCCCTTGAGAATCTGCCGAATTTTCTCTTCTTTGGGCATAGATGGATTCACACGCCTGCAGAGGTCGAGCACGTCCTCTATGTAACTAGTAAATGTCTCGCCAGGCTGCTGGGCTCGGTGGCGAAGCCGCTGGTCAGCGCGGAGCTTGCGGACCTCTGGTCGGCCGAACGCTTCAGTGACGAGTGCCTTAAAGGAGGACCAGTTGGCGATGGCGGTTTCGCGGTTCGTAAACCAAAGTTTAGCTACGTCTGCCAAGTAAAAGATAACGAAGGCGAGCTTAGAGTCGTTGTCCCACTTGTTGCTGGCGCTTACGCGTTCGTACAAGGAGAGCCAGTCTTCGACGTCTTGCTCACCACTGCCGCTGAAGATTGGTGGGTCGCGTTGGCGAGTAGCGCCGGGGCAGGTAGACGGGACAGCTGGTGGTGCTGGCTGGGCTGGGATGGGCTGGTTGGCGACTGCGTCAGTCATGTTTTGCAGTGGTCTCTCGGGCAACTTGCGAGAGCGGAGCTCCAGGTCTGCTTGGGGATCTCAGCAGCCTCCACCAAATGTGATGACGTTTATTGAACCGGAGAAGTCGCAACGAAAAATGGCCGTACGACAAGTCTGGCAAAAGGCGGCCCAGGTTCTCGTGCAATCAGAGCACGGGGTTTTTCCTTCTCTTTGGAAGGCGCATACACGTTAGTGCGTATGCTCCACTACACACGGTGAATGTTCAAAAGATTGATGCCAACCAATCTTTCATTTGTTGTTGTAGCTCTCAGTTCAAATTTTTAGTGGTATCAGCAATGAAAAAGAGCGTTCCGCTTCAGCTATGCTAATGGGTAGGGTTGCCAGAATCTTTAGCAGACGGTGCACGTTTGGGAACAATATCTTTTGGCAACTGTCAACCTTATGCATCGCAGACATGTTAAGGTTTCTCACTTCTCTCGCTTCTTTTTCGCAGCCCGTATGCTACCAAGTCACCTTACAAATCCAAAGTTGAGATATTGTTCGACTAGACGTCAGAAAACTCCTCGGCAGTGGGAAGGGTGGCAAATTCGAAAGTAGGGAAAAAAAAAGAATGGAAAAAAGGATAGGGACAGAAGAAAAAAAGCATCTTCAAGGGGTACCGATGCATCGTAAAGCGCTCACAGAACTGACCTAGCAACGATATTACAGCGACTCGCATCAGAATGCAAGAAACAGACAACTGACAGGCAGAGATGGTGCACATTACCGCTTAATTAGGTAAACGAGTTGCATGCGCTGGCAGTTGTGAAATTGTCGTCAAAGTTCACGCGTTCTGAGAATTTTATTATGGTGCACTATGCTCTAAACGAAACCGGAGTTCATGTCTTCGTCACTAGTGAACCGATCACTCAAGATTTTGCGTGGAACGAGGCTGCCTTTCTTTACGCCAGCGTAAGTGCGGCAAACATGAATGCGCGTACCAGTTAAAACAGTGTATACATGGCCTTTCTATACTGCACGGCGATATGCATATATGTACAGCTTTTAACATGCTGGCCTAAAGAAAAATGAAGGCTGCACGCTTGCTAAGAACAGAAGACTCTTTGCCGCAACGCTGGCGTTTTGAAGAGCGGAGCGACGGGAGTTACGAAAAACAAATCAAAAAAGAGAACAGCATAAGTTTTTGCGCGTATATAAGTTTACAGGTGGGTACACGCAGCCAAGGACCTATTTCTAGGTTAGTATATAGTCTAGTCCCAGGTGCATTTTCGTTTGAGACTAAGTAAATATTTTTCAACAGTGATTACCTTGCCCTAACAGGTTGCACGACATCACCTCTACAATTGCAGTGCTTCATTGCTATCGAAAGTCACAGAGAACCCTAATGTCAAGCCAACTTGCGAGAAATTCTACCCGAAAAATAACGCGTGCGAAATCAAGTTGGGAACGTGCTTCATAATTTACAAAAACGAATTCTTCTTCCGTATTGCAAGCATGGTTGGACGCACGCAGTAAAGTAAGAAATGTCGGCTAAGAGCTTTCAATGCGTCAGGGCTGCTTTGCATAAAGAGCATAAAAAAACTATTCCTCTAAGCATGCAGTCACAAATATCGACCGTAAAAAAATCGCTCAGGAAATAAGCGAAAGCGAAAAGCAGTTATTATAGTGCAAAAACCTGCTGCGTTTGCATCTCATTCCACATAAAGAGGAGTCATCATCGACTTGAAAGAATGGTCGAGTACACGTCACAACGATTCGTCTTCGAGGTTCAGTTCGTTAAATGGTGGCCATGTACCTGTTGTTTACTGCATTTTATAGCGATTACTTTACTTTTAATATTTACTTACTCCTCCTCTCTTCACAGGCATATACGCATGAAGCGGGATGTCTCGTGACTTTGATATACATGTACACATTCTGCCCAAATAACCGGTGATAGTCACGTCACAGAGACCCGGAGTGTAGGAGAGAGGAGGTTGAGACTTCAGCGTGCTCTACCCTCCTCTCCCCGGTCGGGTCGGTGTGACCACATCCCACATAAATAATTTCTGGCTATGCCACTGGTTATTAACGGTTTGCCAACTTTTTTGAAGCTCCAAAAAGTCTCCATGAGCCCTAGCAGCTCATGATGCCCTTGTAGTCGCATTGTAACATTTTCCTCGTCGTTGGATTGTTTTGCAGTATATGACCATGCAGGTCTGTTTGTCTCTCGAGTAGCGCTGCGTACTGCTGAGATTAATCAACGCTGTAGTGTTCGCCAAGTAGGGACAAAGCTACACTTTCGTACTTGTCATAATGTTCTACGAAGTGCTTAATCACAGCCATCGGCAGGTCCTGCGGGTACGTGTTCCCGAGAAGGCAAGCCTCGAGTGCGTCGCAAATCGAAACCCTGAAGGTCGGGGAGCACAGTGTCGCGTTGCAACCGATCGTCTTTTCAAGCCAAGTTTCGAACTCCTGTCCCATCGATGAGCAACGACTGAATCGAAAGCACCAGCTTCTTCAGGGTCGTCTCCGGGTTCCACGAAGGTTCGTCTAACGTGCCCGAAATGCTGAGCGAGACGAGCCCACTGCTGTACAGTTTCCGGTTGAAGCGCACTCTTCCGCCGTCTGTCGCCATGAAGCGTACCTGCGGTGGACAGGCTGGGTTGTCGAGGGGGAACTTGAGCATGAAATGGAACAAGCCTCCCTGGCACGGCGTGTTGTCGGGTCCCACGATGACGGCGTGGACGTAGGTGACGTTGCCTTTTTCGGGCTGGACGAAGATTTCTGGCACAGGGTTGTCAATGATGTTCTTGGGGTCATGGTTGAGTCTCAGGAGACGCTGCCCCGACGGCTGCTTAGGCTGGGTCAAATCGGTCTCCAAATTGGACGTAGCTGCACTTCGCCGAGGTTCGTCCATGGCGGAATAAGGGGCGGCGGTGGCTGTGAGCGGACGTCGCTGCATTCTGGTGGCCGTTTGCGCAGATGATGATACTATACAATGGCTCCCACCCACTAGAAGGGATTGACCAAGAAAGGAGCTATTCATAATTAAAGTGATCACATACTGTTTGTAAGACTAATTATACACAATACTTAGAATAAGTAATGATGCTAATCAAGATGAAAGCCACCCTGATTCATTTAAATATTTCTGTACCGCGGAACGGAGATTTACAAGGACCTAATGCTCCTAAGAATTTAATATTTGAAACTTTACTTACAATATAATGCAATTGAACACGGTTTTGAAAATTTTCTCATAAAAAAAATGAAGCAGTTGCATGATAAGAAATTGTGCTGGATTCTTTTTCGATCGTAGTAAAACGAGTAACGTGGGGACGGAGCCAGACCACCTCTGGGCATATAATACTTTAATATTTGAAAGCCACGGTGAGATCTTGGAAAAAAGTAAAGGGACAGAAGGGAGAAAGCATCTTCCAGGGGAGCCGATGCATTGTAAAGCGCTCACAGAACTGGCCTAGAGATAAAATACAGCGACTCGCATCAGAATGCAAGAAAACAGACAACTGACAGGCAGAGATGGTGCACATTACCACGCAATTAAGTAAACAAGTTGCATGTGCTGGCAGTTGTTGTGAAATTGTCGTCAAACTTCACGCTTTCTGAGAATTTTATTATGGTGCACTATGCTCTAAACGAAACCGGTGTTCATTCCTTCGTCACTAGTGAACCGGTCACTCAAGATTTTGCGTGAAGCGAGGCTGCCTTTCTTCACGCCAGCGTTAGTGCGGCAAACATGAATGCGCATACTAGTTAAAACAGTGTATACATGGCCTTCTATACTGCACGGCGATATGCATATATGTACAGCTTTGAACATGTTGACCTAAAGAAAAATGAAAGCTGCACGCTTGCTAAGAACAGAAGACTGTTTGCCGCAACGCTGGCGTTTTGAAGAGCAGAGCGACGGGTGTTACGAAAAACAAAACAAAAAAGAGAACACCATACGTTTTTGCGCGTATGTAAGTGTACTTGCGGGTACACGCAGGTAACGAGCTATTTCTAGGTGAGTATATAGTCTAGTCCCAGGTGCATTTTCGTTTGAGACTAAGTAAACATTTCTCAACAGTGATTACCTTTCCCTAACAGATTTCATGACATTACCTCTACAATTGGAGTGCTTCATTGCTATCAAAAGTCACAGGGAGCCCTAATGTGATGCAAAGTTGCGAGAAATTCTACCCGAAAAATAACGCGTGCGAAATCAAGTTACCAACGTGCTGCATAACTTAAAAAAACGAATTTCAATTGCGTATTGCAATCATGCTTGGACGCACGCAGTAAAGTAAGAAATGTCGACTAAGAGGTTTCAATGCATCAGGGCTGCTTGGCATATAGAGGTTAAAAAAACTATTCCTATAAACATGCAGTAACAAACATCGACCGTAAAAAACTCGCTCAGGAAATAAGCGAAAAGCGAAAAGCAGTTATTAATGTGCAAAAACCTGCTGCGTTTGCATCTCATTCCACATAAAGAGGAGTCACAATCGACTTGAAAGAATGATCGAGTACAAGTCACAATGATTCGTTTTCGAAGGTCTAGTTCATTAAATGGTGGCCATGTACCTGTCGTTTACTGCATTTCATAGCGATTTTTTTACTTTTAGTGTTTACTCACTCCTCCTCTCTTCACAGGCATATACGCATGAGGCGGGATGTCTCGTGACTTTGATATACATGTACAAATTCTGCCCAAACAACCGGTGATAGTCACGTCACAGAGACCCGGAGGGTAGGAGAGAGGAAGTTCAGACTTCAGCGTGCTCCACCCTCCTCTCCCCGGTCGGGTCGGTGTTACCACATCCCACATTAATAATTTCTGGCTAATCCACTGGTTTATTAACGGTTTGCCAACTTTTTTGAAGCTCCAAAAAGTCTCCATGAGCCCTAGCAGTTCATGATGCCCTTGTAGTCGCATTGTAACATTTTCCTCGTCGTTGGATTGTTTTGCAGTATATGACCATGCAAGTCTTGCTGTCTCTCGAGTAGCGCTGCGTACTGTTGAGATTCCTCCACGCTGGAGTGTTCACCAAGTAGGGATAAGGCTACACTTTCGTACTTGTCATATTGTTCTACGAAGTGCTTAAACAACCCATTGGCAGGTCCTGCGGGTACAACGACTTGCCGAGAAGGCAAGCTTCGAGTGCGTCGCAAATCGCAACACTGAAGGTCTGGGAGCAAAGTTTGGCGTTGCAACCGATCGTCTTTTCAAGCCAAGTTTCGAACTCCCGTTCCATCGATGAGCAACGACTGGATCGAAACCACTATCGTCTTCAGGGTCGTCTCCGGGTTCCACGAAGGTCCGTCAAACGTGCCCGGAATGCTGAACGAGACGAGCCCCCTGCTGTAGAGTTTCCGGTTGAAGCGCACCCTTCCGCCGTTTGTCGCCATGAAGCGTACCTGCGGTGGACAGGCTGGGTTGTCGAGGGGGAACTTGAGCATGAAATGGAACAAGCCTCCCTGGCACGGCGTGTTGTCGGGTCCCACGATGACGGCGTGGACGTAGGTGACGTTGCCTTTTTCGGGCTGAACGAAGATTTCTGGCACAGGGTTGTCAATGATGTTCTTGGGGTCATGGTTGAGTCTCAGGAGACACTGCCCCGACGGCTGCTTGGGCTGGGTCAAATCGGTCTCCAAATTGGACGTAGCTGCACTTCGCCGAGGTACGTCCATGGCGGAATAAGGGGCGGCAGTGGCTGTGAGCGGACGTCGATGCATTCTGTGGCCGTTCGCGCAGATGACGGTACTATACAAATTCCTCCCACCCACTAGGAGAGATTGACCAAGAAGGAGTTATTCATAATTAAAGTGATCACATACTAATTGTATGACTAATTATACACAATACTTAGAATAAATATGATACTAATCAAGATGAAAGCCACCCTGATTAATTTGAAATATTTCTGTACCGCAGAACGGAGATTTACAAGGACCTAATGCTCCCAAGAATTGCATATTTGAAACTTTACTTCCACTATATTGCAATTCAACACCGTTTTGAAAATTTTCTCATAAAAAAATTAAGCAGTTGCATGATAGCGTCTCTCATAATCATATAGTGGTTTTGGGACGTTAAAACCCCAGAAATCAATCAATCAGTTGCATGATAAGAAATTGTGCTGAATTCTTTTCCCATCGTAGTAAAACGAGTAACGTGGGGACGGAGCCAGACCACCTCCGGGCATATAATACTTTAATTGTTGAAAGCGACAGTGAGATCTTGGAAAAAAGGGAGGGACAGAAGGAATAAAGCATCTTCTAGGGGTGCCGATGCATTGTAGAGCGCTCACAGGACTGACCTAGCAATAAAATTACAGCGACTTGCATCAGAATGGAAGAAAACAGACAACTGACAGGCAGAGATGGTGCACATTACCGCGTAATTAAGTAAACAAGTTGCCTGCGCTAGCAGTTGATGTGAAATTGTCGTCAGAGTTCACGCGTTCTGAGAATTCGATTATGGTGCACTATGCTCTAAATGAAACCGGAGTTCATTCCTTTGTTACTAGTGAACAGATCACTCAAGATTTTGCGTGGAACGAGGCTGCCTTTCTTCACGCCAGCGTAAGTGCGGCAAACATGAATGCGCGTACTAGTTAAAACAGTGTATAACAAGGTATTTCTATACTGCACGGTGATATGCATATATGTACAGCTTTGAACAGTTGACCTAAAGAAAATGAGGCTGCACGCTTGCTAAGAACAGAAGACTCTTTGCCGCAACGCTGGCGTTTTGAAGAACAGGAGCGATGGGAGTTACGAAAAACAAAACAAAAAAGAGAACAGCATACGTTTTTGCGCGTATATAAGTTTACTGGTGGGTACACGCAGCCAAGGACCTATTTATAGGTTAGTAAATAGTCTAGTTCCAGGTGCATTTTCGTTTGAGACTAAGTAAATATTTCTCAACAGTGATTACCTTGCCCTAACAGATTGCACGACATCACCTCTACAATTGGAGTGCTTCATTGCTATCGAAAAGTAACAGGGAACCCTTAATTTCAGCAAAGTTGCGAGAAATTCTACCCGAAAAATAACGCCATGCGAAATCAAGTTGGGAACGGTGCGGCGGTAACTTACAAAAACGAATTCTTAGTGCGTATTGCAAGCATGCGTGGACGCACGCAGTAAAGTAAGAAATGTTAGCTAAGAGCTTTCCACGCGAAAGGGCTGCTTGGCATATAGAGCTTAAAAAAACTATTCCTATAACATGCAGTCACAAACTCGACGTAAAAAAAATCGCTCAGGAAATAAGCGATAGCGAAAAGCAGTTATTCATGTGCAAAAACCTTGCTCCGTTTGCATCTCATTCAACATAAAGAGGAGTAATCATCGACTTGAAAGAATGGTCGAGTACAACGTCACAATGATTCCGAAGTCTAGTTCATTAATGGGTGGCCACGTACCTGTCGTTTACTGCATTTTATAGGCGATTACTTTACTTTTAATATTACTTACTCACTCCTCTCTTCACACGCAATACGCATGAGGCGGGATGCTCGTGACTTTGATATACATGTACACATTCTGCCCAAACACCGGTTATAGTCACGTCACAGAGACCCGGAGTGTACGAGAGAGGAGGTTCAGACTTCAGGGAGCTCAACCCTCCTCCTCGATCGGGTCGGTGTGACCCGATCTGGTTGCTGTGTTGGGGGCTGGCTGGTCCCGACGAAGCAGAAGAAGAAGACGGCCGACGGAGACGTACGCGGCCGGCGGGGACATCGACCGCCCGAACACGCGTGTTGGCGCGTAGCGCCGAAAGAAAAGCACACAACCGCACTCCCACGGCTACCTAACACACCGGTTTTTATTTTACAGTTGCCTTGAAATCCCGATGGCCAGAGGGGCGCCCCCTGGCATCCTCACATGTCAATTCGAAACCGAAACTGAACACCCAAAACACAACAATCATCCCCCTCCTCGAAAAAAGCACACCTATGCACTGTTGATATTTCTACATGATCGATACAAAAGTATATACAAGGTATGTAGGTTAGAACTATGAAATGCAAAACACGGCACCACACCGAACTCACACACTACAAGTCCTGAAAATGCAGTGACAAAACAAGAAAAAATGTACACAACTGTTCGGAACAAGAGTTCTACATCACATAATCTTCAAACCGACGCGGCCTCTGCCGCTTCCGCTTAGGGCGGACCCTTCTGGGTGTAGAATCAGGTGCAAGAGCAGAAGAAGATTGTGAAGGGCTCTGACGAGCGTTAAAATTCGCGGTCTCAGCCGAATTTGAAGGTTCGAAGTGAACTGTATGACTTAGTGTACTTGAACCAGCGACACCGACTGGTAACTCCTCCCCCCTTGAAGAAATGCCTGTACATGGAGGCCACATGTAACAGTCTGATGCGTAGTTGAAAGGCGTGGACGGAACGTGATGAGGAAGACTTTTAGGTGTTGAAGGCGAATCCGTATGAAAAATAACAAGGCGCGAAGCATTCCAGATGTTACCATCACTTAAGCGAAAAGAAGTGGGGCTAACCTGGCCCAAGACTTTGTAAGGACCCCGATACTTGGGGCGCTTGCCTGGCACACGAACCTTGACTAGATCGCCAGTGCGAACTTTGGACTGCTTTGCACCTCGACGGGTGTCGACATACTTTTTCATTGCTTGTTGACGAGAAAAAATCCTGCGGATTTGATCAGGAGAAGACACTGCTATGTTACGAGGCAAAGAGACTATGTCGAGAGCAACTCGCGGTTGCCTACCGTGGAGAAGTTGAGCAGGAGACACTCCAGTGGTGCCTTGTGGTGTGAACCTGTACGAAGCTAAACATTCCGTCAAGACTTGCTTGAGGGGACGGTGCTCTAATTGGGCGATCTGGATATGTTCCTTCAGAACGCGATTAAAGCGCTCGATTTGCCCATTTGATTGGGGATAGAAAACTGATGACCTCAAGTGCTGAATTCCTCGTTGTGAAAGAAAAGCCTCGAAATGTTGGGACTGAAACTGTGGACCATTGTCCGTAACTATGGCATCAGGAAACCTTCCCGGCTGAAGATTGAAGACAAACTCAATGATGACCTCAGAAGTAACCGTATGTGTGAAACAAATTTCTGGCCATTTGGAATGGTAGTCGATGAGAGAAACAATGAACCGGGCATTTTGCGGAACATTATGCAAAGGACCGATGATGTCCATGCCGAGTTTCTGCCAAGGCCGATCAGGCCACTGGACTGGCTGCAACGGAGAAAATGCAGGTTTGGCAGACTTGTCAGCTGCCTGACATATATGGCAGTTGTAAACTGCATGCTCGACCTGCTTATCTAAGGCTGGCCACCAGTACCTGTCTCTGAGATTCTGTTTGGTGCGGACAATGCCAGGGATGGGCCTCATGGGCAAGCTGTATTAGCTTGTACGGAAAGAAGCAGGGGGAATCACGCGTTCATCGCAAAAAAGCAAGTCCTCGACACAAGACAGTTCCTGTCGGACTGCGAAGTAAGGCAAGAATTCAGAAGCAAGAGCACCTTTGGAAGGCCATCCTTCACGTAAATATTTGAGAACTTGAGACAAAGTGGAATCTGCAGCTGTAGCTGCCTGAAGCTCAGCTTTAGTAATGCAGGAAGTAACTAATGAAACAACTTCCTCATCCCGCTCTTCAGTAACCGGTATCTGAAGAGGAAGGCGCGACAGTGCATCAGCAACCACGTTATTAGAACCCTTACAATATTGAACACTGAAATTATAATACATGAGTTTGGCACACCAACGGGAAATGCGAATGGGGCGGCGGCCTTCGGATCCTGCAAAAAGAAGAGCAACTAGTGCTTGGTGATCTGTACGTAATGTGAAGTGCCGGCCCCACAAGTAAACATGCCATTTCTCACAGGCAAAAAGACAAGCGAGAGCTTCACGCTCTCCTACTGAATATCTGCGTTCAGCAGGGGTCAATGTACGAGATGCAAAAGCAATAGTGATCAGCTGATCATCTCTGAGTTGTTGAAACACTGATCCCAGTCCAACATCGGATGCATCCGTCGTGATGACGATTGAAGCTGCTCATTGAAAATACTAACAGCTGGCTTGAGGCCAGTATTGACTTAACTTGAATGAAGCTCTGCTCAGCTTCAGCTACCAGTTAAAAGGCTGTGCTTGACGAAGTAGAGTACGCAGTGGTTCACTAACATCAGCATAGTGGGGAACAAACTTGGCATAATAACCAACAAGACCTAAAAAAGATTGCAAGGTTTTAACATCAGTAGGCCGTGGGGCATTGACAATGGCCTGAACTTTAGATTCAACAGGTGTCAAGCCGCGGGAACTGACATTATGTCCTAGAAATTGTAACTCATTCACAGAAAAAAAATGCACTTGTTTATTAAGTTTCATACCACATTCACTGATGGGTTGAGAACAGTATGCAAAGTAGCATCAGTGCTCTTCGCGAGTACGTCCCTACACCTAAAATAGTCATCCAAGTAACAAAGGGCGCCATTACAACCCTTAAGAATAATTGACATAATTTTCTGAAACCACTGCAGGGCAGATGCAAGCCCGAAACACACGCGGCGAAAACGAAACAAGCCTTCGTGCGATACAAATGTGGTCAAGTCTCTACTGCACTCAGAAAGTTCCACTTGGTGATAAGCGGACGCGAGGTCCAGCTTGGAGAAACACTACTGCTCCGGAGAGCTGATGAAGCAGTTCTTCAATGTGAGGAAGTGGAAACCCGTCTACGACGATTGCCTTGTTCGGTTCTCGTAAGTCGACGCATAGTCGAAGGGATCCATCTTTTTTCTTGACGACGACCAGTGGAGAAACCCAGTCGGAAGCAGAGACAGGCTCGATGATTCCGCTGGCTTGAAGGCGAGACAGTTCCGCCAGAGACTCGCTCACGGAGAAGAAGAGGAATGCGGCGCAGCTTGGCACGCACAGGGCACACCCCTGGTCGACGCATCACTTTATGCACAAAACCGCGCACACAACCCAGTTCACGGGTGAACAGGTGGTGGAATTCAGAAGGCGCGTTGGCCTGGAAGATCATCTTGGACGTCGACTTCGAGCACACGTCATAGACGCACCAATCGATGTGATGGGACAAAGCCCTGATTGCATCACGTCCCAAAAGTGAGCTGCCATTGGCGTTACATAAAAAGTAATGAAAGCAGTGCGACTGCGATAGGAAACCTGAGCTGTAAATTGACCTAATTATCAATCGTTCCCTTGGAATATGTCTGTAGAACGACGTGTGAAGGCAAAAAGCCGAATGTTGGAAAATGACTATGAAAGTCAGCAGCACTGATTAAAGAGACTGAGGCACCAGTGTCCACGAGAAATGACAATGGCACATGGCCCACTGAAACTACGATGGTGGGCTCGGACGTAGTGTGGAGGCCATCCACATTTAAAACAGTGACCGTATTGGTTTGTGCAGTGCTCGAAGGAGCGGACGAAGAAACTGGTTCCGGAAGATTTGCTGGTCGGGAATAGCATACGGACTGAAAATGTCCGATTTTTCCGCACGCAAGACAAGTGCGGTTTCTCGCGGACACTGCGCAAAATTGGCTAAATGCCGAGCCGATCCGCAACGAAAGCAATGCGCGGTTGCGCTTGAAGAAGAAAATTGCGAACACGAGTTAGGAGCTCGGTGCTGTTCCTTAAAACCAAATTTGGCGGAATGGGGTCGCCATATTGTCGGCTTCCTCGCCCCCGTGACGCAGAGGTGCCGCCATGTTGGCCGCCGCGCCGAGACGAAGGGCCGCCATGTTGACGCGTCCCGTGAAACGAAGAGCCGCCGCCTTGGCCCCCGCAGCAGAAAGTTGCTGCACTGAATGCGGAGCGAATTGCTCCAACTGGGAGCGAATAAGCTCGTCCTCTCGCGCAATCGAGAGGGCTTCGGATAATGAAATCGAGGAGCCTTTTTGAAGCATGCGGCAGCGGACGTTTTGCGAGGCTACCCCGATGAAAAGCTGATGGCGGATCATATCGTCCTCGAGCGCGCCGAAGCCGCACGACGCGGCGAGCGTTCGAAGAGAAGTAATGAACTCGGCGACTGGCTCACCAGGCAATTGTCGCCTTTCTTGGAATTTCACGCGTGCGAGATAATCGCACGAAACATCTTTAAAATGCTCATCGAAAAGAGCAACAGCATTCTTGAAGGCATCGCCCGACGCTGGCGTCGGCGACGCGTTGGTGGCTTCCAAAGTATAGAAGAGCTTTAACCCGGCAGGGCCCAACGCGTTGAGCAGCAGGGCCTTGCGACGCTCGGTCTTGCTGGCCTCCTCCCCGACCGCGTCTGCGTAGGCCTGAAACACCAACTTCCAGTCCGCCCACGGAAGTGGCGGGTCTCCGGGCGAATGAAGAAATAGGGGAGGTGGAATAGGAGACGCCATTTCAAGCAAGAAGAATGGAGAGGTGCAGACGAGAAGAAAATGACGCCAGTACACTATCTGAAGACGAAGGCAGAGTAGCTGAATGAAGAAATGAAGCGACGCAGCACGCAGTAGCCACCTAGCTGAGAACAAAGAGCGTCTAGGGTTAGCACGAACACGGAGAACGAAACGGGTTCTATCCCATCCTCGTCGCCATTGCTGTGTTGGGGGCTGGCTGGTCCCGACGAAGCAGAAGAAGAAGACGGCCGACGGAGACGTACGGCGGCCGCGGGGACATCGACCAGCCCGAACACGCGGGTTGGCGCGAGCGCCGAAAGAAAAGCACACACCGCACTCCACGGCTACCTAACACACACCGGTTTTATTTTACAGTTGCCTTGAAATCCCGGATGCCAGAGGGGCGCCCCCTGGCATCCTCACATGTCAATTCGAAACCGAAACTGAACACTCAAAACACAACACACATCCCAATAAATAATTTCTGGCAACGCCACTGGTTTATAACGGTTTGCCAACTTTTTTGAAGCTCCAAAAAGTTTCCATGAGCCCTAGCAGTTCATGATGCCCTTGTAGTCGCATTGTAACATTTTCCTCATCGTTGGATTGTTTGCGGTATATGACCATGCAAGTCTTGCTGTCTCTCGAGTAGCGCTGCGTACTGCTGAGATTCCTCCACGCTGGAGTGTTCGCCAAGTAGGGACAAGGCTACACTTTCTTACTTGTCATATTGTTCTACGAAGTGCTTAATCACAGCATTGGCAGGTCCTGCGGGTAAAACGAGTTGCCGAGAAGGAGAGCCTCGAGTTCGTCGCAAATCGCAACCCTGAAGGTCTGGGAGCACAGATTGGCGTTGCAACCGATCGTCTCTTCAAACCAAGTTTCGAACTCCCGTCCCATCGATGAGCAACGACTGGATCGAACCACCACCGTCTTCAGGGTCATCTCCGGGTTCCACGAAGGTCCGTCAAACGTGCCCGGAATGCTGAGCGAGACGAGCCCACTGCTGTACAGTTTCCGGTTGAAGCGCACTCTTCCGCCGTCTGTCGCCATGAAGCATACCTGCGGTGGACAGGCTGGGTTGTCGAGGGGGAACTTGAGCATGAAATGGAACAAGCCTCCCTGGCACGGCGTGTTGTCGGGTCCCACGATGACGGCGTGGACGTAGGTGACGTTGCCTTTTCGGGATGACGAAGATTTCTGGCACAGGGTTGTCAATGATGTTCTTGGGTATGGTTGAGTCTCAGGAGACACTGCCCCGACGGCTGCTTGGGCTGGGTCATGCGGTCTCCGAATTGGACGTTGCTGCACTTCGCCGAGGTTCGTCCATGGCGGAATAAGGGCGGCGGTGGCTTGAGCGGAAGTCGCTGCATTCAGTGGTGCAATTATATACAAATTCCAAATCCGGACGGAGGCGGTCTGTCGGTGACGTCAAAAAATGGCGGTCCGCAGCGGTCGCGAGGATGAAGGGAAGTGAACAGCCGATGAGCGAAATGAAGCCTCGCGTCATCATTTTGACGTGGACTTGTGGACCGTATAGCAAAGTGAAAAGTGTTTGTAACGTGTTGAAAATGTTTAACTACTATTGATCATTATTAAATTGTGTTGGCACAAGTATTCGAACGTTTATCAAGGAATACGGCACAATATAAACGTATTTTTCTTGTTATTGTTATGAAATAACGCTAAATTTAGCGGGACGGTACGTGGTGGCGCTAAGTACAACCCCGTTTCAAGCAGTTACTGTTTTCATATCTCCCCACTATACAAACCTAAACGGCGCAACTTTCGAAGTTGTTGGCTCAGTCGAGCGCAATCGTGGCGGAGGTCAACTGTACCAGTAGTCAACAGCAGCAGCGGCTCATCGGCGTTATCCGAGGCTCAGCGCGCGCTGGTGCTCGCCTTTATGGACGAACATCCCCAGCTCGTGGCGAATGCCATCGAGCTGCGGCACGGCGTCACCATCACCGACCGGTGGCGGCTGTGGCAAGAGCTCAGCGACGCGCTGAACCATGAAGTGCCTGCGCAGGAATGGCAGGCTTGGTGGCGCAGGCCGGTGCACGAGGCCCGCCGTGACACCGCCGCCATCAGAGACGCACAAACGTAACTGGCCGTCGAATGGCACGGGCAATTTGTTCTGTGACATTAGTGTATATTTTCAGGGGCACTGTAGGGGGTTGGCTGCCTGGCTTCCGCGGCCAGGTTCTACAGTTGACTGGGATGACACGCTTCAGTGGCGTCTTTGGTCTCACCTATCTACAGGTAAGCACTCTGCCGCCGCAGTATCACGGGTTCGTGAGCGGTGCCATGACAGAGTTTGATATCTGAAGGGGTGCCTTTAGCGGAACCATGTTAAACGGCAATATAGCGCAGGAGAAAGTATTAAAAAGTGGGTAGGTTTATTAACTAAAATCTCAATTTGCAGCCCTTGCAGTACAAGGGGTATTTATTTATCATAAAACACGCAATGCCTGCAGGCAAGTGCATGCACTAAAATGGTAATACATGATATCAATGACCACTGAATAGCTGCAGAACATTTCCGCAGATGTTTAGTACGTAAGGTTGCAAAATAGCCAGAGTAACGAATACCCACTTTCTGAAAGATCATGCTTACTACACTTTCCAGCAGGCGGATGTTCCCACTTCTGCGGTGGAAATGGATGTGGAGGCCACTGAAGCTGCTGAAGATGGCAGTGACACAGTAACACGCAAGCATCTGAGAACTTAGTGCTTTATTGAGTGCAGGACTGGAACCTTGAGCAGGCGACAAGGTGCTCAAGGTGAGTAGACCCTTTGTTTACATTTTACATAAAGGGCATAAGCATTCTCCATGTTCTAATATGATGACTGAAACGAACTTGGGCTGTAAACAAGAACCATGCATTGTATGAGGGCATGGTATCGGGTATCTGCAATGATAAACTGCCGGGCAAAAGGTTGGTTAGCCCTGAAAAGGGCTCTTTCATGGTGAGAGATGCATTTGAGGACATTAATAAAGAGTAGTTTCAACAAATGTTGGTTGGTCCGCCGAGGAGGGCATAGCTTGTACACAAAGCTTCCCATTTTCAAAGGATGCCATCAGGCCAGTTGATCTTCAACTGAGGGGAAATTGTTGTGCCCGTTGCAATTCTTGGCAGCAGCAGCAGCTTCCAGCCACGAGATGGTTAAGGTTTACCGGCAGCTCACTTAAACATTTACACCATGATGATTCATCGCAGGTGCTGCGGGAGATGAAAAAATCAACCACCCGCATCGCTCCTGCAAAACGGCGTGTGGCAGCGGCACAGGAGAAGACGGCAGCGGTGCAGGAGGGCACTGGCCATGGCTGAGGGCTTTCTGCGAGAAAGGGATACCTAGTTTAGTTTATCGTCATGTGTTCAATGTTTTTTCTTGTCATCATTCATTATTGATTTGTCGGTTTCAATGTGTTTAGGTGCTGCTGTTCATGTTCAATTTTATACGCTTCGGGAACATATACATAGTTTAGTTTGTTTTTGCCATGTTTTCAACTTTTATCATTCATAATTGGTTTAGTGTTTTTGATATGTTTACGTGTTGCTGTTCATGCTCTATTTTATACGTTTTTTGTTTGCATTTAGTACATATTACTAGATTTAGGTTAGCATTTACTTTGTACAAGGAGTGCAGAATTTTTTATGTTCGATATATGCATTTCTCAATGTATGTTCGAGCTGTTCCAGTGGCAGTGTTTTTACCCACATTTCAAAGGTGTCTAGTCATTCACACGGAGACCACGAGTGTATAGTTGACATTTTCTGTTAATGTTTTGTGATATTTGTATTGTCCCACTGTGTTTTCTAGCTCACTGTGCTTTTTATGCAGCATTACCACATAGTGTAGTAATGTGGATATCTTTTTGCATCACACTGTTTTGCAGTTCACTGTGATATTTTCATTTCAGCCACAATGAGGCTAAGATGCAACAACTACATTTTGAATCTTGTTTGGGAGCGCTAAACTAGTAAGTGGTCATCTCGCACAGTTTCACAAATGAAAATGGTCATCACTGCAACATGCCAGCGATTGATTTCATCTAGTTTTCATTGTAAACGACTCGTTGCGGGAATAAATTTTGAACGTGGTATGCTTGGGAGCCGCGAGATGGCTGAGCGAATTATTCTTGCTGTATGTTATCAAAACAACTCGCCTGTTGTTTGCCGTCTTGATTTGCGTATTTTTAGCATTGCAGCATGACTGCAGTCATAATTCAAATTAAATGTTATTTTAACATTCACACAATGTTTAGGACAATGAGCAGAAAACCAGCCCAACTTGACGAGCACAATTGCTCGTCAAGCCTGGCGTGCACAATTGAATGCTTGTAGTCAGTCACTATGAGAAGATATGGACTTATGTATCATGTGTTCATACAACATGTTACTAATGGAATCTCGATTTTTATGCTTCTGGTGAAAAGAATTTTGAGACGTTGCTGCATTGTTTGCACAATTTTGTGATAGCAACATTCAGCACAGAGCGCCGCTCATATATGCTTGCTCCAATCTAGTCTGTTGTGACTGTGATCACTAATATGGAAAAGGGTGTTTCTGTTGCATATTTCATGTGCCATTTAAAGAAAATGCAGCATTTTGACATTGCCACCTTGCTTCATATTGAAGCACAAGAAAGTACTTTGTGTATTCAAATGTGGCAAACACAGCCCTGTCATGTCTAGATGCACTAGAATCAGTGTAAATAAATTATGTGTGGGATATGAAAACATGAAATTTCACCGTTCCTGTGTACTTCAAAAAGGTCCAAGACAGCGCTGCGCTGCTGCCGTCTCTGAGCAGCACGTTGCGTGGTGTGAGCATATGGCTCCCCCTTGGCTCTCCATCGTCATCCTCAGCTGGTGGCATGTCCACGACATACTCGTCCAAGGTCCAGTCGCCTGCATGCAACGCAATGTTGTGGAGAGCAAAGCAAGCATAGATGATTTGCGCTGCCCGATCGGGGTTGTAGAGCATCGTTCGAAAGTGCTGCAAGCAGCGGAACTTGCTTTTCAACACGGCGATACACCTTTACACAACATTGTGCATGGATGCGTGCTCCTTGTTGTATCGGCCTTCGGAAGTGTTGCACAGTTGACTGCCAAGGACTGGAATTAGGAGCCATGGCTTGAGGGGATAGCCTGCGTCTCCTGCAATGTAAGCATAAAAGCTGAGTGCTCTGCCCAGATAGTACACATTAATACTTACCAAGCAGATATTCGCCAGGCTGCAGATGTGCAGCTAGGCGTGCACGCAGTGGGTTGTGTTCCCACACCCAGGAGTCGTGGCACGAATCTGGGAATCATGGGTCTATGACAATTATGCGCAGCCATGCTTTGCACATCTGCGATGAGGAGCGATATAAAATAGTACTGCATTTATACTCAGAATAAATCCCTTTTTTCTACGCATATGCAGGAAACAATGCGTACTAGTACAGTCATTGGTACAAGGAGCTTCACTTAGAAGGAAACACAGGGTGTAGCACACTGAGGAGGGGGGAGTGTGGGGGCAACGACCCCACCTCTGCTGTACACATGGCTACGACTTCCACTGAATGATCGATAAGTGAAAAGCTACGCGTTGCTCTTGGGAAAGAACACTCGTAAATACCAAAGCCAGCTCGTCAATTGTGATTGTTAGCACTTTCGTGTTGGAAATACTTCCCTGTCGTGTATATACTTCTGCTACGTCTGCTGCCCATATTACCGATTACCTCTAAAATGCACAATTCAATTGCGTATGCATGCCAGTGCAAAAAGGCAACTGGCTCACGCACAAAACACTTGCCACTTATTATTACCGAGGCCTTGCGAGCCACCATCTAGCTCGCACCCAATTCCCTGCAGGTTCTTTTTCATTCGTTGCATTATTACTTTTTCCAGCTTCGGCGTCACAACTGAACAATTGCTCCGAAGGGCGAGTAATAAACGATCCTAACAGTACTTACGATCATGACGTTCAGGACATAATAGCCCCTTCTGGACATGAAGCTCGCCGTGTCGGCCATCTGAATCCCTCTGGCTTGCGAATGGTGACCAACGTGCCATCGGCACACGCCAGCGCCCTGGGATGCAACCGCGTAGCACAAACTCCACCTTTGCCTCATCCTTAGCAGCTGTTGTCAGTAGGAAGTCCGCCACCCTTTTTCTAGCAGCCACGGTAATGATCGCCTCCGTCACCTCGTGGATGGTGTTGCTCACCGCCGGCTGAGACATGCCGATGTGTTCCTCGCGACCAATGCTCTTCTGGAAGCTACCGGTGGCGAAAAATCGCAGCGCGCACAACACTTTCTCTCTGTGGAAAGGCCACTGGCTCGCTGGCATCCGATGATAGGGTCAAGTTCGTCGCACAAGCTACGCACTGTTCGTTTGGACAGACGAAAACATTGCCGGAACTCTTCTTCGCTGAACTCTTCAAATGCATCTTTACCTCGCGTCGTCGCCTCTGCTCGGTTAAAGCTACCGCACAGGCAAGGCGAAGTACCATGTCAGTGGGAAACGCCATGTTGTCTAAGTGCCCCGGTGCCGAAAAGTCGCGCATTTTTTCCATTTCAATCCAATCCAGGCCACCTTGCAGCCATTTCAATCCATCCGGTTGCTTTCGGACAGTCTCTCCGACCGTTCCATCGCCTTTCTCCGAAAACCGAAAAAAAAGTCACGTGACACCCCAGTCCACGTCACTCATAACGTCACAGCATTCGTCACAGCTTGTATGGGCCAATCGCGTGCGACTCAATGGAAGAGACCGCCTTTGTCCGGATTTGGAACTTTTACATAATTGCGCCACTGGTGGCCGTTTGCGCAGATGATGT